>VXBJ01003457.1:1944-51486 GCA_013400055.1 Nycticryphes semicollaris
CTTTTTAAATAACGGTTTCACTTGTTAGCTTTTTATAGAGTAAGACATTGCTTAAAATTGCAACATTAGGGGCCTCTTAAAATATGAACTGCTCTTTTTGCTGAGATGGTTTAAAATAACCTTAAATTTTGTATTAACTTTACATTTTTGTTTCAGAAGTTTTTATTAAATCCAGAATTTAGGCCTAAGTTTTCCTGACACCATCCCTTTAAGAAAATGTCAGCATATAGTAAGCACTCTGGATACGCTTTAAATTTTATTATTATAGAGGGTTGTTTTTTTCTTTTCTTTTTGGGGGTGGGGTGGGGGAGGGCGGCAGGGGGAGGTAGTGGGGATGTTGGACAAAGGGGAAAAAAAACCTAACAAATTCTTGGGTACTGTCCAATTCCTAAGCTAAGCCATGAACTCCATATTTGGCTTGAAATGAGAAATTTTCTCCTCAACAGCTGTCCCTGGAGTCAATATAAACTGTTCTAAAATATTTAGTTACCAGCAGAAAGATACTACAGGAGACACTAAAGCAAACTCTTGCAAAGTGCTGGCTGTTGTAAGGGAGCCCTGATTCATGGACCGTACTGTACGTTGCATAATGTTGCGGCTATTCGTCTACGTGTTTTCAGTGCTATGGCCTGTTACATTATGAGAGGGCTTCCAAGGCACCTAGGCAGTTCTTTCGCAGGGAATGACAGAGAGATCAATAAAGACGTTTTGTAAGGAAAGAACACAGAGCCAGGCATGATGATAGAGGCTGAATTACCTTTCCTTTATTACTTAGAAGGCTTTTTAAAAGAATACAGTGTTCACCTCTTTGTCTGTCTTTGTACATTTTAAAGACTTACTGCTCTAATAAATGATGATTTTTGGAAACAATACTTCCTGACAATGGAAGAGAGCCAAAACGCCCTTAAAACCTAACTGGAGCATTGAAAATAAAAGTATCCTTTTGAGTAAAATTTTACCATTTTGAATGAACTATGTATTCAATCAAAGTCTTGAAATACTACTTAAAATGAAGCCTTAAGAAAGATATTACTTTTCTTCTTTCATTTATAAATCATTGTAAAAGGAGGACAAAAAGCTCTTTGTAAAATGGCGCTTGACTCCTCAGCTGCTGAACCGAAATCCTGTGTTAGTCCAATGTAAGCAACTGAATAATGAACGGAGCCTGAGATTACCTACTCTAGGTTGTATATTTATACAGCTACAAAAGGAGCAACCTTACTGTATATTTAAACAATGTACCAAAGAGAGCGCATGCAAATAAAGAATGTCAGGTAGATATAAGCCAGAACTGGCTACAGTGAGGAGGCTGTGGAGCTGTATCTTCTCTCATGGAACATTTTGCCGTCTGCAAAGAACCCTATGTATTTTATTATCATTGTGGATGGTGACGGTTGTTAAAATCTGAAGTACTGACATAGAAGGTTTGAAACTAAATTCTGAAAAGCAAGTACTACCAGACCGCATCACAGCAGAGAATGGTCCTTATAGGATGTCTCCCTTCAAGGGCAGTTCAAAAGAATGCAATAAAATTGGTTTGTTTTGTACTGAAATGCAACGATTGGCAAGAGTTGTCTTGCAACTAAAGCAAAAGATTAAACCTGTTGTGGGGTTGAATGTGGTACAACATCAAGAGGTTGAAACTAAAGTATTTAGCTCACAGGTATTAAATTAAGATTGCTGACTGTGAATGCATTAATGGGTTTGGATACTGGATGTTTCAAATGCGGTTAACCTCATTCAGTTAAGGTAAAACTCAGGGTGGAGGGCTGTTTATACTATTATTGGAAGGAGCATGGCACACACACAAATTTAGCATTTACTCAGCTTGAGGATAACAGAGAAGGTGTGGGAACAGAGAGTGGGAAGAGAATGGTAAAGACAGAGAAAGGAAAAAAAGAGGAAAGAATGTAAATATGAAAACATGTAATATGTAAGAATGCAAATAACTGGGTTCTGAAAAGATGAGTTTTTTTCTTGTATTGTCATAGTATTTGGGGGCTTAGCAGTTCACAATAACAACTAAATTTTAATATTTTAAAGTTGAAGCAAGAATTGGTGTTAGATTTTTGTACGAAATTGCTGTCTTCCTCAGTAAAACTGTTCTCATGAATGAAAGACGGCACCATCTTAAAATTATACTGACATGTAGGAATCAATTGTTTACATAAATTTGGTCATATGGTTTGAGCTGTAACAAATTTTTAATGTAAAGAGACCATTTTCTACAGACAGTCTTCAAGAAGTTTCTCTACAGCCATGGCACCGGTTGAGACAGCTAACATGTGCAGTCTGGGTACTCATCTATTTCCAGCAGCCAGCTGGCATATTCCTCTAGCAGGCTGGTGCAGAGCTCACACCAAGATATTAGGAGTATTTAATTGAATCACTTCTGATGTAATCTCTAGGTAGAGTGTCAAAGGTTGGAGGGCCAAAGACAGCTTTTCTACCAGAGGCAGGAGTGAAAGGCATCAGCATGCAGGTGGCCAAGCAAGATGCTGGAAACAAAGGTGAGTAAACACAATGTTCCTCTCTTATGTGTAGATAGTTTTAGCTGTCCCAGGCTGAGAAGACATCCGAGTTTAGGACAGATGTAGAACTGAAATGCGTGCTTGTGCTATCAGCGAAGAGCCTACCAGAAATCAAAACCTCAAGTTAGAAAGCCTTAAATCCATACAATTACCTCTCTGAGGTTATAATCCCTACATTAAGAACATTCTCTGGAGATAAATCAGCTTTTTGCATGTGTGCTTTTTCAGTAAAGCACTGATATTTGCTACATCTGCTTACATGATCTGGTTCCCTGTAAGAATCTATGCAATATAAGAATATCTGACATTTTGACTGAAGTCTCCTCAGGGAGAGGATTGGCCTGAAGTTTCGTTTTGTATAATACAAACTGGGTTGTTGATCATTAACAAGTAATAACAAATACTAATTTAAATATTTTGATAACTTCAATTAAAAATATTAATGGAAGTCTTTTCTGAGAAGTTCTGAACTCAGTGTTTTAATTTACATATATTACTTTATGTATAATTTAACTTTTCTGCACAAAGTTTAACATTAACAGCGTGTGGTTTTCGAGTTTCAGGCAATGATTAATTTCTATATGGGACTTCTGCAAAGAGAGCAGTTGTTTAAAGCTGTCTTTCTGCAGTCTCCAGTAAATCATGCCTTATTTCCGTGAATTTTACTAAACATAACCTTACAATAAAAAACTACTCACAGCTCTCCAGCTTTGGTTTTTCATATCTGCTGAAATAACTGATTTTATAAAAATATTCAGTAGATTGTATACTTAGCACTTGGGCACAATCCACACTCAATATGAAAGCAAGTTTATAAGTTTTGATGTCATAAAATTTATGATGCCCATAACCTTTCATTTCTCTGAATGTAAAACCTTGAGTTTTAAAATTGTTTGCTGCTAGAAGCAAAATTATCTGGAAAAAAATTTCCTTCAGGTTCAGACAAAGGCTTTAAAGGATGGTTGTGGGGGATTTTTTTATCTCGCTCTAAGAGGGTCAGTATTGCATTCAAAACCATCAAGGTCTTAAATAGATCTGTTTCATTTGGTCTCAGTTTGCACTAAGTTGCTGTAGCAGTATTAGTAAGATATATAGCTGTATTAGTAAAACTGCTCACATAGCTCCTGGCAGTGGCCCAAGCCAGCTGGTACGTTCACAGAGGAGACTTGGCCATGCAATCATCCAGGGGCCCATTCCCAGGAGCTGATTTGGATGCTGCTACCCGATTTCCTGGGTGGACAGGGAAAGGGGACACATGGTGTGCTCTGTGTGCAGCTGGTTGGCTTCAGGGCCAGCACACAGTCCTGGGCCTGTTGTGAATGCAACCAAAGGAACTAGCATGGCTGAACTGAGGACTCTCCCTTATCAGGGAAATCTTCTATGGGCAAGAACAGTTTATCAGTATCTTCTGGAAAAACACCAAATGGGAGGTTTTATTATGCCCCAGAAAGAACTGTGGGCAGTACGTTAGCAGAGAGGTGTGTTCAGCAGAGATCTGCTCCTTAGAACCCTGTCTTCTTGCTGCTCTGCTCAAAGCCTTCTCTCTGGTAAACTGTGATGTGTCTTTTCCTTGCTGTTCTGGGCCTTATTTCACCACTGATATCAGTTGGATCTGTTTGCAGACTGTGGAGAATTAACATAGCCCAGCGTATTACCCTGCAGAGTCCTCCTATAAAAGCCAGTGGACTGACAGCTCTATTTATCTCTCCAGCAGATGTACTGTCTCTTCAGTAGCTTGTCCTAGTGAAAAACATGGTTTCTCATCCACTTTTCATCCCTTTCAGAAGGATTCTTCAAATCCTCTGACAGGAGTACTGGAGCCAGAAAACCAGTGTATTACCATGAATTTAGCCCATAAAATATTTAAGGTGAATTCTAAGTTTCCTTCCCCTGGCCTTGATTTCATATTAATGTGAGCGAGGATCAGGTTCTGCAGCACAGTCTACTAATGAATCCAGTCTCCCAGAGAGGTGAGTCCCCAGGGCACCGATTATTTGAGTTAATGTATTTGGCATCCAGTATATCCATCTGAAATTCATAATCTACAGGACTAAGAGGTCAAAAAAACATTTGTAAACAACTGACAAAGGCATATTCTTGGAGTTTTTGTTTCTGGGATTAACAAGGAGACATTTATTTTCTTACAAGCATTAGTTCAAAGTGTTCTGTGATTCCATCTCTGGTCTAAATCTTCCTGTAAAGAAACTAGTATCACTCGACTAGACCTCAGAATGATCATATCACCTTGTTTTGGGATCTTGCCATCTCTGACAGGCTAAGTAGGGTAGAGATTGTTGGGAAATGTCTGAGGAGATGTTGTAGTTGAACCTACTGGCAATTTGCAAACCAATTTTTTTCATTTTTTTCTGCCCTTGTGCTCAGTTTCTCATGCAAACTCTTGTTTCTCAGTATGAGTGAGGGAGTGTCTGGCTGCATGCCGAAGTTCAGCCCAGGTTTTTTGGGCACTCGGTGGTGTGGCAGAATGCTTCGAACCATGTGCTTACCACAACATCCTGTGTTAAACACTGTAACCTGGTTGTGAGGCTTTTATTGGATGGATCTCCAAATTATGGGGCCTGGAGCTATCCTGAACTGTTGCCTGATGTTGTGATTCTGTGTCTCTGAGCTTTATATGGTCTGCTTCCAGGAACCTGCATGGTCCCTCAGTGAGGCAGCACAAGAGCATTCTCCACATTCTTGCTTGCACTTCTGTGGGCTGAAATAAAACTTTATGGAGCTTCAGGGACTCTCGCTGGCATACAACCTAAGAGCAATCATTTATCTCTACATGGATCTACAGACTTGGGTATGTTGGCAAATCTGTTATTTTGTGCCTCAGTTTCCCACTGACTGAATTATCATGTCCTTGTATCCGAGAGAAGCTTTGAGAACAAATCATAGAATCGTAGCAGATTTTGGGTTGGAAAGAACCTTTAAAAATTATCTAGTCTACCTCCCCCTGCAATGACCAGGAACATGTACACCTAGATCAGGTTGCTCACAGCCCTGTCAAACCTGACCTTGAATGTTTTCAGGCATGGGGGATGTACTACCTCTGGGCAACCTTTTCCAGTGTTTCACCTTCATTGTACCCTCCTTACGTCTAGTCTGACTCTTCCCTCTTTCAGTTTAAAACCATTAACTCTCATCCTATTGCAACAGCACCTCCTGAAAACTTTGCCCCATCTTTCTTATAAGCCCTCTTTAACTACTGAAAGTCCACAAGTTCTCCCTGGAGTGTTATCTTCTCCAGGCTGAACAACTCTCTCAGCCTGTCCTCACAGAGGTGCTCCAACCCTCTGATCATTTTTGTAGCCCTCCTCTGGACCCACTCCAACAGATCCATGTCTTTCTTGGGCTGAGGACTCCAGAGCTGCAGGCAGCGCTCCAGGTGGGATGTCGTCAGAGCTGGGCAGAGGGGCAGAATCACCTGCCTTGACCTCCTGGCCATGCTGCTTTTGATACAGTCCAGGGTATGGTTGGCTTTCTGGGCTGTGAGTACACATTGACAGCTCATGTGCAGCTTTTCATCCACCAGTACTCGCAAGTCCTTCTTGGCAGGGCTGCTCTCAAGCCCTTCATCCCCCAGACTGTATTGATACTGGAGATTGCCCCAACCCAGGTGCAGGATCCTGTACTTGGCCTTGTTGAACCTTGTGAGGGTCACAGGGGCCCACTTCTCAAGCTTGTCCAGGTCCCTCTGTATGGCATCCCGACCTTCAGGTGTCTCAACCACAGCACTCGGCTTGGTGTCATTTGCAAACTTCCTGAGGATGCACTTGATCCCACTGTCTAGTCATGACGAAGATATTGAACAGGACTGGTGTGCCAACACAGACCCCTGAGGGATATTACTTGTCACTGATAGTGCTCTGGACATTGACCTGTTGACCACTGCCCTCTGGATGTGACCACCCGGCCAATTCCCCATCTACTGAACAGGCCACCCATCAAATCCCTATCTCTCCAATTTAGGGAGAAGGATGTTGTGTGGGACTGTGTCAAAGGCCTTCCAGAATTCCAGACAGATGGCATCTGTAGCTCTTCCCTTGTCCACGGATGTAGTCACTCCATCATAGAGGGCCGTTAGGTTGGTGTGGTAGGATTTTCCCCTGTTGAAGCCATGCTGGCTGTCTCAAATCACCTCCCTGTCCCCCATGTGCCTTAGCAGAGCTTCTGGGAGGATCTATTCCATGACCTTCCCAGGCACAATTGTGGCTCTAACAGGTTGTTACTTCTCATTGTACTCATTTCTACTCTTTAAAAAAAAATGTGAATGCACTGTTTCTCTTTTTTCAGTCACCAGAAACTTCACCTGGATGTCATGACTTCTCAATTATTGTGGAGAGTGTCTTGGCAATTGCAGCAGTGAATTCCCTCACGACTCTGAGATGCATCTCATCGGGTCCCACAGAATTCTGTGTGTCCAGATTCCTCTGGGGTCTTGAACCTTACAGTGGAAGGGATTTTGCTCCCCCAGTCCCTGCCTTGCAGTCCATCCACTCGAGAGGTGTGTGAAGAGAGATTGCCAGTGAATACTGAGGCAAAAAAGCTGTTGAGTACCTCAGCTGTCTCCTCATTTGTTGTTACCAGTTTGCTGGTTTTGCTCACCAGGGGCCATACACTTTCTTTGACCTTCATTTTCTGGCTGACATACCCATAGAAGCCCTAATTACTGCTCTTTGTGTCCCTTGCCAAGTTCAGCTCCAGCTGTGCCTTGGCCTTCCTGACCCCATCCCTACACAACCAGGCAGCAGCCCTCTACTCTTCCCAGGATACCCGTCCCCACCCTCACTGCCTGTACATTTCTTTCTAACCCTTTAGTTCGAGGGCAGACCTCAGCTCAGACATGCAGATCTTTTACCTTCCCCTCTAGATTTCTCACATCTGAGGATCAACAGCTTTTGTGCTCTATGGACAGTGTCCTTAGATATCTGCCAGCTCTGTTCTGCTGCCTTGTCCCTGAGGGGGACATTCATGTGCACAAATGAGTGTAATATTCTGGGATACCGTTGCAATAGAGGCTGTCAGTGTATTTTATTTTTTATATGTGGCAAGTGTAAGATTTCCAATGTCCTTTATTAATTTCCTGGTTTTTAATTGTTTCACTTTGTAAATGATGTGATAAGTGAGTATACTGTCATTTAACAATATTCACCATTTTTACATAAAACTCATTTTCCACATTAATAAAAACACCAGTTTGGACCTAGTAAGATACTACAGAAGGCCTAGCTAGTTCTTATATTTGTTGTATGTTACCCACCAAATGACATCTGTCTATAAGGCAAGTAGTTTTCCAGTTTTTGAAATGGTGATTTTTTCCCCCCAACCACTAATATGGCCTAGATTTTGCTAAACAAAAGTTTTGAGTCTGTCTGTGTTTGTATTTTCCCAGGCTCTTTTAACGCCTGAGGGAATAATTTATAGGGCTGTAATTTTGTGAGTAACTGTGTTATGACCACTTATAAATGGCTCCTCAGGGCACTAAAAGGGCCAAGAAAATGTAAATACAAACACAAACCAGAAACAAATACCTGCAACATGAAGAAAACTACAAGGAGAGAGACCATATGGTCTAACAATTCAGCTCCACTTAATGGCTCTGTTCACCTCCGATTGAAGGAAAAGCAAGTTTTACTACTGGTCGTAGTGAAAGAAAAATTGAACGTTAAAACCTCACCTGTAACATGACAATCACCTAACTCTGTGGTTTAATAATATCCATATTAATTTATTTATTTATTTTTAATATTGGGCTGCAATTCTTTACTACCAAATATAACTTCTTATTCCCCCTTTCCTCCAAATTTAATAATGACTATTTTGAAATACTCCTATAGCTTTAGGCTTGGCTGATTAACAAGCTCTTTATGACATTTTATGTTGCAGTAGTTAAAGGGAACTGTTGTCTGGGACACCTGAAGGGAGCCAGGCACTGTGGGTCCTGGGCAGTTTTTACTGGTGAGAGGTGTGTGCTCCCACAGGGAAGAATGGCAGATTTTCTGGGCTAAGGTGCCCTGTGGAAGCACACTCTGTATTGGCAGGAGTGTCTGAGCATCCATCATGGGCTACACTTCTCTGCCCAGGGTATATTTACTCAAATTATGTCCAGTTAGCATCAAATTCTCATCACAGACTTTGGTATAGAGAAAAAAGAGAACATTAGCAGTCCAAAAATCACTTGAGCCAAACACTTGTCCCTCGTCTTTCTCAGGCTCGACTTCCCCTGTGTTTGCTGGGGTTTAAACTCAGTCTGTCCCCGTTACTCTGGTCAGGTGACGGATGACACAGGAGGTCTGGGGTTGTGTACTTAGCAGTTTTCTCTGCTGCTTTCTTTGCTTATTTATGCTGTTCTGCTGCACTTTGCTTCTTACTGCTTTGCTGATTTGCTTCTTCAAGTTTTCCTGCTCTGATGTTTCTTAGTGCCTTTACTCTGATGGGGGTTGCCCATGGGCCTTGGTCACCCAGAGGTGTCCCTGTCTTGGCATGGCTCATCTGGACGCAGTGGTCCTCTAAGGGTGGCTTGGCTGTAGCATGGGTCCCCTGTGGGCTGCAGTCCTATAACGGGGTCCCTGCTGCAGTGTGTGTCACCTGTGGGCCACTGTCCCTCAGGGGAATGTAAGGTATTTACAGTATCTATATGAGCATCTTGTCTACATCCCACCTTGTCAAGTTTTTTCCTCTCAACTGTGAAGTGAAAATGTCTGGTGTGCTTCTAATTCCTCTGGTGTTAGGCTCCTGAATATACCTGAAAAGGTATTCCTTTGCTCATTAATTCTCCACTGTTAAACGTGAGTACACCATGCATATCTACGGTATACATACACACCCCGCAGACTGTGAGGTACTGTGAGAGTATGGCTGTATGGACAAATGTCTCATTTTGAAGAGAAGATGTCTTTTTCCTTTAATGTGTGATAGATTTTGTGATAATTACCTGTGAAGGCATTGTGGACCAAACCATAGGCAGTAGTCCTGCACAGGACTAGCTTCCTGACTTCATACAGACAAACATTGCACAAGCTAGGCTCTATGATTTAATGATCTAGGACAGTGTTTTCCTACAAGGAGTCTGTGAAAGACAGCTAATGAAATCAAGGCTTTGCTCAGTTTATGTTTGCTATACACGCCTTCCACCTCCCCTGCAGAAACCTTGAATATCCAGAAATAGAAAAAGCCAAAAATCACTGTTTTGGGCCATTTTTGCTCACTTTAAATCTATTGTGAGTTTTGCCAATAAATCTATCCGAAATAGGACAGGAGGCTGTGAGAGAACATTTAATGTGACCGAGACAAACAATCCTACCTTTTTCCCGCCAGAGGAAACTTTTACTAAATGGTAAGAAAATGAAAAGAAGTGATGTAATCAGGAAGCTTTTTCAGCCACACAGATGGTTTGCAGAAGGGTAGGTGCCATACGAACAATGCTGCATGAGCCTCGAAACCTTCTGGCAGAGAAGTCAGTTCTGAATGAAAAATCCTTGCCAAATGCACCCTGTCATGTTTTCCATCAGTAGGGCTGGATATTTGTGTATAATTCCTGTGGGATTGGAGGATGCTAATATATACACACAGAAAAAGTTCAATTTCAAGTAGCTGCTAATGTCCAGTAAACAATATGTTCCAAATTCCTTTCAAGGCTTCTAGCACTTATTTTTTTTTCTAAACACTGCCATTCTCTGTGAAGTTGGAGACTATTGGGGAGAAGCCTTCATAACTATAAAAAGGAAAGAATAGGAGACAAAATATTTTGTATTAAAGCTGCAATAGACCATGTGCCTTCCTCTTATTCACAGCCATCTACTTTCACTGTGGCTATCACCATGGCTTTTCAGTAAAAAAAAAGATTACAGGCTCTGTCAAAACTGTGTGCCTCTGCCGTTCCTCTGTTTTATAATACCAGCTGGCCTTGTGACAGTTCATTTTTATAATCTTAAAACTGGGAGGTTTCTAGGCCCTTATACCATGGGACTTTGTGACCACTTTGTGACCACAGCAGGCAAAGCACACAAAGATGCTGGTGGTGCTGAAAAGGCACTGAGTGGCAGAGACACTCTCAGAACTGGGTCTGAGATGCACCTGTGAGTTCACCCTGTCCGGGGTTTTTGCAGCATTGTAATCCCCATCATCAACACTGAGGTTACAAAAGTAAAGGCCACAGACATCAGCCACTGCATCTCATCCAAACGCAATGAATTCCCTTTCAGCTTGATGGGTGTGTGGGTGTCCCCCCACAGCCTTCGCTGCTCTCAGACAGCCTCTTGCACACTTGTCATTAATGCAGTCAAGCCAAGGAACCTGCCTAGGCTTCTTTTAAAGAGGAAGACACGTGATGGGTCCTACTTGAGAGCCACAATATTTATCCAAGAGCTTATGCAGTGCTTCTGGATATTAAATAAGCAGACTTCAAAAATCATGAGGGTAGCTTAAAAGTCATGACTTGGCGCGTCATAAAATGTACCATGCTTTTCCTTTGGACTCCTGCATGTCACACCTCTAATGACTTCATCCTTTGACTTTGTGCAGGGCTTAAAACACAGAAATAAAAAGCGAGATTAGAAGAAGGTAACATTCCACTAAGCATGAGAAGAACGTATTTTGAACTCTACTAGTAAAAACTTAATTTCTCTTCCAACTGATGGAAGGTGTTGTCTTTCCCAAATTAAGATAATAGCTGAAAGTAATAAAAATTGCCACATTTTAAAATATGAAATCAATCTTTATGACGTGCGAGCAGGTCATGTTAGTAGTTTTATTTTTGTTCAAGCAATCTATCTTCTATTACCAAGAAAACAAAAGTGCCTAAACGTGACTCCAGCATTACTGGTTAGATGTAGCCATTAATAGCGATTTTTGAAGCAGCTTTAATAGGTGTGATAATACTTTGCATTTCCATAGAGCCTGCTATCTAAGCCAGAAGACTTATAAATATTAATTGACCTTTTCAAAATTCTTGTGAAGTAAGTATAGTAAATACAGCAATATTAAGTTTAGAAGAAAGATTATCTGAAATGTGAAGCAGCTTGCCAAAAGTTGTATAGTAACCCAGTGCCTGACCTGGGAATACAGCTCTCCAGTTAATGCTCTAAGCTGTTAGGCTGCGCTAGATGACAGTTCACTGGAACTGTAAATGAACTCAGAGCAGCCCTAATCCAGACGCAAAAGATGCCTTAAAGTCTTCTGTCAGCAAATTACAAGGCAGCAAGTCAGCCACACTGGAACTTAGCAGAGAATTTGATGCTGGAGCAGTTGGATTCAATAATGCAACTAATTATACTTGATGTGGCATTATATGAGAGGGTTCTCCAGCACAGACAGAAATGACACGTTTGTTTTGAGAGTAGGAGAATCCTGTCTTGGGAAAGTCAGTTGAGTATTCAGGCTTGACTTTGAAGCCTTTGATGAGAGAAGCATGTCTGGTCTAATCTCCGAATGACAGGTTCATAAATGCACACACTACAGTTGATACTCTAATGGCCATATTATGCTCTGCTGATTTTCTTTGCCCTGCTCATTCAATTTCTTTGGAGACACACAGAGATGAAAGAGAAAAATGCACAGGATGTTGTAAAGACCAAAGAGTTTTTGTTTGCAAACTCTCTTGTTATCAAGCAAAGCATTAGAAATGCACAACAGCAGCTTGTGTAACTTAAAGAGGCCATGTAGTATGAAAGAATACCACTCTTTTAGACAAAAACCTGTCAGTGTCCATGGGAGGTAAATGTAGATTATTGAAGATACAATGTCACTGAGAACTGCAGGCTTCTGTCTTTGCTCACTTCACTGGTCACATCTGTGGAACTCATTTGCTATTAATTATGACTCCCTCTCCTGCTTTATGTCATGATGTGACTTATATGCAGAACAACTGGCTTTGATTCTTACTAGGGAATTCTTCCAGAGTTGGATGAAGCCAGTCTTCAGCAAGCACAAACTAGTGGTGAAAACAAGGATTGCTGTGATGCTGTATCTCTTACTGGTAGTTGCCACAGCTGCACTGAAGCTCTGGGCAGCTGGGACAGCGGTCAGGGTATCCTATGAGCTGTGTGAATATAAAGCAGTATTTTTGACTGGCTCTCTTTGAGGGAAGGCCATTGATATCCTGTGCATCCAGCAGGGGAGAAAACTGTGTCTCTGTAGCCATTAATAACAGCTGGTACAGAACATTNTTTCTTTATTCTGCTTCAAAATAAAGTAATTTCATAATTTCATGCCCTATTGGAAAATCAGCTTTTTACTTAAGATTTCAGTTTAATTCTTGGTATATGTTTTTCTCTTACAAAAGGTAAAGTAAAAATGTTAGTCTTGCATTCATAGGCAAGTAATTTTTGCCTGTCTTATAGACATAAAACCATTACGCTTTCCATTAACGATTAAAAAAAAAAAAGGTCATTAGAGCCTGGATTGTAAGAAAATGATATAGCTCTTCTAGCTATATTTTCTCATTTTCAGTGTTCTTTCTTTTGTCAAAAGCTTAACTCCATTAATTCAATGATATGTCATGGTATGGAAAAGGGCACTGGGCTGGGGTGCATCCCCATTAGTCTCACTCTTCTGTATGGCAGGCTACAATGAGTGACCTTCCAATGTAGTATGTCTGAGTACTCCCTGCCCTTTGCCCACTCAGAGCCTACGTACCCTTTCCTGTGCGCTGGAAAAAATGGGATTCTATCTTGATTAGGCCTTACTAGGCATTCAAAGAATGAATGATAAAGTTTATTTGTGCTTGTTGATCGTAAAAGTAAGATAATGGGTAAGAATCCACTTTATGCTGTAAACTCCCCTCTTTCTCTCTATGCTCCTCTTCTCTCTCTCTCCTCCCTGGCCAGAGTGTTCAAGGGACCAAAAAGACTCTGAATAGCAGCTCCTCTCTCCCCTATGGCCCCAGTGGGAAGTAAAAATCTGAAGATAAAGCTCGCAGCTGATAATGGATTTGGAAGCTGACTCCTGTTTCTGAAAACACACTGCTCCTCCTCAGCCCTTCATCCAGTTTGGATGTTATCTGTTAACTGCTCAAGGGAGTTGCATTCTTCTTTGATTTGGATGTCTGGAAAACCTTCACGTTAGTGTAATACTGCTTAACTCCGAGATTTGCAGCCTGTTCTTTCTCACATGTTATTGTGCCCATAAATGTTCATCAAATATTTGCTCTTTGCTGTCTGTTGTAACTGTCCCCAAAGTACCATCTGGCAAATATATTCTGTTATAAATCTGAAAGGTTATTATGGCACTATAAAATTGCCTTCACCTGACTAGGTCTGAGTAGAAGATAAGTTGTGATGTTTTTTCCATGTATTTTCTGTTGGGCAATGGTATGCATTGGATTCTTGTTGCAAAGAGTCCAGACACAGCCAGAAGAAGATGCATACAGTTTAGTTAATATTTGTCTGTTTCATCCACCTGTTTAGGTGATTACACGCATGGTGTGGTCCCACTGATATGTAAGGTGCCCTGTTCTTCAATGCAAACTATCCTTATATGCACTCTCTATGTCTTGATGATTTGCCTTCAGATCTGTCTTGCAAGCAAAACATTTGGTCCATTTCTTCATTCTCTTAGGAAGTCAGATGGATAACAAACAGCCTGTGTTGCTTGATGCTCCTGCCTCCTCAGTGAACTTGACAGCTCAGCCAAGTGACAATTTCCAGTCAGTGCAGAAGGATGAGAGCTGGACACAGGACACGGCACAGTTTTGTTCTTGTCCTTAGGCCCTCTCTGGCCCTCAGGCCAATAGATACTAGGACTGCTGTGAGACTGGCGTATGTCACATGTAAAGCCTCAGAGACCTTCCTGGTGACCCAAGGTATGGGCCATCTTAACAGACTTTGAAGATCCTTTTAATCATTGGTAGGCAGCGTGTAATGACTGTTAAAAGCTCTTTCGTGGATAGGGTATGAGAAAACAGAATAGCTTTCTCGGGATTCTGATTATCCCAAGCAATTAATCACTGAGCTGTTATAACTGAAACAGTTTAGTAATTTGGCCTAATTTCCCTAATAGTAATATATTAACATATTAAGTTAGAAAAAAGACTAAGGCAGATTTTGCCCCAAACTATTTGTTTGAGGCAGATACTTTTTGGTGCAGCTCAGTTTGTAAACTAAAATAACGCAATGCCTTCCTCCCATGTTGTAATTATAAGACTTGCATCAATAGCAAAGAATGAAAAATCCTGACATTTAGGCACAGACAATTGAGCTCTTTCACAGATGAAAAGTAAAAGAGATGGATGGAACCCAGAAAGAAAGAGAGCTAGAAACAACTTTCAAAAACAAAATATCTTTTAGCAGTATATATTTTCTTTGTAAGGAGACTGGGGTAAAAAAAAGAAAGACAGAAATCCTAAATCCTGACACTCACCTGCTTAAGTCTGCAGACCTCAAAGCCACAGTTACAAGGCCTACAGTGGTTTTAATACTCTATGTTATCATAGACTGTGGAGTAACAACTTAGAAAATGAGGGAATAGAGGTTTCAGAGGATTCTTTCTTTCAAACAAAGCAATATAGGTTTTCTTCCAAAACAGATGACATATAATTAGTTGCAAATTATCATTATCTCACTTTTGTGATATGGCTTTCTAACTGAAGTGAGAAGCATGTCTAATACTCACAAGTAGAGCTGTTAAGAGTGAGTACAAGAGTCATTCAATTTTAGAACTTAATTAGACCTATAACTAAGCCATCAGTGAGGCAGAAACCAAGAGTATTGCATTGTGCCTGAGGAAAGTTTAGCAACACGAAAGAAAAATTGACCAGATGGAATAAAATGTTTGAAGGGATAAAGAGAAGGTATAGAATAAGGGAATAATTAGTATCAAGAGGATTGGATCAGTGCATTCTGTCCCTCATGCTCTGAATAGAACGCAAGAGCTTGTTATGGATAGTAATGGAAATGGAGATTGAGTCCTTCAAGAGAGCTGATTCTGCAAAAGCTAACAAACTAGAAGGCCCTGTGAAACAGAGAACCTGGAAAAATAACGCAGAGCAAGGAGGAGATACAGCCATGGAATCAATCATTAAAAGCGGAGGAGAAAGGGAATGATTATATAGTGAAGTTGAGAGTGTAAAAGATAAGAAAAGTGATACTGGCAAATGAAATGAATACTCTGAGATTATAATAATAGAATTTGTAGGACAGTGGATAATGAGCGAGATAATGAGCATGAGAGATGAGAAGTCTGTAAAATAAGGAGAAGGGCCTCTAAGAGCAGCCTGGATTAATTCACTCCCAGAAAAGTTAGAAATTGCTAAAATCACTTCTAAAACAGTGCCTCTGTAAAGGAGTTCAGCACAAATAAAGAATCTAGCCAACTATGGACCACTTGAAATATTATGTAAAAATACTCCTGACTCAGAGTGACATAATGGCTAGCTTGTAGATTCAGTGAGAAAGAGGAGTTGACTTCTTGTGGATAAACACGTCTTGGAAGCAGAATGCTACAGTGAAGCCCTTTCCTCCTGTGAGAGTGGAGCTTTGATGACCAAATGAATTTGATTGAGCTGTGTTTTGGGTACTGAGCAGTCTAGTTCTGTGCCTCAGGTCTCTGAGGCAGTACTACAATTCTTGGGCAGTCAACACGCTTTGTATGGAGAAGATGGGTCTTCCAGAGATGTAACTGACAATGAGCATTCCCAGCACCACGCTGCTTGCATATATTTCCGGAGAGCCTACCTGGTGGTGGAGCTCTTGTTTCTAGTCTTTAGGGATAAAGTGGTGGGCAGGCGAGGAACTTGGGCTTAGCCAAGCCACAATCACTTTTACTCTGGAAAACACTAGACAGTTACAAAACAACATCCTGTACGTACCCTCCTCCCCCGCTTAGTGTGATCTCATCTCTCCTGGGAGTCCTGGTTTGGACAACATCTTTCCTGCCTTTTCATCAGGCATGTGGTAGTGGTTTGGCCTTTTTATTCACACGATCAACTTTTATCATGGTCTTTGTCATTCTTTTGTTCGCATACTTCAACTGGGAGCAGTCTAGTTTGCATACTCCCCACCCTCCAGTGGTTTCTTTACACAATCTGTCAAAGCAATGACCTTACTAGTAGGAAACCCCCTATTTCCAGTAAAGAAAGATTATCAGACACCAATGGATCTTGTCTAGTCTCTAATTTTTAATACCCTCTGAGATCTCCATATGCCAGCATGAGTGCTGCCAATATTCAGAAGAGCGAGCTTGAGGCTCAGCTGGCCAGTGGAGACATTGCAAAGCAAGGATATGAGTAAAAGGTATGTCAAAATGGCATTTCCCAAAGGAGGAATAATTTCTGGGGTAATGTGGAAAGATACCAGTGCAGAAGTCCACTTCTCATCTCTATATTAAAAGAGGAAGAACCTTGTAATTTCTGTGCAAGTAACACACACTAGTACAGCATAAAGTTTTGCCCCCTCAAACCCACCTGTTTTGCCCTTTCCAAACATGAAATCAGTACTCACACATCGGTAACTTCCTGATGTATTTACAAATGATGCTACTTAGCTCCTAACCCACTTCACATATCTCAGGCGCTTTCCAAGTCACTGGAGAGGCTGATGAGCTCTCATGTTCTCCAGAGACCATACTTTTGTTTGCAGGGACTGCATTGTAATTCTTTCCTCGCTTGACTTTTTATCATCTCCATGTGACTTATTTTATTTCAAAATGTTAATTTTGTAGTTAACTGAAAATCTCTTATATTATCTTGATCCAGATCATCCTTAAGATGAATTTGCATAACAGAGAAACACTGCTACTGAGTTTGGCTTGAGCTGAGATCCTTGCTGGCTGTCTGAGTAGAGAAGCCAAGGATTTAATTTATCAAGGGACCAAATATTTTGTTACCTCTCCCATGATGTGTTCTCTGCTCAATGAAGGAGTCCATCCAATGCTAAGTCTGGCATTGTTTTCAAGCAGCATAACACTTGCATCAAAGAAGAAAGGGGGAAAAAAAATACCATTTAAAATGACCTCTCAGTTTTCACTTGTAAACACCCCCATGGGTGTTCCACCGGCATGTTCCAAACGTGCTATTTTTCAGTTGTATTTTAAGACTCTGCTACAGAATAGGTGAATTTCATCCATTTCTGTTTAAAAAAAAAGGAAGAAAGGAGAAACTTGAGAACTATCAACCTGCCAACCTTACCTCTGTGACTGCATAAGTCATGGAATAGATCTTCCCAGAAGCTCTGCTAAGGCACATGGGGGACAGGGAGGTGATTTGAGACAGCCAGCATGGCTTCAACAGGGGAAAATCCTACCACACCAACCTAACGGCCCTCTATGATGGAGTGACTACGTCCGTGGACAAGGGAAGAGCTACAGATGCCATCTGTTTGGAATTCTGGAAGGCCTTTGACACAGTCCCACACAACATCCTTCTCCCTAAATTGGAGAGATAGGGATTTGATGGGTGGCCTGTTCAGTAGATGGGGAATTGGCCGGGTGGTCACATCCAGAGGGCAGTGGTCAACAGGTCAATGTCCAGAGCACTATCAGTGACAAGTAATATCCCTCAGGGGTCTGTGTTGGCACACCAGTCCTGTTCAATATCTTCGTCATGACTAGACAGTGGGATCAAGTGCATCCTCAGGAAGTTTGCAAATGACACCAAGCCGAGTGCTGTGGTTGAGACACCTGAAGGTCGGGATGGCATACAGAGGGACCTGGACAAGCTTGAGAAGTGGGCCCCTGTGACCCTCACAAGGTTCAACAAGGCCAAGTACAGGATCCTGCACCTGGGTTGGGGCAATCTCCAGTATCAATACAGTCTGGGGGATGAAGGGCTTGAGAGCAGCCCTGCCAAGAAGGACTTGCGAGTACTGGTGGATGAAAAGCTGCACATGAGCTGTCAATGTGTACTCACAGCCCAGAAAGCCAACCATACCCTGGACTGTATCAAAAGCAGCATGGCCAGGAGGTCAAGGCAGGTGATTCTGCCCCTCTGCCCAGCTCTGACGACATCCCACCTGGAGCGCTGCCTGCAGCTCTGGAGTCCTCAGCCCAAGAAAGACATGGATCTGTTGGAGTGGGTCCAGAGGAGGGCTACAAAAATGATCAGAGGGTTGGAGCACCTCTGTGAGACAGGCTGAGAGAGTTGTTCAAGCTGCGGAGGGATTGTTCTAGGAAGACCTTATTGTGGTCTTTCAGTACCTAAAGGAACCTTAGCGGGGCCTGTAGCCATAGGATGAGGGGTAATGGTTTTAAACTAAAAGAGGGCGGATTCAGACTAGACATAGGGAAGACTCTTTTAACACTGAGGGTGATGAAACACTGGAACAGGTTTCCTGGGGAAGTGGTAGATGCTCCAAATGTGGAAACATTCAAGGTCAGGTTCTATGGGGCTCTGAAGAACCTATCTAATTGTAGATGTCCCTGTTCCTTGCAGGGGGGGTGGATCACATGACCTTTAAAGTCCCTTTCAACCCAAAATACTCTATGATTCTAAATAGAATATTTAACTTTGTTATAGTTGAGATGGATGGATAAAGGCTGGAAACCTAGAATGGGTTGTTGCAGAGGAATGTGATGGAGAGGGTGAGAGGTGAACAACTTTACCCTGTAGTGTTACTTTACTTGTTATCTACTGCTGTGCTTTCACAGGGTAATGTTTGGTAAAATGTGTGATTCCAGTGGGAAAAAAACCCAAAACATCCAAACTCTTTTGCCATCTTTTATTTCTTGGCTTTATGTAGAGTGTTGTCTGCTAGAAGGGGCATAGGAATTATTTGAGCATTGTGCTGTCTCAGTACACATAAAAAAGTGCCCTCTTTTTCTACTCAGTTGGCGAAAAGACTCCAGTAATGTTGATCATGTCTGGTAGAAAAAAAAATAAATGAGTACTTATTTCATATTTGGAGAGCTATCCATATTTTTGTGCCCTAGTACTTGAGAATTTCTTTCTCCCTGTCTTTTCAAACAAGCTATGGAGGCTTCTTTTAGCTACAAGCCACATTATGGATGTTTGAGATTAAAGTCATTGCAGTGGAAAGAACAGTCAATACCGAGGAAAGAGCATTATAAATCATTCCTGTCTCCTGAATCAGTTTTGTCTTGGACATATTTTTGTCTCTATTAAATTGATTCTAGTGCCATTCATGACTAGCCCCTGAGTTTGGTAATTTTCCATGGTGAAAGCTAAGATGGATAAGTTTTTAATAGCTGTAAGAAAACAAAAATTATTCCATTGCACACATCTGGATGAACTGAAATCCAGCTTTCCAGGCAATCCATTCTCCCTACTGCTATTTTGAGAAATAATCACACTGTCTTATTTAGGATTATTTTAAATACTCTGGGCTTATTTGCAAGAAATATTATTTCCTGATTTATAACTCTTGCAGCCCTATTGACTTATATGGAGAGTGAGACAGTGTCAGACTCATTGCCATTCTCAAAGGTATGTAAATAGCATCTGTCAGTACAAACAAGACTGCAAAAGACCTCTCTTTGGAGGCCATGCATGAAGTATGGCTGTTTACTTACTGTTGGAAGCAAAGTGGCTAATGTGTTGCCTGCAGGCACTAATCCAAAACTGGACTGTCACGACAAGGCATCTCTTTCTCAGGAGCATTTGGAGGGATATTTAACCCAGGAGTGCATTTTGCTGTTTTCATAAACTCCTGTTCAGAGTAACTCTGCTGAAGGACACAGAGCTATCCTGCAAAGTTCAGGTCTTTTTGCCCAAATTGAGCTCTTTTTGCCATATGTATGGTCTTTGTTGTGTAGGGTATGTAGATAGTAGAGAGTTGGAAACTGGAGGATCACAGGCTGCTTGTGTGGTATACCTTAAAAGATGTAGTTCTGTGATATACAGTATTGGATCCAATTTCTGACTAGAAAGCACAACTGGATTACCTCATTAGAAAATATAGCCAGCTGGCTTGGCATTTGGTCTTAGAGAATCTCCTGTAAGATTATCATTTTGATCTGAGACGAATTGCATATTTCTAATTATCCAGACAGGAGATGGGAACATTGTGTTAGTGATAGCATCAAACCATAGCAGCACTGTGTAGAGGAGAGGAGATGATAATGATGTCTTACCCAGGAAGGCATCTGCGAAACAGACCTGGTGGAGTCAGAAAACGTGGAAGATGCTTGAGAAAGCAGTGAAAGCTGACTTTTATTCACAGCTTCTTTGGCAGGAGCAGAAAGGTTTTTTTTTTTAAGCAAGCTCCTCACTGGCAAAAAAATAAGTATGTTACAAATTGACTGAATATTCAGGGGAGAGATGAAGCCAGGGAAGAAAAAAAGCTGACTTATTTAAACAGTGAATTATTTCAGTTACCCATTTGATAGACAGAGTTGTCCAAAAATCCCCATAAGTATAGTGGTAGCTCTCAGTGTTGACAATAGTTTGTGTACTTGTAATATATTATATGGTGCGCAGTATTGGTAGGAGACATTTATATCTTAGTCCCAAGCTATAATTACTGCTGGATGCAGCCACATACTGCTAGAGGAAAAGAGGTGGAATATGACAGTGTTGCAAAAGGTGATAGTCCAACTCCTGCATAGACAAGAATCGCTGTTGATAGGAAAGCAAAGTAATTCACAAGCCTGCGTGTGAGACTTCAAAGTTACAGTTCTTTGTCTCATCTTCTTTTTCATATGTTGCCAAGATTCGCTTTCCTGTTCCAAAGCACTCTGCTTGGCAGGCCTTCTGTTTTGATTTCGGCAGGGCATTTCTTCCTCAGGGCTTCCACCAATACCAGTGCATGCACTGTTTGCTACTATTCCTGTTCTTATCCATAGAAATTCCAGCTAAATTAAACGCAAGGTGTATAAGGAGAGGGAAATCACATGTACAGTTTTTTGTCTAAAAAGCAGTCATAGCACAAGCCAGGTGCAAACTTGTGGTATTCAGATGCAGACATCTGTGCCAATACACTTCTGACAGGGCAAAGACTTGCTAGAATAATCCCTCCTCTACATCTCTGTTGCTACTATTCCTGAAAATGTTACAGAATCAACATAATGTGAAAGGCAAACTCTAGATTTTGCTGAATCTCTCTCAAAAGAAATTGCCTCTGAACTTTGTGCGTTTATTTTCTGGCATTTGCAGTCCCTGTCGTTGTTACCAATGTGTCTGTAGGTGGATGGGAGCCAGTGAATTTCCTCCTTCTTTCTAGTTCTGAAGGCACTAAAGACACCAGGTTGAAAGCACTCCTCCTAGGGGATGTGAGTTCTTTTTCACTGTATGTGTCCCACTCTTCATCATTTACTGGGTGTGATATTCTCCACAATATGCATAAGTACCTACTGCATAGTCTCATTTTTCTTTTAGAATTTGAGAATCTAGATAGCCTTAATATCTGATCTCTCCACACCTGTAAATTTCCATAATTTCTTTTGTTGCTTTCCTCTTTTCTCACATAAAATGATCTCTGTCTTGTACATTCTATGTGTAAAGTGCTTAACAAAGTGTACATGGAATATCCCTGAGCAACAACTTCTCAAACAATTTCAGTATGCTTTAGATGATGACAGCATTTTTAAGAACAATAAATATGTAAGGATTGAAAGAGGAAAAGGCATGGGTATCAGTGTGAAACAGGTGGAGGAAAACAGATGAAAACTAAAGAAGTCATAAAGAAATGAATTTGGAAAGAGAAGGAAATTAAAATATTTTTAAATGTAGACTGAAAACTGAGGACAGACCTTCATGAGCTGATAAGGGTTTGCTCAGAGAAAGACTAGCAAAACCTTACAACACTATTCTGAATAAGATTTAGGGTTGAAACCCAAAATTTTCACAGAGTCAAGATCTGCAAAGTACATATCTAGGTCTTTGTAATTTTCCTTTCAAAATGTTACATGTTATTCTTACCAAAGTAAACTCTTCTGATATGTTTGTCTGGGCTGCATGAGTGAATAATGGGCTTGCAAGATCAGATCTATGTCAATGGGAGAAATGTTTCCTCTTTAAACTTCTATCAAGGAGGTTTACAGTCTGTTCTGGAATTAAATGAGGCCTGAGGATGCTTTTCAGTCTTCACTGTAGACTTAGGAACAGGATTAGGCTATACTGGAGGAGTAGGGCTAAAGCTCTAGTTATCTTTAGATAATTTTTACAGTAGCTTTGCTAAGGTTTAGGTTCCTGTTCTTATGAAGGGTTCTCTGATATCCTTTCTGCTGCATATTGCTTTTAAGTCCAAATTCTTAGAGCCGCAGCTGCTACGGTGGGTGAGTTTTGTAGAATCATGGGGTAATGACGATTTTTAATGATTCATAGCCAAAGGCAAGCTGTCCTTAGACATATGCAGAGCTTTTAAAGTAAGCAGCAAGGAAGGAAGTTAAACACAGAGAGGTAGTTGAAGGAAAGGTACAAGAAATTATTCCTGCTACAATTACTAGATTTTTAGTAAAAAATCAGCCCATTTTGTTGAAATCTAAAATTGTTGCTATAAATGTGAATGAGAAATCAGTAGCATCACACATGATTCTCAACTGGCACTCTCCATTTAGAGGCTATGTTAGGGAATGGACCTTGTTTTACTAGTTTAGTGGATTTTTGGTGTTGTTCTATATTTATTCCATGCATAAAGAAGCCATTCCATCCTTGGTGGCTGTCAAACCAGGCTTTTTAATGAGTACTGGGTATTATAGGGTAGCTTTCCATCATGAGGAGAATCTTGAAATCTTTACCATTCACAGAATGAAAAGAAGAAAGTGATGTGTGGCTCTTCATTTTTCTCTGAAATAGTAGTATGACAGAGACACATTAGAGCTGCAAGATAAGCATCTCTCAATGGGGTTTGAATGCGTACCACAAAGAGGTCAATCAACTATTGCAGGGTAACTTGAAGGAATGAGTTTACCCATCCAAAATGTAATTTGAAAGCAGAGATAACACCACCAGTGGTGACCCTGTCATTATTATTAAAAATATATATTGATGTTGATGACGACCTTGGTTTTACCATCTTTCTTTAGTGATAGTGCCAGTGGAGTACAGTCTCAGTAAATTAAAGCTTACTCTTAAATGAATAATCCAGAACTACGCACCTTTGGAATTCATCCCTAATGGCAGGGTCAGGTTGGACTTCTCTATCAGGTCCTTAAAATATGTCAAAAAAATATCCAAGTTAAACTTAATTCTGGGATCAGGTCAGGACCTACAATCAGATTTTTTGCATCACCCATGTTCAATTAAACTTAGTATAGACTAGAAATGAGTGCTCCCACCATGACCTGCCTGCCCTGGTTTATCTTATGAAATCTGAACATACCAAACACAAGGTAGTCAAGGCATAAATGTTATCCTTCAGTGGTAATCATCTTCCATTTTCCATTCTGTTTATTAACAGAAGTTTTATCCTAAAAGAAGCAAGCAAGCAAGCTGCAATTTAGAATCATTACCTCAATGCTAATAAAAGTCTTGATATACTGCATGTGCAACCCGTAAATATCGGTTAGCTAAGTGTTCACCATCTGTTCTGTTACCCTCACAGTAAATAATCACTGTTGCAGCATTTAAATCAAAAACATGCTTAGAAATATCTGTGCTCATTATCAGACAGAGTTCAGTTCAACTCATCACACTATTTCAAAATAGGTCTTCATCATTTTCCATCTGGGAATATTACAAGCAAGAAACAAAACAGGTGTGTACACACTTGGGACATCTGAGACCATTTTTAAACCTCAAGAGTATTTCTGTTTATGCTTGTTCAACTTTCCATAGTATTTCATACAACCAGTAATGGTAAACTCTTTGGTAATTGTGCTAGTGCCACAGAGGAAAGAAGCAGCCTTTCTATGGATTGCACAAAGACTCAGTTCAGGATTAGTCAGCTCGGCCCAGGGTCCACGCAGCTTATACTGAGTGCATTTAGCAGTGTAGTACAGGTATTAGCTTAGTTACTGCCACCCTCATATGAGTCCATTATCCCATTTGTGTAGTCCTGCCCATAACTGGATATCTAACCTATATTGAAGACGGCAGAAATTATTTCTCTAAACCCACTTCCAGTTTCCCAGTAATTTTGATTTTTGGCCAGTTTGAAATGTTAGGAATACGTAATTGGAAATGAATGGTTAAGATTATAAGATGATTGTGCTTTCAGTGCTGCAGTGAGTTAGCCTCAGTGTTTACAAGAGACTCACGAAGTTAAACCTACAAAGCTTTAAAGTGAATTGCACCATTGCATAATTCTCTGAGGAGGAAAATGTTTTTGCAAGGTTCTTGGCACAACTTTCTTTGAAATTGTTAGAGCCTTTTATTTACCAAACAGTGTACATTGTTAAAAGTAAAACTTTCCCTGTGCTCTAGATTTTGGCCCAGTTAATCTTTCAGGAATGCTGAAAACAGGGCTTTAATTAGCAACTTTATCAGTTAACCCAGTCACTCATCCCAGTGCTTATCTGATACCACGTCCATGCAGGCACTTGGGGACATCAGAAAAAGGCCGACTTGTCAGTGAGACAGTTGAGAGGACCTCGGTGGCAGGGGAAAAAAAAGAGACCACAGAAAGGGATGGCATTAAATGGAATTTGATACAAATCCAAGAGGAATTATCTGACCACAGTAGCCTGGGATAGGAGTGGATTTCTCTTGTATTTCTCCCTGATCTTCTCTGGTATGTCACCCACAGGAATAGAGAGGAAGCCAGCGGTCCCTTGCGGTGTGAACGTGGGTTTTGGCGTGATTGAAGCCCTTCGCTGGGGAGGTGCTGACTGAGCTGAGAATAAAACCGCGCCGATGCTGTCGTCGCAGGAGCAGCCGGCTCAAGCCAGTGTGGGGCTCTCGGCCAAGGCACTCATTAAACTCTTTTACTGTCTTCAGCAACAAAGATTTAGTGAGCAATCTGCTCTCCCTACTTGCCTCTAATTTTTCTGTTCAAGGGGAAAGGAGTGTGTGTGTATATGAGCGCAGCTGAGGGGCTGATGTTGGTGTTAGAGAGAGTGGGCCGAAAACCATACATGCTTGCCTGTAAAGGGAACTGGGAAGAATAATGGATGAAGACTTTCTGATGGATGGCCGGAGCAGAGGAAACCCATGTCTTGGAGATGAAAAGGGAAGACATCTTGTTCCCCTAGGGCGAGCCTGTCACCACAAGCTCTTCTAGCAGAAGGAGGCTTGTGCTCCAGTTCATGCAGCGCTCAATCATTAGCAGTAATTGTCTTGTGAGTACTTCAGTCTGTGTTTGGTGGACTCTGTGACCAGTCAGGCAGGGCTTATCCTGTGGCTTTAGAGGCCGTGGCTGTTCCTCTGAAACAAATGAAAAACAATACCAAGAGCTTAGGGGGAAATTAAAAAAAAAATAATTGTATCAAAATAACTTAGGTGAAGTGTTTCAGATACTCCTGCTCAGTAATAAACATGGAAAATAAAAAATAAAATCAGAAAATAAACATGGAAACACAGACCAAATGCAAAGAATGAAGGCTATTTAGAAAAAAACCCCCACATTTGGGGGAGAGTTGGGTTTTCATTTATTCTTCACCTTGCTTCTTTTGAGCTTGTGAAGTGGTCTGTAATGCTTCTTGCGCTCAGTTTAGTCTTTCACATGGCATCATTTGTGGTTCAGAATTCTTACTCACCTCATTTTTTTCCCCCTAAACAAAGATGTACCATTCATGTAGTTCTAAAACTGTCTTGTCAGCAAAAAATCTGTAGCTCTCACCAATGCAAGGAAGTCTGATATTAAAAACATGCATCGCTTTGCTATCTTAAGATGAACCCATTAGCATGTGGCTGAAGAATAAGTTCAAGAGAGAGAAATCGCGTTAAGAGGACAGAGTGACTACCTGGTGCCAAGAAGATATTTTATGCTTGCTCAAGCGGTTCTGATGAGTTGATAGCTGAAATGTTTATGCTTTTATTCACATAGATAGCATACTAAAGACGTCTATTTTAAACAACAGATAATCCAAGCGGTGCATTTAGTTTGTGATGTAACTGTAGCTGGTGTTCTAGGGCTTGCAGAGTTTTCCTCTTGCTCTTATTTACTTGTAGCTGCAGAGCCAGTATGTCGACTTCTTTCCAACCTGGAAACAAAGGCAAAAAACAAAACCCAGGAAGACGTGTACTGGCTGTAAATTTTCTGTTCGCACTGATGTGGAACACAAATGCAAAGCATCATAATGATTTTCTCTCTACTGATAAAATGTGCAAAGTCACGAAGAGTTCTATTTGTAAATGAAAAATCTGTGTCGCAGGAATGTCTTAGAGCGTAACTGTGATATACTGGATTTAGTGAAGCTGAGTTCCAAATTGCTGTTTGATTTGTTGCAAGATTGTAAATGTAATCAGAAACTTCATTCTGAGAGGATCCTTCAGACCTGATTTCTTAATTTTTCTTATGTACTGTCACCTCCTACAAACTGCTACTCTCCCTACCTTTGATTGTTCATTTCCCCTAGCAGCATGTTTTTTGCTTTTTGCATTCTTTATCTGGAAAAAAGGAGTAGCTTTGCCACTATATTATCCTTTAAAAAAACAAAACTACATTGTTTTCCCCTGCCTGGATAACTTAATATCCTCAATGTCAGATCTCGGCTGCCTATTGAGACCAGGGGTATGTATGTCCAGTCTTACATTCTTAGTCTTTTTCTCCACTTTATTGTAATCCTAGAATGTGTAAGGGACTCTTTAACATAGAGCTTACATAAAAAGAGCCTTGATGTTTCTTGCAGCTTCTGACCATTTTCACCTTTTTATGAAGAGATCCTAATTTTGATATAGCTTCTGACACATTTAGAGGGTGCACTAAACCAGAGTATTCAAAAGAAAACAAGCAGAAGAGGAATAATAAAACATTTATTTGACATCTGTTTATCCTGTCCTTAATCACTTTCTTCCTTTCTTACAAATCCCCTCCTCCTGGTAATCATAAGTTATTAGGCCATTATAATAATTTCTAGATGTATATAACAATGCAGACTATTCTAAAAACACAAGAGGCTGATACAACTTGTATTTGCTGCAACTCGGGAAACCTTATGCTGATAATCTTCCCATGCAAACAAATTCCAAGTGCCTTTGTAGAAAGGCTAGTTGAAAAATTAAGCTATGTAAACTTTTCAATAATTTTCTCCAAAGGAGGAACAATTTACCAAGCCACTTAGTAGTTTCTGTGATAGATTATCTAGCTAGTGTTATGACAGTTCCTCTGTTTGTACCAGTCATGTCAGTTCATTGCTGTTAGTATTTGTCAAGGGCTGTCCAATAGTGACTACCATGTGCAACCCCTGTTTGGGAGTGCTCACCCCTAGTGTTTTGGCTTCTTGATGCCTTGGGTCTGGGTCTTGCTCTGCATCTTTTTCAGTTTGATCTCTCCTTTGAAGCAGAGCTACAGCCATTTTTTATTCTGTTCCATTCAGAGACCTATTGCCAAAATTTTAAGGAGTGGATAGGTATTAACAATGATAACACACAGAGCAGGGAAAGGGAAAGAAGTCATTCAGTCCATTCCTGGATTATGGCATTCATAAAAGATATCTGTCTAAACTGTTCTTACTTAAATGATTCCATGATGCTAATACCACAGCTTCCCCAGGCAACTGATGGACAGTGGTTAGTAATAGAAAGTTAATCTTAATGTCCTCTCAAATATCCCTTGTGGTATTCCTCCTTCTACTGACCCTCCTAGCAACAGCCTTGATTCCAGATGATTGTTATTCTGTTTTCCACAAGTTTTGTCTTATCTGAGCTAAACAGTCCCATGGTCTCTCAATCACTCCTTCCAAGTCACGCTTTTTAGATGTCTCTTTACCTCTTTGGATTTTTCCTTTGTCTGGCTCATGTATCTCTGCGAGTGTATCTAAGCCAGTATCCCAGTTGAGGCCTCACCATGATGGAAAGACTCCCGTGTGTCTTCTTCATGCTAAACTGCCGTTTAAATGCTTCAAATGGAATTGGTCTTTTCTTAGCATGACACTTTTGCCTGATGTGCAGCTTGTGATCTGCTACCTGTTTCTCACTGTCCTGTATTTTTAAAGTGGATAATCCCTCCCTAAGACCATTGTCACTCCCCTGTATGTTGCATTGCTATTCATAAAGTTTCTCCAAACTGACAAAATCATATTGAATTCTATCACATCCCTCAAGCTTGATCTTAGCTGTAAATTTATTTTTCACAATTTCTTGAAATCTATTGCTAGATACTGCTATTTTTTAATGAAACAGAACCATCAAAACAATCTGATAGTGGTTGAAGGCTGTTTAACAGCCTGGGACTCCCAGACTAAAAGCAAAACTCTTATCAAGACACTATTAAAAGCAATACATAGACTCAAAGCACACTTAGACCTCATGACAGCATTGCCACAGCCTTTCATATTAGTGTAGTATCTACACTGTTTATACTCTGCCTCATACACCCCCACACCCATTCTCCACTTTTTGCACAGAGGGGTGGTGGTAATGGATGTTGGCTTTGTTTTTCCCCGTGTGGGAAATATTATACAGTCAGTCTTCATATAAAAAACTTTTTGACTGAATTTCTTGGTTTCAGAAATTCTTTAAATTTTATTTTTTTTTATATGGAGAAAATAACACTAATTTATTTTAAATAAAGTCTACAAAATTGAGGTTCTATTATGACTGAAACTAGAACAGATATGTATTGCCCAATCTTCTACTGTATTTTGAGTGCTAGCAAATCAAAATCTTAACCTCTTTTGACTCTAGAAAAGCCGAATTTGTGCCCCTATTGAGATAAAAAATAGTTTTCATCCTTCTTCCAGTAAGGCCAAGATTTTACCTAAAAGAGTGTGCTTCCTAGCTGTGAATGATCCCAGCTGTTATGATCCTTGCAACAGAAATTGCTGCATTTTCACTTAGGCCACAGAACGCCTCTTCCGTTGTTATGTTGGTGAATAATTCATGTTGCTCACCACTGAAGGCAATGGTTTATGAAAGCCACAAAGATGAAATAGCCACTCTCATTTTACCATTGAATATGCCACCGCCCTCTGATTTTCAGTGTAGCATAGACATCACATGAATAAACTTAAATATGTAACAGTGATAAACTGAATGAGGAGAAGTATATGAAAAAATACAGCATGAGCAGAGCAAGACAGACAATAAAGCAGAGTATAAAGATTTTGATTCTGGATTATTGCAGAAAATTGCCTATTCTATCAGACAAACTCTCAAGGATAGCTCCTGGAAAGAGGAAATTTCTGTCTTAGAAATGGCAATACAGCTAGTAACTGACTGGTCTCCAAGGAGTCCCACAAGCCAAAAAGACTAAATTTTGGCAGACTGGTGCTCTTAAAATGTTGGGTGAATATGCAATGTTGTGGTTTTATCTGCCTCTGATGCAACACTTACTTGTGTGTTTCTCCCAGACATACAGCATTGCAAGTGGAATTATTTAGGGTTTCATCAGATGTGATTAATTCTTCTGGGCTTTCCTGCCTAACCACATGGAGGTTATTACCCATGTACCCGTTTTCATAAACTATCTACATGAAATCTTTTAATGGAATAAGAACAAAAGAGAGCAAAGCCTCATAATGGTTTTTCACTTTTTTCCTTCTTAAAAATACATATTTGATAATTTATTTCTAAGTACATTATATTTGCATGCATTGCTCTTTAGTGTCAAGATCTGAGGGCTTGTGACTAGCTCTATTTGTAGACTTGTTTCTACAGGATGCAGGGAAAAAAAGCAGCATGGCAGAAAATCTTTCATTCTAGTGCTTGAGGTAATCTGCTATCTGATGGTGCCTCTGAGAACAAAGAAAGGGAGATCAGCTCTCATGATCCAACATCTTCAAAATCTTCCCAGTAGAAATTCTTGATACCTACTGTCTCCTTCCTACCTTTTTCCCATCTGTTTTAAACAACTTCTTCCAGAAGAGACCAGGGAAACCATTACTGTAACGATACAAGTGTAAAAGTAAAAGATAACATGAGTCCTGGTAGACAGCAGGATGACCATGAGCCAGCACTGTGTCCTTGTGGCCAAGAAGGCCAATGGCATCCTGGGGTGTATTAGAAGGGGTGTGGTTAGTAGGTCGAGAGAGGTTCTCCTCCTCCTCTACTCTGCCCTGGTGAGACCCCATCTGGAATATTGTATCCAGCTCTGGGCCCCTCAGTTCAAAAAAGACAGGGAACTGCTTGAGAGAGTCCACTGCAGAGCCACAAAGATGATTAAGGGAGTGGAGCATCTCCTGTATGAGGAAAGGCAGAGGGACCTGGGTCTCTTTAGCTTGGAGAAGAGGAGACTGAGGGGTGACCTCATGAATGTTTATAAATATGTAAAGGGTGAGTGTCAGGAGGATGTAGCCAGGCTCCTCTCAGTGATGGCCAATGATAGGACAAGGGGGTAATGGGTGCAAGCTGGAACATAGGAGGTTCCACTTAAATATAAAGAAAGGCTTCTTCACTGGAACAGGCTGACCAGAGAGGTTGTGGAGCCTCCTTCTCTGGAGATATTCAGAACTTGCCTGGACATGTTCCTGTGTGACCTGATCTAGGTGTTCCTTCTCCACCAGGGGGATTGGACTAGATGATCTTTCAAAAGCCCTTCCAGCCCCTGATACTCTGTGATTCTGTGGGTTTTTTTGTTTTTTTTTTTTAACAAATAGGTTACCGGGAGTGACTTGGAAACTGGAGGCTATGAGAAATTCATATGTGCAAAAGAACTGTGTGGCAGATTTCTCAACACCATGGCATGGATATCTGCACATCACTTATTTTGGCGCTGGAAACTGCACCAAATATAACTGTGATGTGGTATGAAATCCTCCACAAAACAAATTTAACTTGAAAACTTGAAGTCATCTTGAAAGACTTGGCTCATGACAAACAGCTCAAGAACCCCAGCTGATCATGACTGTAAAACAAATACTAACGATGGTTCAGTCCGTTCTATATATAATTCTGATCGTCAGGCCTCCTGGGGCATCTAAGGCAAGAAAGGACAGAACACTGTCAGACTGCCATCTGAAAAATACAACTATCTTCTCCCTACTGAGAGCTCTTGCATTATAATTATTGTCTTTTCTCACTAAACACTGAATTTAGACTATTTTGGACTCCACTTATGTCTCTTTGGGGAGTGATGGTTGTTGCAGACCGTCAGTCTCCTTTTCCAAAATACTTCTGACTTGCACAAACCCCTCCGCATTTGTCCCATTAAGGATGCCAGTGTTTTCAAACACTTTCCATGTTTTTATGCCTTTTCTTACAAAAGCAGATTTTTTTTTTGCATTCACTGTAGTGCATACACTGGGTCAAGTGCATTACCACAACACCATATCTTTAGCACTTACCTGATTATTGCTTTTATCATCAGCTAGATGAGAAAAGAAAAAAGCCCTACATTTTTTCTGTGTCTGGGTAATATTATAAGTAATTAAAAATGTCTACTTTATTTCTTACACAAGTCGTAGTAGATTCTAGGAGGGAAATTCCAGTTTTCTCTCCTTATCTTCTGGATTCAGTGCAAAATAAGGCAAATGTATTACCTTTCCAGAGGATATTTAGGATGTCCAAGAAATACTGGACTACTGTGCCTTGGCATCTTCTTTCTCTCTGATAAATGTGTAAATCCATAGTCTGCTGTGCAATTTACAGTGCTCCCTTCACATCCTGTCACATTTCTTCTCTTCCTGCACTGAACTACCTGAGGTATTTTATGAATCATGTATCTTAACATTTAAAACAGGCTTTCAACTTGTGATTATGAATCAGGTAATAACGTGCAGATTTTTCTAGGTAGTTTATATGAGCCTGTATGCATTTGAACTATGGCATTTTACTGGGAAAACCATTTAGAGGTGTATGCAGAAAATGTGTGGTAGAAATTCTTGAGCTCCTTTCCAAGCAGAGACTAGATTAGACCAAGATGTGTTTTGAGCGGGCATGATCTGCACTTCAAAGCACATCTCATGCTTGGTCACTCTTCCAACTGATTACAACTCAGAAGCATATCTCAAATCTCAGATACGCAAAATACTTGATGACCTAAGACAGCATCTTAATTCAGTGAATACCAAGTAAGTTCAGTGAAAACAATCTATTAACAGATGTGTGATGATAATTAGAGAAGAAAGAGCACTGTCTATGGTAAAGACAAGATACTGAATTACAGGTATCTTTTATCTACATTTACCTCCTGATTTATAAGATACTTCCTGTATCTTCCTGCAAAATTTTAGAGCATTCACCCCCTAAAATGTGTATTTCTCAAGTTCCCTTCCTCTTTTTATTTATATATATTTACAGAGTATTTCTACATAAGTATAAAGGTGTAATGTTTCATTGATCATTCTGTTAGAACAAAATAAAATCCTCTATGAACATATTAAAGCTTAGAGAAAGTCCCATATTTAATTTATGGGAAAGACAATGACAATTCAGGGCTTCTTTCAAGGTTCATTGAAGTTAAATGAAAAGACTAAGTGAGTTTGGACCAGACACACATCCTATAAATGGCCCCTCTACCCCTATGGCAATCTTTAAGATTAATCCTAACTGTTGTGTTTACATTGATGGGCTGGAGCAGCCCAAAGGTTGGAGACTAAATTCACCACCTGTCGTTGTATTTGCCTAGGACCAGTTCTAGGAAATAGAGTTTGTCTCTGAATGAATTCAGGCAGTCTATGGAAAAGTCTTATCCAGTCGATGAGAAGGTCAAACACCTTTAAAAAATGAGTACTGTACTTAGCACATACACATAACAATGTGCAGGTATTCAGATCATCATTTCAGGCCTGCTTCAGTCTCCATTGCAATGGCTTTTTGTTCTGATTTCAGTGAATTTTGGCAAGTCTACTGTTTTGTCCAACTAGTACAAGTTTCAAGCAGTAATCTGGGTTTCAAAGAAGCCAGCTGCTGTTTTCTGCTTATCTAGCATCCTTCCAAAGACACAGGAGGATCATTTTCTCCAGAGCAGTGCATTCATGCACCTTTGATAATCAAATGGATCCTTTTCAATGTGCACTGGTGAGGCTTTCCTTTGCATTTGAGACTTGGATGGTCACCTGCAAATGCCCTGTAGCTGTGAACATGACATATCAAATATGCTCTTGAATCCTCCCTGACGTGAAACACACTGTGCGTGTGGGTGCCCAGGCCACAAACGCAGCTTCTGTGTCTCTGATAGGCTCTGGGGCAACAGAGCCAAGATCAGGACTTGAAGATAGATTTCTCAGCATCCTAATTTTACAGTTATTACATGTGTCAAGCTTCCTACTTGAGTGGCAAGTAGCAATATGATTTGAAAATGCCAGCAGGAGACTGTGCTTTCACATCTGACCTTCCTCCACTGAAGTCATGGTCCCAGCATGTAGATTTGTCCATACAGTAATTAGTTTTCCTGTCTTGCCTGCTTGGAGGCAGAGGCACAGAAATGTCACGAGACCCCTGGCTCCCACCCCAGGGCTGTAAAACAGCCTATGTAGCTATTTCATGAGCAAGTCATATGGCACCTAATTCACAAATGTGAAAAAAGAGTAGAAGTTCAGGGAATGGAGAAAGCTTTTAGGAAGGGAAAGCAGCAAAGATAGATCACATAACAGCCCAAATATGTGACATATCCTTAGATAAAACTGAAACTGCAGCCAACAACTGCTGCTGGAGTCTGCCAGGGAGTAGGTGCCATGACTAGCAGATATGCTTCCTCTGCTTGGTGTCTCAGTAGTGCTGACTGTTGAGACCAGAAGTGCTCAAGAGGACCAAGAGGAGTGGGTCAGCAAGGCCAAAGAAATAATATTTCATTGCTCAGAAGATTGCTTACTGGTGTTTATTTCCCTCAGGGAAAAAAACCAAAAAACCAAAAAAACAAAAACCCCAAAACAAAAAAAATCACCCCAAAAAAATGTTAGAATCATGTTTTCAGCTCTGACTGTGTCAGAATTTCACATTAGCAAGTGCAAGTGATGATTACCCCCAGTTCAGCAGAGCACGTAGGCACAGCTTAACCTCAGTTCTTAGTGCACATAACTACATTAAGTACTTTGTTGAAGCATGTCTTTGTATGATGTACACAGAGCATCCAAAATTATGTTTTTCCTGGATTTTAGAAGTATAAATTTAGATGTTTAAAATTTAGATACTTAGACTTTGAAATAGCCACAAAACACGAGTCACTGGTGCTGTTTGACAGTAAGTGACGTAAATGCCCTTCCTTGCTCTTCCAATTAGTTGTGCTTGAGGTTTCCTTACTCTAAAAATTAAAAAAGAAATTGTTTTTAAGGTAAACAGACTCCTGATGCCCTGGTTAGAGTATACAGATCTATTTTTCATAGGGACTGTTAATTTTCATTTTTGGTTTTTTAAATTACAATATGATAAACTAGTAGGAAAATGTTTGGCTATTAAAAATGTGATGTTGGTATTACATTTTAACATATATATTTCAGAATTATTATCAGTTTGGCTACAGATGAAGACTACTTGGATTACTTCATGTCCTATGAAGGTTGTCCTATGGGGTTAGTGTTAAAACAATTACTCCGCTGTGTTAATATCTGGTAGCAAATTTTCAATCACCATTCATTGTAAGCACTATGAAAATATTAAGCAATTTAAAAAAAAAAAATCTTGAAACTACACAATTAGAGTTGGCTACACCACATGCTTTGTTGAATTGTAAATTCTATCCAACAATAGAAGCCTGTGGAACCTCACTGATTTTTTTTTTTTAATGATAAGTAGTTGGATTGCAGACCTTCAATATGGATGAAACCTTTTGAATCCACGAATTTTAACACTGTTAAATGAAATTACACCTCTGAATCAAGTCTTTTTAATGCAAATTAACACTCCCATGTTACAGGTAGATAAGATGACGTATCTAAAGATACAAGTGGTCTGCTGAAAGTCACAAAGCAAATGACTGGGAAAAAAACCAGGGCTGTAGGTCTTGGGGCTTCATTATATAAACATGTACCATATATGTCTATCCAAGATCTACAGTACAATACATAAGCCTCCTATTACTATTAAAATGATTTGAAATACAGTGGGCTTTCTTACAGATTTATTACTTGCATCACAGCAGTGCTGATCTTTTTTACTGGGCAATGTGCACCTAAAAAAACCCACAATCCCTGTGCTGAGAGGAGGTGTAATAAGGATATGCTGAGTCTCTTGCTGTGCATTTCAAGGTCTCTACTCTGATCTTTTTACTTTTTAAACCTTGAAAGCATACCATTTTGAACTGAGTAGTGATTATATATATGTGCAAAGTGTCACAACATTCATATGTTATTTTTGTAAGGTGCCCTGTTGAGGAATAATCCTTTTACATTTTTCCTTCAGTGCCAGGACACCTTAACGCACAAGCAATGCACTCTAAATATATCTTTTGCTGGGCTCCCTTCATTCTTTTGTTTAACAAAGACTGGTTTCCATCATTTACAAGGTAAACTATAAAAACTCTCTGCTAATGCTATCTGACGCAGTACTGAAAAGTGAGCTGCAATATTTCAGCAGAAGGCTCTTGCTTTGTACATTTGTATCACAGAATCCCCAAGCGCTAATGGGATCTTTACAAGGGGGGGAAAAAAAGTAGTAGCTGACAACTCAAAGACATGCCTTATCTGAATAGTGTTATTGTGAAGAGAATGGACTTGTGAACAAAAGATGGAAATTACAGAAACAGGAATCGGATATCACAGGTCCAGAGTAAGAATGGCGAATAGAATATGGAGCAAAAGACTCAAAGCCTGAGTGACAGCTCAAAGACAAGATGGGATTTCATACATTTTCTAAACATTGCCTCTGTGGTTCCTTCAAAGAAATTTTCAAATCCCAGCTGGCTTTCCTAATTAAAGAACAGTGAGTGTTCTATAGATAGGTAATGTATGTGTATGTAAGTAGGAAGGGGCTGGATGGCATTTGCCCTTTTCTCACTATGATCTGTTCTATTTGAAAGTATGTGAATTTTTGCGGACTTAAATGTGTATTAGCTTGAAAAGGAATAGTTCGAAGTTAAGCGTTACAGATTTTTTTGAGGGGGGCAGGAGTGATCAAGAGGAAGGAAAAAAAGAAAATATGTATGGAAACAGGTTGAGGTCTTGCAAATTGATGACATAATAACTCTTGCCTGATGCAAGTATAGATGTGCAGTACAGATGCTTTGAAGCATGTTTTCTGCTGTTGCTTCCTCTCAGGGTTTAGTTCCTTGAAATGACACTTTCTTGGATAAGGGACAGAAATGTTTTGGGTGCGTGACACTGAATTGCTATTTGTTTGTCAAAACCTTCTAGGTCAGTTGTCTCTGAAAGTGCAGTATGTTTTGCACAGGACTTGGTTGGTTGGTTTTTTTTTTTTTCAATTTCCTAGTTGCTATTTTAAGTATTAATAATTATGATTATTTATTCAGATTTACACAATATCACAGTCAAGTGATGACTGGCAGGTTATGAAAACTGACAAAACAGGGAAATGAAGAACTGGGAGAGGTAAGTTGATAGGCCATCTTGTCTAGACTGTGCTTTTGCCAGGAAATTTTGGACCAGATGATCCTTGAGGTCCTTTCCAACTTGGTATTCTATGATGATGATGATGTACTGTATGAGCAGTACAATACAAGATTTGTACCCAATGAAACGGTATGTAATCGTAATGGAAAATAGTAGTGGAATAGATCAAATACTTTTTGCATCATAATATTTTGTTGCACTATGTCATCTATGTCCTCCTGTGTGACTCAGAATATCTAAAAAATTATATCCCAAAATATTTTTGGACTTAATAGCAAGAATAGAGAGTGAGGCAGGGAGAAACAAATAGACTTTACAAGATGGCGGGTTCCGGTATGAGTTGTAGCGAGACAACAGCTAATAAACTAGTTGCACAAAATGGTGGAGCAAAATCGTATGGAGGAACAACAATATGTAGGACACAACGAATCTATGAAAGTGGCTTAAAACCATTGTAAATATTGCTAAATGGAAAGTAAAGTTGTCTGCTCCAGGGGAAGACATATTTACAATTTTTTTGCTTAAAACCAGTATGTCAAAATAGGCAATGCTATTACTCATGCTGCTATCGTCTGATGAACTATGACTGGAGAAAATACTGAGAGGACTTTTGTGGTTAAGATAGTGGAATGATATAAGTATAGGGGTGAACAAATGCCGAGGGACTGTTTAGAATCAGAAGGGCAAAGAGGGAAAAGATTCAAGGTTAAATGGGATGCAAAAAACATGCATGGTTGAAACAAATGCTTGGCTTTCACAGCCAGTCATTCATTAGAAGGGTTCATTAGAAGAATATATGGCAATGGATCTGAAAAACTGAGAGTAATGAAGGGAAAGAATTGAGGAAGGCTTTCTCATTTCATTATATTGTTTCTCTATTTTCAGAGCTGCTCTGAAAATATTTTCCTTATTTATTTTTGTATTTTTCTCTTAGATATTTTCAAAAGTGTATTTATTCATCTCACAATGCATTTGGAGTGATATTACATATAGAACATGTTTTCTAAAAAAAGATGCATTTCATAATTATATTTTTTTGATGATGTAGGGCCAAATTCTGCCAGTATCTAAACAGGTGCAACTAATTTTGAGGTCTACAGCATTCATGCTAATTTATACTAAGACTGAAATTGGTCCAGAACATATGTGTAAAAGTCTATGCCACTATCTTGAGGACCCAGTCCTCATGCATCATTAACCAAGTACATTTCTGTTTTTACTGTGATTACACAAATTTCTGCTTCATTTTAGGAAAAGCTTGAGGGTAGCAAATAAACCATAGAGCCTAATAAAATCCAACTTTCAGGCAAACCCGCTTGTATATAAAATTGAGAGTACAAAGTGCCAAGGGCTTGTATTAGTACCATCCATTTTGTTAGCATTTTTCCAATTTATCTTGCGTTACAAACCCTCAGAGTACTATGTCTATTGTAAATATTTAAGCATTACTGTTGACATAAAGATAATACTGACAAATTGAGTTAACATTTCTGCTGAGGATTACTGACCATGTGTAGTGTGGAACAACTTTAACACCCACACCAAGTCCTGTGCTCATGCCAAACTCTGTTTAGTCTACAATACAGCAGTGTCCCTCAAATGAATTTTTAGCTTTAATTTACACAAAACATGAAACAACCTTTCTTGGATCAATTAATTGTTTGACTTTCCTAATACATTTCCATTTTAACTAGATTATGTCTGTATCACAGGACAAGTAATGGGTGCAAGATGTTAGTGCTCTCATGTGGGCTGGTGTCTGTGTGCGCATGTGCATGGTGCCATTGCTCTTGCTCCAAGTCAGCATCTTCTGTGCTTTCCGTATCAGCCCACAATGTAGACGGTTCCTTATATCCACCTGCATTTGCAATGACACCTGGGTGTTCACAGTTAAAAGCATGAAGAGGCTTTTTGATGTGTTGCTTTGTCTTCCCAGTACAAAGCTTCTGTGGCATCTCCTGTCTTCTGACAAAGGACACAGCGTGTAGGATTAAGGCATCCAGGCAGAAGAAGTTTGAAACAATTAACTCCAGCAGTGTGGGATTTACATGCTGTAGTTTGCAATTTGCTCTTGGCACTTGCAATGAAGTGTCTCCCAAAACTGCAAGAAATTTTTGTTCTTGTCCTTGCTTGTTACATTTGCCCTCACACAATTTGGATGCTGGACATCACCAGCATATTTTGATTTGAGGAGGGTTATAAGGCATTTGTATATAACCTTGATTTACAAAAAAAGCCATGCATCCCAAGCCATTTTCAGCTTTGCAATAGTCAAGAATGGTGCATGTTAAAATTTCTATACTTGAGGAGCTGGTTTTGAGCATTATGGGAGGCATTATCTCTTATGTGTATCTAGAATTCAAGTTAATACCAAACCCTGCTTTCTTAACTCTGGACTGTGGAAATGCTGACAAAATTGATGTGATGATCAGGATGCCACATTGCAGTTTGGCTACACAGCGTCATTCTTACTTGCCTCAGTATCAAATTCCCCACATATTCCCCCCACTTGCTCCATTATGTTGATGAGACATTTCCAAGATGTGTTTTACTATGAGGAAACTAAAACAATCCTTTTCACATTATTTACTCTCTTCAACTGACAGACAATATTTTCCACACTTATGATGTCTCCAACTATTATGCCAACAACAGTACTCCTAATAGCTAAAAGATGCTTTACAAAGGGGTGTTAAACCCCTTTTCCTAGCTTTGTAGGTGGGGAGACCCAGACACAAAGTAAGTAATTGACCTGTTAGGCTGCCTACCTATGTGGCTAGTGGCCTGACAATGACACTGGTTTTACCCAGCTCCTAGTCATAATCCTAAACCCAGAGACAAGTAAATCCTATGACATGACATCAGGATAAGCTTGAGCCTAAAACAACTGTGCTTTCTTGAACAACAAAAGCAAACTGAAATTCCGAAGTAAACAGGGAATCCAAGATGCTTGTCCTAGGTAAAATGACACTGTTGTCTTTGTTAAAACAAAGTCACTTTCAGCTGGATTTGTGCATGGGACTTCTCTTCATGCAAACTTGGAGGCAGTCTTAATCTTGAATCAACAAAAGTAACTGGCCACTGATCTAGTGAGATGAGTGCCTATGGGATGATGTGCAGGGACACCTCCCACCAGACCAGGTTGCTCAAAGCCCCATCCAGCCTGGTCTTGAACACTTCTAGGGATGGGGCAGCCACAACTTCTCTGGGCAACCTGTTCCAGTGCCTCCCCACCCTCACACTAAAGAATTTCTGGTATCTATCTAAGTCTCCCCTCTTTTAGTTTAAAACCATTACCCCTCATCCTGTCATTACACGCCCTGATAATAAGCCCCTCCCCATTTCTCCTGTTGGCCCCCTTCATGTACTGGAAGGCCATTAGAAGGTTTCCCCAGAGCCTTCTTTGGTCCAGGCAGAACAGCCCAAAGTCTCTCGGCCTGTCTTCATAGGAGGGGTGCTCCACCTCTCTGATAATTTTTGTGACCCTGTGCTGGACCTGGTCCAACAGGTCCAACAGTCCTTAGCAAAGGACTATGAGAATTAATAAAACTTGTTTTCAGACCTGAGGCAAGATTAATATCTCTGCATCGTAGAAAGAAGCAGTCCTGATTGGGATAATTTTGCTCTAACAGTAAAGACAGTACTAGTAAGATACTGGGTGATTTGTCAGAGCTACAGTTGTAACTGAGCTGATCTGGTATTCAGTTTGCAAGAGCAGTGTATTTCTCTACATTTAGCAAGGCAATAGAGAAATATAGCTTAAGACTAAAAGAACATCCTGCCTGTCAGAAGTAAATACTTAGAACTTAGGCACTTTACATCTTATCTAAATCTCTGCCCAGGGCTCTATTATAGCACCTGAAGTCTTTACAACCTTAACATATATCTGTTCTCAGTACAGCCCTGCAAAGCTGACAAATAAAGTATTAAATAAAGACACACTGGAAGAAATTATATATCCTTAGTCATACAAAAGATAAATGACATGGTAAGATCTGACTGCCAGCCTTTAACAGGAAATACTAAAAACTAACCTTACTCTGAGAGACCAGTTTTATAGTTTCTTTACTTCAACTGCCTTTCGTTTTAGTTGTCTTCTCTGCTACATCATGTGTTTCTGTCCCTTCTGCTCTCACTTTTCTTCCATTCCTTTGCAATTTCATTGCTTCCCTCCCTTAAAAACAGCTATTCACCCTTTCTTCTTTTTCCTTGCCTGGGTGGAATAAGCTTCAACCTACCCACATAAGACCCAGTTTGCAGGCAAACTACGATGAAATGATCTGCAGTTGTGTATAAACCAGTCTGTAATTTCTTTGTAGGATACTCTTCTGCTGTCGCCTTTGCCCTTGAGATTCTATTGAAAGGCACTCAGCATGTTGTCTGATGTGATCCAATGTGGCATCAGGCAGAATGTCTCACTGGTTAATTCACCTGCTTACAGGGAAAACTCAGACCAGCTCATGAGAAACTATGTCTGTACAGGTTTATATAAGGACAGGTATAATACAGACACAGCTTCTTTGGTTTTGTACTAGATTCTTTCTTCATGTTTGGCTACAGATTAGAGTATAACAAGTGCATTCTGTTTCTCCTTGAGTCTTTGCATAGCTCTCTCTTTGCAGGTTGTCCCTTACAGTAGTGGTAGCCTTCTCCTTAGCATGAATCCAGCTCTCAAGATCCATTTCCACTTCTTGAAATGGCTGCTTAAAGCTCCAGGGATATTTTTCTAGCTAGGAGCTTCTGAAAGCCTTCCAGAGATATTTGCATCATGAAGTCTTAAGATTATGTGACATAAACCATATTTTTATATATGTCATGATTTCCCACATACCATGGTTCTTCTCTTGGAAAAGGGCTGGCTGGGAAAGCTTGCATGTCTGACAATGTCCTTCCTGTGGAGAGGCAAAAGCAAAGGTTATGGCTTCCTGGAAAATACTGTGTTAGTAGGAGGTGTCTTTAATGATCTTTATTAGGATCAAGGATTATTGTGTGTCTAAACTTGTACTTTAATTGGTTACTCAGGAGAGGAAGTAATAAGCCTGGTATCAACATTTATGAGCATTATTTAAGTGCCTGGGAGGAACAGAGAACATAGTGAGGCTACAGAACCACTGCAGCAGAAGGTGGAGAGACTGAAAAAAAATCCTTTAGTTAGTAAAAGAAGTAAACCACTTAAAATTGTGGAGAGATAACATGAAATAGTTCCCCAGTCAGAGGGAGGGAGCTAGAGTTGTCCAGAATGAGCTAATTGTGTAACATAAAATAGACTTTTTCACTGAAGTTTTGTCATTTCTTTTGCTGCCTAAATGACAAAATGCATATGAAGAAGTGCTGGGTCTCAGATAATAATTTACAGGCATAGAAGAGCCTGTCGCCTACTGCTGCTTAGTTGAGGCTTACAACAGCATCTAACAAACAAATGACAATAAATTCCTTTTCAGCGTTTACAGACTGTCTTATTACTCAGTTTGTGGTTACGGTACATAAACATATGCACCAAAACGTGCTGGTGGAATAGGGCTCCATACAGACTCAAACCAAAAAGCGGGGCAGTAACAGTCCCTCTACCAGTAAACTGATAGGATTGCACCTGAAATGTAATTTGGGCAGTGCACTGCACCAAATGGTGCTGACAGGAGGTGGAATTCAGCATTGAGGAGGGCTGCTGTGGAAATGGAGCACAGACATTTTTTTTCTTGGAGAATTAAGTATTTTACATATGACTAAACTCTTCAAGGAGCAGATACTGTGGCAAACTCCTGCATGAACATACGGGGAGATGGATGCATAATCAATACAGAAGAACTATTTATAATGGCTTAGCAATAGAAGTTAGCTAAGAACAGTAGGAGAGATTGTAGAGGATGAAACCTCCTGGCCATGAGAGCTATTAGGTGTGGAATAATCCCTTTGGGGAGGAGCAGAGAGTCTGTCCCATGCAACATGAAAAGCCAGACCGGATAAAATGCCGGTAGAAATACAAAAGGGGTTGTGCTCCTGCACTGAAAGGAGGTCAGAACAGAAGAGGCCATAGGTTATTATTTTCAGATCCTATGATTACTGAAAGGATTGATAGCTGTCCTCTGCCCCACAAAATGACATCCTGCTGCTCCTTTTGGACAGTGGGATAAAACTGACCCTTTCTGCACAGGAGGGAGGCTCAGACACATGTACATAGCCAATCTGCCTGGATTAATGCCCAACCATATTTTTGTTGTTGTTGGAGTTGTGTGGTTTTTTTTTTTTTTTTTTTTGGTTTTTTTTTTTTTTTTCAGTTTTAACCCTGAAGGCATACTTCTGCTTCCCCTACCCTGTCTACCCAGCTTAGCGGGTTGGGTTGTACATTTCAAAGGTTTACAGGCTGGCACTCTAGTCACACGCTTGGAACTTTTGACAAGATCTATCATATTTTCAGAGAAATGCTGGCTTNGCTGTCCTCTGCCCCACAAAATGACATCCTGCTGCTCCTTTTGGACAGTGGGATAAAACTGACCCTTTCTGCACAGGAGGGAGGCTCAGACACATGTACATAGCCAATCTGCCTGGATTAATGCCCAACCATATTTTTGTTGTTGTTGGAGTTGTGTGGTTTTTTTTTTTTTTTTTTTTGGTTTTTTTTTTTTTTTTCAGTTTTAACCCTGAAGGCATACTTCTGCTTCCCCTACCCTGTCTACCCAGCTTAGCGGGTTGGGTTGTACATTTCAAAGGTTTACAGGCTGGCACTCTAGTCACACGCTTGGAACTTTTGACAAGATCTATCATATTTTCAGAGAAATGCTGGCTTTCAAGCAGCTTCCTCAAATAATTCAGTAAATTCTGGCTCTAACTGTGCCATTCTGAGAACTGAACAGTTATAAATCAGGGCAGAATGCTTTGAGACTCAGCAGGGGAAAAAAAGATGTTACAATAAATGGAGCATCTAATTTGATTTGAAATACAGACAATTAACATTCTCCAATTTTGTAAAACTTGCTAGCAAATATATGGGTAATGTTAAAACTTGCTTCAGCATATCCTTTATTTTTTAGAGAGATGTAAGTCTCTGTAAACGAAACTGAGGCTTCCTCATACTTAATGGGTAAATGTATAAACCAGTAGTTGTGTGAATTTTTTTAATTAACAAATCTTTAGACACTATAAGGGATCAGTAACTACCCCTATGTGTAGCGTGGGAATAAACCAATGGTTATATCCTGGTAAATCTGCTCTTACTGGGGCAGAAAGTTTCTGTGTCACACATATTCCCAGCAAGTAATCCACTTGTGGGAAGAATAAGGTCTATTCAGATATTCACTTCTAGTGTGATTCCTGATTGAGAGAGCTCCTTTAGGCTGATTTCCACTGAAAATGAGACATTCATGCATGTAGGGTAACTTCAGAACATACACCAAGTATTTAAAATGCACACAATAAAATTCTTTCTTCAAACCAGGACAGAACAACTAAAGGAAGAAGCAGGATGAGGGAAAATACTTTCTCTGTCATTTGGGAGAATAGAAATCATTGCTTATTATCTTCAAAAATGCATTAAAAAAAGAAGGAAGATGAAACCATCCTTTCACCCTAACATGATTGGGAGTTCCATGCTCTTTTTGTAGATGAATAGAATTTTAAGCCAAGACCAGAAACAAAGGCAAAAATGCAAGGGCTAAGTTACAATCTTTGGATGCACAAAAGTTAGTTTAACCTACTTTTCATAGCTGATATGAGAGATCTCCATGACTCAAATTTTCTTCTTTCTATTGCCTCATGAAAATAGGCACTGGGGAGAAAAAAATTTGGAGACCTAGAGCCAAACACAATCAGTGGGATGCCAAGAGAATAAAATTAGCAAGAACACTGCAGGCTGAAAGTCCCAGAATCCAAACCCAGAAAGTGCCTGTCAGCACTGTGTGCTTTCACCCTTTTGTTTTCAGGGGTGTGAGAGTTGCTAGGGATGGAAGGAGGAACATTTTGGCAAGCAGGGAAATACCTACAGCAAGAAGTCAAAATGGATAAAAACAAGGAAAATGTTCCACATTGCAGGCTTCCAAACAGGTTGTTTGTTTTCTCCTTTTTGGACTGAATTTGGTAAGATGGAGTATCCTTCCAGTTCTGGGTGCAGAGGTGTAGTTCCAGGTGGTAAGGCATGGAGGAGTCCCCATCCAACCTCTCCCTTTCCTGCGCCAACACCTGGGACATTATTGCATGTGACTAACCAGCAATAAGCAACAGGAAGATAAGTGGCTATATAGGCTACTTCCAGGAATTTCTGAATCCCCCAGTGTCCTGAATTAAAGACTTATAAGCTTTTCAGAACAAAAGAAGCTGTTTTGACCAGCCAATTGCCTGAGATGTGACCCATGGGAGTGTAGACATCCTCACTGTAATTTATTTAATTTGCTGTAATCCGTGTGCTTTGTGAATGAAAACAAATGCACAAAGTACTATAAAAGCACCGCAAGCCCCAACAACTTCAAAAAAGACCCTCACATAATTAAGCTGCACACAGATGAGGGTCCTAAAGAGGGAGGGATACTGAGTCTTCAGGAGATTTATGACCACCAGGAAGGATTTGAAGGGGAAAAACAGAGAATTGCTTGTGGGAAGCCTTGGAACATGTGGCTAGTGTAAGGGCAGTTGAGGGCAGCAGCAGAGTGGGGAGAGGAGCACATCTTCATGTAGCAAGCTTGGGCAGGAACCATGTTGTGGCTGGGGCAAGTGAGTGGGCAACATCTGTCCCACTGACCCGGGTCCTCCCTGCCCTGTGCTTGCAGAGCTGGAGAGCCCTACAGGTCTGTGACATGGCCCAGAGATTTTAGCAGCGGTAGTATTTTGAAGCTGGGCAGGCTGGGCTGGATATCAAATGGAGGTGAGGTAAATCCTTGGGGCTTCGCAAAGTCTGTGGTGAAGATCACCTGTGAGCCTAAGAGGCAGGTATGAGTCAAAGTATACAGCTAACTATAAAGAGCCAAAGTACCACCTGCGAAAAAGTGAACAGAATCTAAGAATTGGGAAGTACAGAAAGAGCTAGAAAGTCCACACAAGTAGGGTTTGAGGGTAAACATATATCAAGATGGGAAACCAGTGATTTTAGGAAAAAAAAAGGACAAAGAGGAAATATTAAAAAAAGTATTTGAAAAAAACAAAAGACATTCAGAAAATTGACTGTTACCTAGTAAGTAAAAATCCCCATATGAGCACACCCTTACAAATATTTTTTGGTTTTTTTTTTTTTTTTCCCATAACAACTGGAAGCAAGGGTTTCAGGACATGCAAATACGGACTGGGAGCTTTGCAGGTCTTCTGAAGCAAAAAGTCTTCTTTCGACTTTAAAAGTTCTTATGGGTTCTGACTCTTTCTGAACAAATACTTGCAGATTTTAAGGGGATCTGTAAGATGTGGAAATAACACAAAGACCATGTAAAAAACACTTATAAGGCAACAGAGGGGTTCATCAACACTGAATAGATTTTGTTTAAAAAACCCATTACAGTGAAGTCTTGTGCAGAGTTAAATTTCCCTTGTTCCTTCAGTCCTTTGTTTGTTCATTCATTCTTTCCTTGACTATAAAATAAAGTTGAAATGAAACCACTATAATTTATATTTAAAACAAGGATTTCATCCTAGGCTGTATGGTTGCTTGGACTTGACCAGAATCTTATTTCTGCCTTAGAGATGAAGAATCCCTAAAGCAAACATAATGGGAAAATAAAGACAAACTTGGCTTTATGGTTATGTATTTGCTAGTAAAGGCAGCCACCTTTTATATGGAAATGGACAGGAATCAACATTACAGACCTTTAAGTCATAGACTGCAGAACTAAAAAATGTGTTTATTCATATACTTTTTATTACATGAGCTCACTTCAGTGGCAGTTTGCTAATCACTGTGGGTTTATGTCTTCATCACCGTCCAGTCACAGGGGATGTTGCTAAGTGGTTGGCTCAAAGTAGGTAGTTATGTTTTTCAGTGTAGAGATCACATTTGAAGACCAGGTGAAGACTCATCTGAAGTCTGGACTGATCCACTACAGAATTCAGGAATTTGTAACAGTGTCTTTGATATGGTGATCCTGGTGCCCATCCTATTGTCCTTCCCTTTGTGATCATATCTGCCTACAAGTAATGTCTGTTCTCAAGGGAAAATATTTTCCTTATGATTAGAAAATATTGTTGCACTCATCTGTAGTAACCAGCAGAGCAAAATGCAGGCCATGCAGCCTGATTCACATTCTTTCCCTCTATTAGTTATCTCTGTTAATAACAAAAAGATTTTCCCCTTGCAAAGGTAGTAGTCCACAAAGATAACACCAGCAGAGTAACAAGAAATAGCAGTGAAGTCTGTGCAGACATAGATCCTGAGTCCTTATGTTTTTCCTCCAACTAAATATGTTGAATGTCAGCACTGAATAAAGTGAAAGAGAAGAATAAATGTAATTTCTGGGTTTAAGTCTAATAGCATTTTCATAAATATTTGCTTATACATTCCTTTTCAATAAGTGTTATAACCCCTCTGCCTTCCACACTTCTGCTTCTTCCACCTTCTTATTGTGACTACCATTTCCCAACATCTGTCTCTTTGGGTTTTTTTTTTTTTTCTGAGCTCCAATAGTCCAATGAACACAGCTGTGTAAGTGTTTACTGCAGTCAGGAGATCAGTCAATCAAAGTTATAGAACTGATTGATTGTTCAAACCTGGAAATCTTTTAAAGAAAGGAAATCTAGTGTTACAAAGGGAAATTCAGTGTTACGAGAATATTTCTTGAGGGTCTATCTTATTTACTGCTGATTATTAGCTTGATATATATTATTACTATAAAACCAAGTGTAAGTGTGGCTTCGTTCTAAACTGCATTCAGATCACATTTGTTCAGAATCATAAGATATTTTTTCCTACTGCCAATCCTTCATGTCCAAGCTGGAATCTAAAAGCCAGGCTGTCTCTTACATCCTTTGCCAGTCATAATTGTTCTGTGTTTGCAAATTAGGTGACAGTGCTGTTGCTGATGCACAAGGATGGCCTGACTCCAGCTCCCTGTTCCACGCTGTAATTGGCTTTGCAGTGCTAACAGAAGTGAAACATTCCTTTTGTCAGAAAAAGCAGGAGCTACTTCTCAAAGACACACAAGGAGCAGGCAGATTTTGGAAGAATGTGACATTTCTACATTTCTTTTTCTTCTGAGCCTAACTCCCACATTAAAAGAAACTGAGAGAAAAGTTCAGAACAACTCTGCCTTAAAGGACACATTCTATGGGCACTTAGTCTGTTTGCCATTTCTTTTTAGAAAAAGCCCCACAAACAAATTGAATTCTTTCACTTTATAATTCAGCCTCCCCTGGAGTGCCTGGGGAGGGAGTAGGCATGGCGCCTTTGGGAGGGCTTGCAGTACCACACCTGCAAGAAACCTCAGATGGGAGAGTTGGGGAATGGACTGAGGTTATCACCTTCAGTTTATGACCAAAGTGGACAATAGACACCTTGGTGGCTCTCTCATCTTGTTCTCTGGCAGAGGAACTTACTCCCTCTGCCGGAGGATTTAGACACAGGGATCACAATGTTATCTCAGTCTTCAGTGTGCTGATAGTCATTGTATTTCACTCCGTACTTGCAGCCAGTAGTTTGTGTGCAAGCAAAATGTTCTTTACAGATTTAGAAGGTGTCTGAACTTGGACAGTTAAGCACTGTCTTTAATATGATTAATAACCCCAGCTGTGTTGGCACTATTTCTAATCTAAACCTCAGCATGAAGGTCAGGAGCCACAACTCTTTCCTTAGTGTTTCCTTTCTGTCTTATCTAATACCTTCCTATCAGCCTTATGGCTTCATTACCCAGTGTTCTCTCATGATGACATTTGGACACGATAGTTGAGTCCTTGTTCCCATTTAATAAGTCTTTTGCTGCAAGGTAACTAACTGTTCCTCTCCTCTCCTAATAAATATTTCTGTCACTCAGATCTATAGCCTTTTACTCATCCTTCTGAAAACGTCACCACTAGATTTCATTCCACTCTGTACCTAAGTATATACCAGTTCACTTTAAAGTGTATGTGGGATGTGAAACCCACAGGTCTACTTATAGGTCAGCATCCTGACAACAGTGATGACAGTGTAATGTCTTCTTTTTTTCAAGATTTTTTTTAAACAATGTCCACATGTAACTTAGAATCATAGACTCATACAATCATTTAGGTAGGAACTTTAAGATCACCAAATCAATAGCGGAGCTAACAATGCTGAGTCCACCACTAAGTAATGTCCCTGAATGTCACATCTACACATTGTTTAAATACCTTCAGGAATATTGACTCAGCCACTTCCTGGGCAGCCTCTTCTGATGCTTTTTGGTGAAGAAATTTTTCCTAATATCCAATATAAGTCTCTCCTGGTGCAACTTGAGGCCATTTCCTCTCATCCTATCACCTGTTACTTGGGAAAAAAGGCCAACTCCCGACCTTGCTACAACCTCCTTTCAGGCAGTTGTAGAAAGTGACAAGGTCTCCCCTCAGTCTCTTTTTCTCAAGACTAAAAACCCCAATTCACTCATCTTCTCCTCATGAGACTTGTGCTCTAGACCCTTCACCAGCTTCTTTGCTCTACTTTGGATGTGCACTAACACCTCGATGTCTTTCTTGTAGTGAGGGGCCCCAAACT
>VXBJ01003458.1:0-20332 GCA_013400055.1 Nycticryphes semicollaris
CTGGAGAAGCAAAGGCTCTGGGAAGATCTAATAGTGGCCTTCTAGTATCTGAAGGGAGCCTACAGGAGAGCTGGAGAAGGACTCTTCGTCAGGGAGTGTAGCGATAGGACAAGGGGTAATGATTTTAAATTGAAAGAGGGGGAACAGGTTGCCCTGAGAAGTTGTGGAAGCTCCATTCCTGGAAGTGTTCAAAGTAAGGCTGGATGAGGCTTTGAGGAACCTGGTCTAGTGGGAGGAGTCTCTGCCCATGGCAGGGGGGGTTGGAACTTGATGAACTTTAAGGTCCCTTCCAACTCTAGCCATTTTATGATTCTATGAATGTCCACTGAGAACTACCAAGGGCACTGCCAGGGCACGCAAAGATACAATTAGAAAAGCAAAAACTCAGCTTGAATTCAAATTGGCCAGAGATGTCAAAAACAAGAAGACAGGTTTCTTCAGGTATGTAAACAACAAGCAGGAACAGAAGGAAAATACTGGACGACTGTTAAACAGGAGAGGTGAATTAGCCACCAGCTGAAAAGGCAGTGGTTCTCAACACTTTCTTCATCTCTGTCTTTGCCAGCACTGTTGGGCCTCAGGCCTTGAGAACAATAATCCAGGTTGATGCAAACACAGACCCACTATCAGTGAAGGAAGATTTGTTATGTGAATTATTACAGTAGTTTGAACCCTACAAATCGATAGGCCCTGACAATATCCAGTTGAGTGTTAAAGGAGCTGGCTGACATTGTTGCAAGGCTGCTCTCCATGACCTGTGAGAAGTCATGGAGACCAGGGTACATCCCAGAAAACTGGAAGAAGGCTAATGCCACCCCCATCTACAAGAAGGGCTTAAAGAAGGATCCAGGAAATTACAGACCCATCAGTCTTACTGCAGTCCCTGGAAAAGTTACGGAATGAATCCTCCTGGGGACTATCACAAGTCAAATGAAGCATGTGATTGGGAAAAGCCAGCACGGATTCACGAAGGGCAATTCATGCTTGTCCAACCTGATTGCCTTCTACAACAAAGTAACCTGCTTGGTTGATGTGGAGCAAGCAGTGGGTATTGTCTACCTGGATTTCTCCAAGGCTTTCAACACAATTCCCCACAGCCTCCTCCTAGGGAAACAGATGACTATGGTCTAGACCAGAGGTATGGGATGTGGGTGGGGAACTGACTAACAAGCTGCACCCAGAGAGTGGTGGTAAATAGCTCCTTCTCAAACTGGCAACCTGTCAAAAGTGGGGGTCCCTGAGGATTGATACTTGGACCAACACTGTTCAATATCTTTGTAAGTGATCTAGATGACGGGATCAAGTGTACCGTGACAAAGTCTGCTGATGAAATCAAACTGAATGGGGAAGTGGACACCTTGGAAGGGAGAGCCACCCTGCAGGAAGGTGTGCATGGGGTGGAAGAGTGGGCTAAGTTCAACACGGGCAAGTGTAAGGTCTTGCACCCAGGAAAACATAATCCAAGAGCGCAGCACAGGCTGGGATCTATCCAGCAGGGGATCAGCTCTATCGAAAGAGACCTGGGGGTTCTGATGAACAACAATCTCAGTAAGAGTGAACAATGTGCTGCTGCAGCAAAGAAAGCCAACATGATGCTGGGTTGCATCAACAACGGCATCACCAGCAAAGACAAAGAAGTCATTATCCCACTCTACTCAGTGCTTGTCAGACCACACCTGGAATACTGTGTTTTGGTCTCTGCTATGCAAAATATATGTTGATAGGCTGCAGAGAGTCCAGAGAAGGGCCACCAAGAGGATCAAAGAACTAGGAAGCCTGAGCTATGAAGAAAGGCTGAGAAAACTGGGTTTGTTCAGCCTTGAGAAAAAAAGGCTTAGGGGAGACCTTATTCCCGTGTTCCAGTATTTAAAGGGTGGCTATGAAGAAGATGGAGTCACGTGGAAAAGAAGAGAGGTAATGGGTACGAGTTACTCCTGGGGAGATTCCAATTGGACACAAGAGAAAAGGAGAACAATCAGGCATTACAATAATCTCCCAGGGAAGTGGTGGATTGCCCATTATTGGACACACAGATTTATCGTATTCATGTCTAAAAGAAGCTACAAAGTGAATGGAAATTGTCTACATTACACATATGACAGTTAAATCTGCAGTACGCTGTTTTAAATCTCACTGACTACCCTTTATATCTATGCCAACAACCTCATCACACTTTCTATCAGCTGGCAGAATCTGAGCTGTTTCTCTCATGATCAAATCAGAATTCGGTGACTATCACTGTTTAGATTCCACCAGACTACCCTCCCTTCTCAAAGCAAGAGTCTGATGTAGAGCTCTGTGTTTTGCGCCAAACTATTAAAAAAAAACCAAAACATGCTCAGCTTGACTGAAGTGATTTTACAAGAACATAGTCTTCAAATTGGAACCTTCTTTGTGTACTTGAATGAGCTAAGCAAGGACCAAAGAAGACATCTACGATTATTTCAGTTTCTAATTTGCAAGACATTCTGTTAATAAGCAACAGGTGTATTTTGGTACCAACGCAGGTAAGTCACCTTTTCAGGAGGATTTAAGGACAATATTCTGTTCACTTAATTAATTCAAAGAATCCCATCATAATTGTCCCACTGTTTACAAAGAAAATGTTAGTCCTTAGAGTAAGGACAACAAAGATTGGTCTATTTGCCACTAAAAATTTTAAGAATCACAGAATACAGTAACCAGTCTATCTGTGAATGGTAGCTTTACCTTGAAGTACTGCCACTTTTTGTTTTGCATTTCTTTGAATTCCATTAACTTTCTATCAGTCATTTTCTTCATATTTACTATGCAAATAATTACCAGTAATGAAGGCTGAAGTTCTTTTGTTTCACTAGAACACTTACATCAGGATGTCCTGCCACTTGGATTACTTCAGCAACAGCATTCTTAACTGAAACCGGATCTCTCACATCACACTGGATGGCATGAACCTATATAAGAACGGAAAGGCAGCTGTAAGAATTCAAAGCTGTATCACTCAAATTAAATAAGCCCACAGAAGCACATAAATGCTTAAAAATCCTACAACCATTTAAAGTATAGTACATATTCACAATTCTGTAAAAATTTACCTTATTCCCTGTTTTAGAGGAAATTTCTTCTGCTGTTCCTTTCAAAACATCAAGCTTCCTAGAAATAAGTATACGTCACTAAATTTCAATTAAATGCAATTACAATTCAGATTATATTAATCTGATTATTTCTTTCCTGAGCAAATAAGAGTGAAACTTAAAATAGGTGTATGCACACATGCATGTAGTTCATTTTCATGAAAAATGAGCTTAAAAATAAAAACTACATTTAATCACTTTCTGAAAGAAAATTTTAAATTTAAGTAATTTCTGGTTAGTGCTACTTCAAAGCAACTCAGAAGTGTCTACAGTAAGTAATCAAACATAGTAAGTTAGAAAAAATAATTTGATTCTGGGCACACAATCATAACCAACATCACTTTAGCTATACTAGTTTTTCTGAAGGGACATACATATTCAGGTTTAAAACTAAATATCTAAACCACTTTCTGGATGAGTGTCACAACGCTTTTGTTTAATTGGATTATTTTTCTAGTCTTTACTGTAGTGCTACTTAAGAGAACTGTAGAAAGATCATCTTCACCAAGGCAAAAATGAGGGCTGTCTGTAAAGTCTTAAGAATTAAGAGGAATGGTTTTAATTCTTTACTGAAATTCAAATCTGTATCAAGAACACCTGGAAAAATACATTCAAAATGTTCAATAACAGCCTTTTCAATTTTTTGTTCTCTTTTACGCTTTAGCTGAATTTATGTCTAATATTCTGGGTTGTTTATTTTGCTGCTGTATTTCATGGAGGTGTGTTTAGTTTATTTCTTCCTAATGCTGCTTACACTCTTTGATATTTGTTGATGCATCTGCAAGTTTCTGATTTCACAATATGACATTATAATTTAAAAGCATACTGAAAAAGAGTATACAGAATACATTTATCCAGTTCATGAAGAAAGCAAGATCAATTATGAAGAAGAAAACAGATTCATCCAGCATTTGCTACTGAATTAAAGCTCTAAAACATATTAGTCAATATTTACCGGCTGGCTATAACACATGTGGCACCTAAACTGGACAAAGCTGTTGTCATCCCTTTGCCAAGACCAGTACCTCCACCGGTTATAAAGGCCACTTTCCCTTGAAAGGTATTTGGTGGCAACATCACTTTTTGAAGAGGTGAAAAGAATGCAGCTTGAGGTGCACTGCTGTCTTGAAGCAGCACATTTGGCCCGAGGCTGAAAAACTGAAAGTGAAAAAGAGCAAAGTTAGTTTTTTCTCATTTCTGTATAGATGACCGTTACGCAAGATTAGATTTTCTTATGACATGGAAATAACAAAACTGTCTTTATTATCAACTGAAAGTAAGAATGATTCGATTATGTTACACTGAAACACAGGGACCTTCACACAAATGCTACCACCAGGCTAGAAGCTATTTTTTCGTGTTAAACTCCAACTAGAGAACTACTGAAAAAAAATAATTTAATAATGATTTTTAGCATTTTAAAATCTAGTTGTTCTTATGTCTGTGACTTTCACTAAAGCGTGTGGAAAACCACTACCTACTAATTAGACTCCTAGTGGGATGTGCGTTTTAGATTCATGTATATGCTGTACTTCATGCATAAGGAGTTTAGCTCTAGCAAATCCACATGATTTTGAGATTACATGTGTACAGATTCACAAATTCAAAAGCTGCAGCAGTAGCTTCAAGGCTTTGACCCTTTACTACTGTAGTCAATGAAACATTCTTCTTTTACGGGAGAACAGGGCAGAACCAAACTCTGTGAGACCTGTCCCAATTGTTACCGGAGCTGCTAAGCAAACTGATGCCATCTCCCAGACGAAATTGTGCAAGGTTAGGTTATCAGCACTCCAGTCTGTCCCAGCAAAAATACCATTTACAGCAAATTAACCCTCGATGAACTGGTCCTTGCAAAGAGACATATGACCAGTGCATGTTTAAAAACATATATGAAAGAAAAAAGTGTTTCACATTAATAAGAAAACATCCTGCTAATGCAATGAGAAATTTCTGATGTCACCAAGTCACAGCCAAAACAGCCAAGAGGGTATTTCCACCATCCCTAAACCATTAAACTAATTGAAGCCCTAAACTAAGCCCTGAAACGAATAACACAGGTGAAAACATTGGGAGAATAATCATGGAATTACACTGCCAATTTAATATAGTTCTTGTTCCAAAGAAATGATAAAATTTATATACTGAAAGAGTTATTAAGTACTGGAATGGGCTGCCCAGGGAAGTGGTTGAGTCACCATCCCTTGAAGTATTTAAAAGATGGGTTGACATAGTCTTTAGAGACATGGTTTTTATCAGTTAGGTTGATGGCTGGACTAGATGAACTTAAAGGTCCTTCCAACCTAGACAATTCTTAGAGTTGTGGACACTATGTAGAACAAAAGTAAGAAAGTAAAGCTCAAATTAAAGCTAGAATGCAGCAAGTCCTACAGCATTTACATTAAACAGCTACTTTAGGGTTTCCTTCTAGAACTCACATGTGTTATGGCTTCTCACAAAGGAAAAAACAGACCAGAGACTGTTCTAAGGAACACAAGCAGATCAAGTGAAAAATCCAAAGAATATCACATTTTTCTGAAATAACAAAGTTCTACATATCGGATCTACCACCAAATGACTCTCAAATATTGATGATTTTTTTTTAGTTCTCCCAACAAAAATAAAATTTGCGTATTTTCACGGAGTACCAGAATACTATTAACCCTCCAGGAGAGGGGAGTGCGAAGATTCTCTTTCGAGTCTTTCTGAGTAGTCGTCATGTCATGTCATGTCATGTCATCTCTCTTTAGACTCAGAGAAGAGTTCCCTCGAGAACTTCAGCTCATGGTAGAGACCACAAATCAAGATGGCATTTGGACTTCCTCCAGTATAAGGAGACAACCGGAGACAATCCCTACGCAGCACAGAGTGTTGCCAGTGAGGTGCTCTGTTTGCGAAGGCAGGCCACAGCAAAGGCAGAAAGGATGACTGCACCAAGATTAACAAGTTACTACAATAATACCAAGCAGCCACTAAAGTTGGTATAATTCAGCAATCTTTTTGTAAGACTGCTAGTGTCTCATTTGCTAGCTTGCATAAGGGGCTTCCCTGACAGGATCCACTCAATTTAATCACTCCACTATTTAATTTAAAACCTTTAACCGCAAATCTCAGGTATAATCAGAGATACAAAGAAGCCAGGAAACAGCTTAAAAAAAAAAAAAAAGCCCAAAACGTGAATAAACCAAAAAACAACTGTCACCAAGGGGGTGGAAGTGAATAATGAAATTACGCTCTCAGAAGCACAGTCCATCACCGGTGAGAATCACTGTGCCTGGGCAGAACTCACTGGAAATGGCCTGCAGCAACACCCACACACATCAGCCATGGCACCACTGAGACGGCAACAGCCAAACCACTCCACTTAAATCGCGCTGCCTAACTCTGCCAGGGGGACCCAAGGGTGACGGCAATGCCGCCACAGCAACGGGACAGACACGGGAACTGCGCTGCAGTGGGGCAGCGGGCCGCGGCCCGGAGAGCACAGGCTGTCCCTCTGACAGGGCTCCGCACCGGGCGCTAAGACCCGGAGGCCCTCGGGAGACTGCTCGGCTGTTTCCCCAAGCCCCAGCAGCCGCAGCTCCACTCAAGCCAGAGCCGCCCCCCGACACCAGCCGCCGGGGAAGGCCATGAGGCGGCCGGGCAACATCGGTCCAATGGGCAGCCCCGTCCGCAGAGACCCGCCGTGTCCTCTGACGGGACAACGGCGCCCGGACAGCGCCGGGGGAGCAGGGGAGAAGGTCGCGGAGCACCCCCGAGGCACCGGCCGACCGCTATCGGCCTCACCAGGGCAGGGAGCGCCTTACCCGCCCGGTGCAGAAGAAGCAGGCCGCGGCACCGCCACGGACACCGCGCCGGTACAGCCGCGCCACCGCCGCCATCGCCATCTTTCTCCTCCGAGGGACCGGGGCTGCCGGGCTGTGCGCCTGCTCCACGGCCAGGGCAGTGCCCGCCCCGGGGCAGGAGGCGGTCGCCCGCCTTGCGGTCCCCGGTCCGGCAGGGGAGCGCTGTTGGTCGGGCTGCGCCGCCTCCAGTCTTAGCTGAGCTGCTGAGGTCGGGAAACCGGTGAGGCCGTCGCTGCAGCACAAAATCGGGTCCCCGCCGGCCCCCCGCGACCGCAGGGACGCCTCGCCGGCCACTGCCACCGCCCCGGGGCCTCGGCTTCCAGCTGCGAGGGAGAGATTCCTCCCAGTTCAATTTATATGCTTCCCTGGATTGGAGATATATATATATATATATGTATATTATTCCAAATTCTCTACTCAGTGCTGTTTGAAGAACACTAAATAACAATACGTGTATATTTTTTTTGCCATGTGGAATCAAACCTCAGTAATTGACCTGCCCTCTCTACCCTTGCATGGCTCCTCTGAAGCAGCCTTGCGAGTTCTTGGCACGTTTTTGGGAGGGATTTTTTAAGAAATATGGGAAAAGTGGTGGCACAGCAATCTGATAATTGTGATTCTGAAGTGGGGTGGGTAACATGCGGCCTGATTTGGGGTGAGATTGTGCAGAATGTGTTCACGGACCAGGCCTGGGTGGTGGCAGCGTGGAAGTGAGGGAGGTGCAGGGTGTTGGTGCGTGCAGTGGAACCTCGCTTCTCTTTTCAAATTCTGCACTGAGTTCAGAAAGGCCTGAGCAGCCTGACAAACATTAAACCATGGTAATCTGCAGAGGATTATGTTGAGATAACAAGACATTTGATTTATCTGTGTCGAGCACGTAGACTGACTGAAAAGATAATGAGTGACTGATGCTCTCCCTTGTGCACAGCCTGGGTGACAAGGCAGAGAAGCCTGCAGAGTTGTATCAGGCCAGAAGGAATGGCGGGGTAAGGGGGTAGGTGGTAGCACGGTCGTCGTAAGAACCTATGGATTTGAGAAAACTGCAAATTCTGAGAAGAGACTGATGAATCTTATGTATTTATAAAACTCGACATGAAAGACAACAAACCTATTAGTGGGTCTATACTATCAACTTTTGAGTTAAGGATTCAGGGTGAACTGAATATACACTGGTGTGGGAGTTCAGAGTCATCAAAATTAAAATCCTGAGGTGTAGGCATCGGCATCCTTTATAAAAATGGCTAAACAACTCAGCGTTCAAATTTTAGAGAAAAATATTTTTGATGCTCTTGTTTGCCAATACAGTAAGTTCTAGAACACGCAAGATAATTACTGGTCCTGCATACTGTCAGGCAACCACTGAAGCAATAGTGCCGCACCACGAAGCAGCAGTTCCCACAGTATCACTAAAGCCATATGTCAAATATCTGGAGGGTGTTAAAGAGTCACTGTAAGGTTAAAATAGCAGTATTTCGTTCAAAACACCCTAAGGCTCAAGAAGTATGTAATCACAGAACAAAAAAAAAAGGGAAGTTGCAGAAAGGGAGTATTGTCCTCAATGTAGTTCAGGAGATGTTTCATAGTGAACAAATACTATAGAATTTAGAAAGCTTCACTGGAATGAAGCTAACAAGTAAGAGTCAGCAAACTCTAAAAGCAAGCTTTTTATGTGTTAGAAGATACAAATGTGATAAACAGCTGCCTCTGAAAAAAAATCATTATATTGTCATCATAAAAGCAAACAAGACGATACTACCAACTAAATTTCAGAAAATGTTTTTCAGCAACTTTCACTGATGAGGTGCAATTCCTATACCAGACTTGTTATTTATTGGTCATAAGAAGAAAGTGGTCTCTAAGACTAGGAAGCAAACAAATTTTTAAAACCGCAATAATACTTTCATGTCTCATGATCTTAAAATATAATTGAAGGCAGGCTGCCTGCATTTAACAAGGAAAATAAATTGATCTGCTAGACTATTATTCCACTTTATAAAGTCCTACTTCAGTTTGGGTCATGCTTATTTACAAGTTTAGGAAGAGTTTAAGAATAGCTTAGCTGAAATATTAAAGCATCCGATCTCTGGTTGAAAGTAAGTCAGGAGGTTTACAGTGTAGAAAATACCTTTTTAAAAAAAAATCTTGTAGGATAACATGAGAAATTTTAAGACCATAAATCTATTATCTATAGGGGAAAAAGTAATTAAAACCCATAACACTTAGAAAAGCATGATCTGAAAATGTATAACTAGCACTAGTCTTCTGCAAAGATAATTATGTCTCAATAATCTCTTACAGAAATGTCTAAGAGGTAATAAATATGTAAGAGCTGGCAGGTGTAATTCAGACTTTCAAGGGTTTGGCCAAGTGGCATAACAGAAGGCTCAGCAGAAACCTGAATCCTTGTTGTAAAGTTGCATGCCTATGCTTTTTCTGCCACTCAAACTACTTTGTCAAAAGAATGGCATAGCACCTGATGATAAAGTTTAAAAATAGTCCAAGAGACTTTTGAAACAAAAAGCTACTAAGGAATAAAAAATAAGTCCTAGGTTAGGGATGAAATATGAACATGGACATAATGCAGACCTACATTTTTGTTAAGGGCAAAAGTCTAATGATAGATCACCTCAATATTCTGTTTAGATACTGTTTCACAGGGGTTAGTCAACTGTGGTACTATTTCACCAATCATATATAAGCTAAGCCTGCAGTCCATATAAACATCTGAAATGCCTCTTTCTGCTCTGATAGTCTGAGTTTCAGGCTCTGCTGAATCATTTATTTATGAACTGAAAATAGGAACAAATAGAAAACCAACAGATATTAGAGGACAGACAGTTAGGTCATTCGGGATCAGAGAGACAGCAAGAACTCAGGAGGCATAGAATGTAAGCGAATAGGAAAACATGGTACCAGAAAATAAAATAAAATTGGATAAATGAAGGGAAATTTGAAGTATAAACATTATAATTGGATTTAGATGATTCAGACAGTTTCTTATGATAACGATTTGTCATGAGAGGTTGTGATCACAAAAGTCAAGTCAATAGGATAAATAAGACATATAATAATGGCAAACAGAGAATATTTAAGTACAGTCCTATAAAGCTGAGAAATAGTCTCATTTAGGATAAGCTCTATGTTTCTGGTTATCCTAGCTCAAAACTGACTGAAATTGCAAAATTTGAGGGACAAAAAAAAAAAAAAAAAAAGGCATAAAAAATGAAAAAAACTCGCAAAAAAAGAGATTAAGGAGACTGGGATCATTTTTTAGGAGACGCGTAGGAGGGAAAATATAAAAAGGTAACTAAGTGAACATTTAAGGACAAAGGATACTTAAAGTCAACATACAGAGATTACACAGATTGTGATTCTACAGAATCAACATTTCTGACTGATGGCTCATATTTCTGTATGTTTTAAATGAATCTTTTCCTATTAAAAAAATGTTTTCCTTAGTTCCCTCACACATTTAAACTCCACGTGTTTTCTGATACTTAAACTTCTTAACTGTGGGCATGCCTCCAAAAGCTTTCACTGTTTTGCAGTGATAAAGGGCATACAATTACCAATATTCATTACCTGAGAAGCAAGCTGATTGCCCCAGTAGGAAGAAATATGGCCAATATGATTATGAATTCAACACCCCAATCCTTGTGATCAGCAGAGCACAAGGAGAAATGGGTATTTTGAGTCCTACCTCCAATGCGCGTGACTGGAGTTGCACACGTATGGCTTCTCCATACCTTTCCTCTACTGTTCCTTGCCAGAAAATTCAGCATAATAAGAGTAGCAAGTCTTCGGTAACCTGCCAAATGGCCTTCAAAATCCCAGGCATTCTTTCTTTTACTTATAGCACAAAATCATAGAATGGTTTGAGTTGGAAGGGACCTAAGAGATCATCTAGTTCCAAGACCCCTGCCATAGGCAGGGACACCTCCCACTAGACCAGGCTACTCAAAACACCATCCAGCCTGGCCTTGAACACTTCCAGGGATTGGGTATCCACAGCTTGTCAGGGCAACCTGTTCCAATGTCTCACCACCCTCACAGTAAAGAATTCCTTCCTAGTATCTCATCTAAATCTCCCCTCTTTCAGTTTAAAACCACTACCCCTCATTCTGTCACAACACTCTCTGATAAAGAGTCCCACCCCATCTCTCCAATAGGCTCCCTTTAGGTACTGGAAGGCTGTTGTAAGGTTTTACCTGAGCCTTCTCTTCTCCAGGCTGAACAACCCCAACTTTCTCAGCTGGTCCTCATGGGAGAGGTGCTTATAATTCTAGTAAGCTTAGTTCTTCTTTTTATCCAAAAGTTGCTTCCAGTTCAGAGATTAACCTCTGTAGTATTTTCCATTCTGCATTTTATGGAAAATCTCATTGCCAGAGGTCAGTGTTCACAAAGGAGGCAGAGGAGTCCTATAAACAGTTGGCTTTATTCAAATACAGGGAGAGTCCACTGGGGCATAGCCCTGTGGGGTCTCTCAAAAATTGCTAGAGAACGCAGCCTCCTTTTATCCTAACTCTCTGGCCGTGCATGATCCTCCTCCTTTCCCTATTGAGGTACTCAAAAGGTTTCCTACTCCCCGGTCCACCTATTAGACTTTTTCTCCAACATGTGCCCCCCACCTTACATCACACATAACATGAACTCTGTGCTGCCCAGAGGTGGAAAGGGTAATAATCATAAGCTTATTAAGCATGCGTACTAAAATCAAAAGGTAAAAAGCTCATGCTGTACCCAACTTCTGCAGTTTCAGGTAACTTCTCTGGTATTCTTAAAATCTGATTGGTTGTCTTTGAGCTGCATCCCTGTTTCTAAAGACACTCCTATCTCTATCGTATCAGCATCCAATGCATTATCCTAGCGACACTGGTGCACCGTGAAGGGCAGGACAGAGGGACACAGCTGTCGGGGTACGCGGTGAAGATTCCCTCAGGCCTTGCCGGCCCTGCCCCACCTCAGTTCGGCCAGGGGCTGCCAGTCCCGGCCAAAATCGGGGGCAGGGGGCGACCGGCCGCTCCCGGGGGCTCAAAGGGCGCCCTGGGCCTCGAACGGAGGGCGGAAAAGCCGCCAACCAGGGTCCAATGAGAGACCCGGCACCTACCCCAGGCCAGGCGGGCGCTAGGGGCCGCCCCTCTCCTCCCCGCTGCACATGCGCGCCGCGCCCCGGCCGCTCTGCCTTTCAGTGCCCGGTAGCGGATGTTCTCCCGTTTCTTCCCCTCCCACCACGGTGTCGTCCCACGGGCAGCAGCAGCGAGGAAGGGTTTTTTCATCTCTTTCCGGCCGTGTCCCAGCTCGCCGGGGATTGCTGAGCGGAGCCGCTTCCCCTTGCGGAGAGGCGCTCCTCGCCACCCTCCGAGATGTGGAAGCTGGTGTCCGCCACCGGAAAAGGTGAGGGAGCGCCGGACCCCGCCGCTCGGGCGAGCCAGGCCCGGGCATCGCGGACCGCCGTCCCTTCCTTTCCCGGCAGGCGCCGGGTCCCGGGACCCCGTCTTGCGGCGGCCGCTGTGGTGGGGGAGGCGGGAACCTGCTGCCTCGGCCGTTCCCATCAGGTGGCCGGGAGTGCCGGAGGCCGGCGTTTCGGCTCCGGCCGGGCTTGCCTTTCCGTTCCCCCCGGGCAAAGACGCGGCGGTCCGATGTGGACCAGTGGTAACAGGTGGCTTCCGTGCACTGGGCCCTCGTCCGGGCTTGAGCCTCTGTTTTTCCCTTGAGCTCTGCAGGCCGCAGCTCCTGTTAGATTTACTAGCGCTTTGCAAACACCTGTGGGATGTCTTCAGGTGCTGCTGCAGCCAGTGAAGCAGGTCACAGAGTGCTGCTTTCAGATAGCTGAGGAGTTGAGTTCTGAGGCAGAACTCCATCTCAGGAGTCTCTCCTTTCAAAAAAGTTTTACGTGTTGATGTGTCAAGAACCCAGTGTTGAACCAATGATACCGTGTTGTTTGCTGGATGTGGGGTTTTGAAACTCAGCCACCACTGTACCTTCATCAGCTTCCTTATTTGTCAGAGCTTTGATACATTGATAACAAGTATCACATAATACACAAAATTCATCTTAAATGTTTTCTCTTCTGTATGAGCCAGTCCTATCCCAACTGCATCAGCTTTTTAATTTTCAAATTCATTGGGAGTGAGTTTTGGATGTTTGGTGTATCTCCTAGTGGCAGCACTACCAAATCCTGTTGAAATGAATTGTCTCTTACTGCCCTGGAAAACTCTTGAGCAAGAGCCAAAACACTGGTATTGTCATTGTATTCAGGATGATAATTTCTGCGTTATTAATTTGTCCCAGGTTGGTTATTAGATTTCAATATGTAGTTATTCAGTCATTTTCATCAAGAAACACTTCTGGTTCTGTTGAGCAATAGAGAACACACACACCTTCTGGACATAATCAGGCCATTCACTGAAAAGCCACCGTGTGGCCTAGATAATGAGTACCAAGAATGAGCTAAAGCATAGCTCAAAGACTGAACTATAGTGGCCTTCCCGTATCTGAAGGGGGCCTACAAGAAAGCTGGAGAGGGACTTCTTGCAAATAGTAGTGATATGCCAAGAGATAATGGCCTCAAACTGGAAGAGGGTAGATTATTTACTATGAGGGTGGTGAGGCACTGGGACAGGTTGCCCAGAGAACTTGTGGATGTCCCATCCCTGGAAGTGTTCAAGGCAAGGTTGGATGGGGCTTTGAGCAAACTGGTCTAGCAGGAGGTGTCCCTGCCCATGGCAGGGTGGTTGGAACTCAGTGATCTTTAAGGTCCCTTCCAACTCTAACCATTCTATGATTATGCGATTTATATGTCAGATCTTACATTCATTAGGAGGACATTTTCCTTCAAACTGCTTAATAAGTTATGTAATTAAATTGTGTACCCTCAAAAATTATATACCTTTAAAACTTGTATTTTGGACAAGCTATCTTACATAGAAATTATTTTAAGTCAATTTTTTAATGCAACACTTAATTTTCAAGAAGTAATACAAGGGAAAAGTTAAGCAAAGTATTAGTAAAAATTATTTAAAAAAAAATATGTACTGCAACTTTTGTAGCTGCTTTTTTCTCGTAAAATGTGTCCTTTATTAATAGACAAGGGAGAGGGGAAGAAAAAGATTTTGTCTATAAACTAAATGCATAATTCTAGTCAGCCTAATAAATGATGCATGACAAAGTTGAGTTTCAGATATACTACAAATTTCTGTGAATGTTTCCTAAGTGCTTTGGGTGTTTTGGAGCTGTTTGTAAACTGATATTTTTGTCTCTTGTTTATTTTCAGGAGAGCCATTTTGGCTTTTGAGCGGTGTAGAGTATGTTGTTGGACGCAAAAACTGTGCCATCTTAATTCAGGATGATCAGTCCATCAGTCGAAGTCATGCAGTTCTGACAGTAAGTCGTCCTGAAACACTCCCTGTAAGTAGCCAGCATTTTATTGCATTATCAATATGCCATGTGAATAATTCAGTCTGCCATGACCACACATCCTCTGATTTCACTCTCACTGGTGTTTTATGCTTGGAGTAGAACCACTGATCAGCTGTCTTTTCTTAAGCTATACTGTTGTTTGGTTTTTTTTCCATAGGGTTGCATGCCTGTGCTTAGAAATTTAATAGCATGAGTCTACTGGTCCAAGCTCACTTTTATCCCAGAGTGAAGGTTCACTAGGAATCTGTATTAAAATAATCATAGCAGGAAAATCATGCAGTTAAATTTCATTACATAGACAAGTTTTAGGTCTTGGTTCTGGAAAGCACTTCAATTGTCACTGAAGCCTTAGATCGTGTTTTATTCCACATCATTAATTCTGTATTTGCTTTGGGGGCTGAAATAATGTCCCAAAGAGAATTAGCAAGCAGCAAATTGTAATTGTAGAGTTTGAAATGAAATACATAAAATTTATTTGTCCTTTTAATACTGTAAATAGTGTATAGCTTTGTGGCAAAATTTCATAGAAAACAAGCTGATAGTGTTCTTGCTGGTTTGTGAACCGTTTGGGAAATATGACAGAGTCAAACCTCTTCTCAGGACATGCTGATGCCACCATGCCCTGCAGCTTGTGATGGACTAGAAGTACTTGTGGAAGAGTGAAGGAAGGTGACTTGGGCATCTGTGCTAGGGCTGGGTGGTAGGTAAAAGCATCACTCTAAATAGCAGAGGCTTTGGACCAGTGAGTGATTGCCAAAAAGAACTGAGTGTAAGAAGCAGTGAAGTTCTGAAGCTAAAAATATGTGTGTTTCCTCTCATTCCTTCACAGTGAAAATCAGCAGACGAAGAATTACATGTAGCCAGCCTCATTGTCCTAAGTCTTCAGTTAGGATAGTAATTTGTGGGCTTTTTCTTATTTATCTACTGCTTTGATTCGTGTGATAAAACTATGTCACTCCAATAAATGATAATGACTTATTTTTGTTTATTTTTAGAGCCAGCCTCTCTCAGTCCCTATATTAAGAGTAACAGATACATCTAAGTATGGTACCTTTGTTAATGGATCAAAACTTGATGGCACTTCAGTGTCTTTGCAGTCTGGGGACAGAATCAACTTCGGAGTCTTTGAGAGCAAGTTCAGGCAAGTGCTTTGATTATAAAATACCAGGTAGAAAATTGTACTTTTTGAAGAGTATTTAGCATGTTGTACGCCTTGGCAGGAGATACAGCAACGATGAATTTTTAGAAAGCAAAGGAGACAGGTAGTATTTTGCCTGTGTTCCACACCTGCTTCTTCAATAGTTTTCAATTACATATTTTTATAATGTAATTTATTTTGACACTAAGATATCAAAATTGTTCATAGTAAATAACTGGCATTTTAGAAGATGTCATATCATGTACAGTGAACATTTTCAGGCTGTGTTAGGCAAAGAAGAAAATCCTGAAACACAAATAGTTCTAAAGAAGGGGAGAAGGTTTGAAGAATGGAGAGAGCTTGTCTGAGCCCGTGTAAGCTGTTGGTAATGTAACAAGAAAAGAACTAACATAGGTGGAGGATGCTTTGTGCAGCACTAGCCATTAAATGCTTGTTGCTGTGATATACACCTGTATTCTCTTAGTGAACCCAACTTGTTAATTTTTCAAATTTAACGTGGTAGCCGGTGCTGTCTGTTTGAATACATGAAGCAGTCCTTGAACTAAAGTGGCAGGTAAACAGAACAAATTCTAATAACCGTTAACATCAATACTAATGCAACCAGAAGTTGGCTTTGTTCCTTAAAATTTCACTCAGTTTTGTCACTGCTGCTGGTGTTATTTCATAGAAAATATGTCATTCTCCTCCACTTACTACAATAAAATATTTTTGACATTTTACAAAAACATGGTACAGAAATGTGGTACGGAAATAATGGCATGAGACTAGATACTAAATTGTGACTGCTGCACCAGGAAGATTATTTAAATTTCTCCCTGCTTTGTAGATAAGATCAAATCAAGTAATTGAATTTAATGTGCTCCGATTCCATATGAAACATCTATAAAATATAAATAGGATTATGGTCAAGGATACCGGCAGTGTTAGGGGAAAGTTACTTGACCTTGCACTCTATGATGCTTTTTTTTTTTTTTTTTTAATACCAATCTGTGGATGGATAAAAGCATATTTTTGCATTTGGAAGCACATACTCAAATTTCTTCTGATATTTCTTGACCTCACAATATTCTTGAAGCACTAATTCTATACGATGCCTGTGAAAGACCCAAAAGTCCTTAGAAATATTTCAGACATCAATTAAAAATGTTGTTAATTTTTCTGAATAAAAATCAGTATTTACTTTCTTCAGGAAATATTAAAGAATAGTCTTAAATCTAGGTAAACGTATGGGCTTCCCCCTGTTCGGATTTCCCTGAGACAAAACATGATCATTAAGTCAGCTCTGTTCATCATAATAACTGTCTGAAATAACTAGAGCAGTTGTCTTTTACTTGTTCTCTGCAGAGTAGAGTATGAGCCTTTGGTTGTCTGCTCCTCGTGTTTAGATATAACTCAGAAAACTGCTTTAAATCAAGCCATCCAGCAGCTTGGAGGCCTTGTTGTGAATGAATGGACAAAAGAGTGTACTCACCTTGTAATGGTATCAGTAAAAGTTACTGTTAAGGTATGTTGAACTCTTGCATATTGCTGGTGTTGCTTTGCAGTTTTCCCACAAACGCAAATGAAATTATCATAGAATCATTCAGGTTGGAAAAGACCCTTGGGATCATCAAGTCCAACCATCAGCTCTACCTTATGAAGTCATCCCCTACACCATATCCCCCAACACCACATCTTAACGACTCGTAAACACATTCAGGGATGGGGACTCAACCACCTCCCTGGGCAGCCTATTCCAGTGTCTGACCACTCTTCCTGTGAAAAATTCTTTCCTCATGTTCAGCCTAAACCTACCCCATTGCAGCTTGAAGCCATTCCCTCTTGTTCTGTCGCTAATTACCTGCAAGAAGAGACCAGTACCTTCCTACGCCTGCTCAAGATTTTTCTCTACAAAGCTATGAAGTCAACTCTCATTTTCCAAATTTAAAGAGAGGTGTATGTTGATGGTAGGTTTTAGGGAAAGCAAATGAAAAAAGCCAGTTTTGAAGACTTACTGATTATCCTCACTTGCCTGGCACATTTTCGTAACTTTGATCAAAACAGCAATTAAAAGCTAGGCTCTTAGAAGCCAATCTGTCCTGGTTTTCAGTAGCAAAATTCAGCATCATTCTATTTGTGTGATGTTTTCCACACCTAAGATCTTGGAAACCTAATGTTAATTGAACCATATTCTAGATGAAATTTTTCCATACAGTAAATTTTTTTTTCTGTCTTTTCAGACTATATGTGCTTTAATTTGTGGTCGACCAATTATAAAACCGGAGTTTTTTGTTGAATTAATCAAAGCTATTCAGTCTAGGCAACAGTTGCCAAAACATGAAAAGTAAGTATCACGTTTCCAATGTCATAGAATTAAATTTATGAGAGTTAGTTTATCAAGTAACTGCACATTTATCTAATCACATTTGACAGGATATGTTATTTATAGTATCTTTATTTATGGAAGAATGCTTAATATGGCACATGTTTTAATAGATAATTTTCTTGATCTTATCCCTAGAGTTATAAAATGAACTCTTGCAATTGACTAAGCTTAGAGATGTTACTAGCTCTAAATATGTCCTACTTTTGTTGATATTTAAACTCTTTGGGGAGTTGATATAATATCTTTTGTAAAGTTTACTTTAATATATTAAGCTTCTTTCATTATGTAGACTTATTTTCCCAGTACACAGTTAGTTATGAGTTTACTGTAAACTTTGGTTAAAACAGAGTTAGCTTCACCATTGAATTCCCTGAAATTGTTTTTTAAAAGATAAACTGCATGGGTATTTTTTTATCACTTCTATTCTTTGCATGCTTTGGAAGGTACTGTGAAAGGAAATACGTCCTGAATGGAAATTGTAAGAGTGCTTGGCATTTGAAAAATAACATTCCAACTTTTAATGCCAGTTAACAGGGGCAAAAAATTAATGTGAAATTACTTTAAATTCATTCAAGGAATTACATTTTTTTTCTGGATGTATTCTTTTACCCAGCTGAGTGCTGGACAGGAGGCATTTGAGTTGAGGGAAATAGATGAAGAAGAAGAGAAATCACAGTTGTATTTATGTACATATAGATGTACACACATACATATGTGTTAGGACATAGCAATTTAATTTATTTTCTTTAGTGAGTCTGATGATGGCCATTGGTAAAATAGCGTTGAAGAACTGGGGTGGAGGGGTAAAGAGCAGCTAAACAAATCTGAGTGATGGAGGCAAAGCTGCAGAGGATTTACAACGAGCTGCACTTTCTATGTGATAAAATGCATGTCACAGAATGTGACAGTACCTTGTTAGAACAATACAGGTGCCAATCTAGAGCAATTGGAAGCAAATACTCCATAGTTTCTGGATGCTGTTTTACAATTGCAGGGGCTTATGTAATATATCAAATGAGTCATCTCTGAGTAGTTTAAAACTCATTTGGCTTTCAGTTTCAGAAGGGGAACCTTTGTGAACTGTAACTTTTCCTTCTACTTCTACATGGTTTTATAAGGACATGAGAAAACTAAAAAAGCTTTTTAGAGTTCTCTCTGAAATATTGGACAAGGTTTTGTGGCAGATTTTTTTTTTTTTTTAAATACAGATAGTACAAGGCATTGAAATCTAGGAATTGATTGTGCAGTCTGCAATTTTCTTGGTCTATGTTATCTAGCTGTTAGGCTGCTGTTATTGTCAGGTACACTAACAAGCAAACAGTGGCTTGGGGTCTTGAAACCGGTGTGCGTGTTGTCCATTCCATTAATAAAGTAGTGACAGTACAACTGAGCTGTGATGTGCTCCCTAAAATAAAACTAGAGGGATATGTTTCCCTTTCAAAAATATTTTCACTATCAAGGCCTTCAGAGGAGTTGAGCTGACTAAATGTTAGTGACACTACCAGTATATCCATTATGTAGCTTCTAAAGAGACACTTCTGCAGCAAGCTAATTGAGACAGCTGGTATAATGCACAGGTCTATCTTTAAAATAATTAGTGTTTTAAATAGGTGATATTTTTAAGATGCAGCTTGTGGGATGATGTGGGATGATGAAAATTTACGTAGCAGCTGTTTGTATTCCATTTCCAAAAATACTTTTTTAACCTTCACAAGGAATCTCTATATTGTGCCTTGTAGCTAAAGCTGATATCAGCTGATACATCTGCAAGACACTGAACAACTTGGGGCAATACTAATTCAGTTATGAAATAAGAAAGATATATTGATGTGATAATACAGGGTGACAATTAAATCTTGATTACTACTGTAAATCTGGTCCCCCCAAAAAAAACCATAGGGAAATAAAATCTTAAAAAAAAATATCTTTGTTTCTCTTAAGACTTCAGAGAACTGCAAACCTGCAGTTCACATGTGAATGTGGGTCTTCTTGAGGCTTTTTATGGTGAACTATGTTATCTCAGTCCTCTGGTATTCTCTGGTAACCTGTGCAAGGAAGAACAGTAGCTGAGGATTTCACTAATGGCTGCATAATTGCAGCCCCGTATGAAATCACATGTTTTATTACAGCAGTCCAGTGTAAATAGTTCAGGGCTTTGAAAAAGAAGGCTAGTAACTCAGCCTTTATCAGAAACCCATCGAGAACCAAAATGCATTTATTGAAAGATTCAGGACCATAGAGGTTTTTTTCTGGTGTTCCTGTTGAAAGCTTATGCGGAGAGAGTCCAAGGGGCGCTTCAGAATTCTAACACAGGAAAAAAATCTGTGTTGCCTTTTGAGCTTTGATCAGCATTGGCTAAGAGTTTCACAGGAAAATCAAAGATTTCTTTGATGAAGAGATGATCCATTGAAGTTCCCTGCTGAAATTAAAAAAA
>VXBJ01003458.1:20373-45879 GCA_013400055.1 Nycticryphes semicollaris
AACAAAAAAAAACCCAAGCAAACCCAGAGGTCTGAAGTGTATTTAGATAGAAACTATAGTCCAGTCCCAGAGTAATGGAGACTGCTCTTTCTTCCCTTATACTCTTCCTTGGCTCTTTAAAGATGACTGTCCTCTGGATTTATCTTAGGTTAATAATGGTCCCTGCGGTACACAGTATCAGAAGTCTTCTGGCTTGATAACTAAAATTTGAGTTGTCCTGTTTTCTCAGAATTAGTTGACTTTATCATACCTGTTTCAATGCCACAATATTTTTGTAAACAGACTTAAATTGGCTGCTGAAACTTACCAAATACTCATTAGAAATCTGATGGTTTCAGGCTCGTTAATTTCCATTGTGTATGTAAATCTTCAGGAATTGACTGTGAAGAACACAAAAGAGCAACAATAATTTAAAATTAATTGTAATTATATAGTACATTTTAACATATTGTAATTTAATTACATATTTGGATACAGTAGAAAATTTACATGTTTATTCTTGTATTCAGCTATAAGTGTGAATATTCACAGTTGTCTGAAAAAATGTTTATATGTTTACAGATGGTGCTTTTTTTTTTTCAGCATTTTGTGGAGTTTGTGTCTTTCTTAGAATCTGCTAATTTTTGCATAAAATAGGAAAAAGAAATCAAAAACATCCGTGTATATGTATGCCTACAGTATATAGGTAATTTATTGTGCTGTTAAGCTACATTTTGGGAGTGTTTCAAGTCTTTTTTTTTTTTTTTTTTTCCCTGCATAGCAGTATGAGAAGGATGTATAATAAGCAGTAATAATAAAACTAAGTACTTCTGTGATCAGCCAGAATACATAAAGTACAGACATAGTATAGTACAGATAAAATTTCTTCCTTGTTTCCCTTCTTTCTAATATATGGCTTCACCTTGCCCTGTCAGAACTGCTTTAGTAGTGAATACGTGTATCAAGGATCCATGAATACTGTCCTGAAATTACCAGTTAGATGCTTATCTTAACTCTAGAGGCTTTTCACGATGTGAGCACGCCATCATTAATTGGAGCTGAGATCACATGTGGGCTGTGACAAAAATGAGAGCTGCTGGGTAGAATTTCATTTCTGCTTAATCTGTTCCCCATCTGAACTCCTGGTCACGTTACTTGTATTGGGCAAACCATTTGAGAATCTGCAGGGTGAATCAGTTCAGTTCTTTATTCCACCAGCAAGAAATGTGCACTTACTTTCTGCTGTATTATTAGGCTGTCATCTGGTGTGGTGGTATGCGATTTCTGGATCCGATAGGAGGATTGGTTGTCCCCAACTGAAGGGTAGAGGAAGCAAGATGGCATTTTATGTGGAGTTTTACTATTAGCTGGAGTAAGTGCAGAATGAGATTGCAGTCTAGAAGTTCCTAGAAGCATCGTCCTCTTAGTTACTGAAGTAGAAAGTCTTGGTCTTAGCTTAGATGTTGAGAAATCAGAGTGTTTCTTCTTAACTATATCTTGAAAAAATATTTATATAAACAAAGCAATGCGGTATTCTAACTTCAGAGTTTTACTCTAAAACAGAAAAGACTGTGAATCAGTACTGATAGGTAAATCTGAATTTTGTAACTTTAATTTTCTGTTCTTGCAGCTTCTATCCTCCAGTTGATGAGCCTTCCATTGGCACCGAAAGACTGGATTTATCTGAGCATCAAGAAAGGAAAAAAATATTCAGTGGAAAAACTTTTCTATTTCTAACTGCTAAGCAGGTAATCAGGTTTTACATTGCAAAAATGTTGCAGGGGTAGCTAAGCACAGATTCTGTGAATTCACACTCATTCTGGGTTCCTCAGGAAAGAGGGATTTCTGTGTATGTATCTCGTTAGGATACAATGGCCTAAGCAAGATGAAATATAGGGAGAGAAGCAGTACATGTCACATATCTGCTAGTGCATCAGCGATAAACCTTATGCTGATAGTTTATTATATTGATACTTCTAAACTGATTGTATTTTAATATTATAATTTGTTTTTATTTGGATTCTCTTTTTAGCACAAGAAACTGGGTCCAGCCATTATTCTCGGAGGAGGGGAGGCAAAGTTGATGATAGAAGGAAGAAAAGAAACATCTTTACTAGTCTCTCCTGAAGTTTGTGTTGTTGATGTGGGGTTGACAAACTCTCAGATGCCAGGATCTGACTCCATGAGAAACTGGACTGATTCCATTCTGGCTGTCTTGCAAAGGTGCAGCATTGTACTGAGATTTAGTCATGGTGTTTGCATACATATTTAAGCAGTAGGATGCTTATAAAGAGGACTTTTTCTTTGTATTTAGCGTAGTAACTAGAATTTCTTGAAGCAAGAAAGAAAGGACGTGGCAGCTCTGGTTTTGGGTTTGTTTTTTTTTCTTCCTTTTTTGGAGGACCCAATTCTGTAAAATTTCATTTGAAATTGCATATAGCAAGTGTTTTTTATTCTATTTAAAAGAAGTTAAAAATTAGTATATTTGAAGAATGACAAGTGGATTATCTATGATTTTTTCAATAAATATACATATGGAAAACAGACAAGATGGCACTTTAAGGTCATGTGGTTCGTTGCTGTCTACTTATTTACCTACTGTGTTTCTGAAGAGAGGCTTCTGTTTAATGCAAATCAGTTTTTGTTTTGGTGGTAGATTTTGTTCGAGAGGGCAGACTGCATATTTTATAGATATTAGGATCTTAATGAGGCCGTTTTATTAAAACAATGAAAGAAAACAAAATCCTCAGCCTTAATCTGATGTATAAGCCTAGCTCCCCTGAATTTCTCTTGTAAGTAGGGAAAACTACTCAAACTCTACTCCTGGCTGTAGTACAGAAGAGGGAAGTGTGTGCCTAATTGACTTGCAAGAAGCACTCCAATCTTTCAAGTCACTTTTTCGTTCACCCACGTTTTTGAATCAGACATAGAGCACAGAGAGTTAAATGCCCAGAAATGGGGTGGGGAGAGACACATTGACCAGGTTAGTAGGCTTGGCTACAGCAGCAGGAAACGTGGGAGTTTGTATGTATAGGACACGGGTGTAATGATGGATAATCATGCTGATTTACTGTATTGTGAAAAATTATCAACTAAACTGATGGTTTTTGAAAGGAGGAATGGAACATTTTGTACCATTCACCTATTAGCCTTGGAATCTGTATTGAAAATGTTTTTTACTTTTTCTCTCTTTATTTGTGTATTAACAGCAAGAATCTCAGGGCTATTCCTGAGGCAGAAATTGGATTGGCGGTTATCTTCATGTCTACAGAAAAATACTGCAACCCTCAAAAGCAGCCTGGTAACAAAGGTAATTGGAAGAAGGATAGTAGTAAGTTAACAGCAATGAAGAGGCAGTATTTCTTTTAACCCAGGGGCATCAACTGCTAATGTTCAAGTTCTTTTGTTTTGCAAGACCCCTAAAAAGAATGACACTATATGAAAGATGTACATGTCTGAAGAGATAGTTATTTTTAATCTCTTGCAGTAAAGATGTAAATAAAAAAAAAAAAGTAGGAGATCTAAAATTAGCATGAAGACCAAATACATAGTACATTGATCTTTAAAGGAAAGGTACTTTAAAAAAATATTCTGAACTTTGCATTTTCAATGGCCACAGAATTAATGCACATGGTGTTTGAATTCCATGTTATTCTAGCTTTTATGAAAAGACTAGGGTAACAGGGGGATAAAAGTTGGATGTTAGAAATTGAGAAAATAAGAACTGAATTAATTAATTTGTAAAGGTATTTTATTTGTTTGTTAGGAAAATTCATCTCCCTCCCCTTCCCCCCAGTTCAAAACCAAACATAACCTTCACATAAGAAGTAAAAACAATGAGACATTGTCACGTTTGCTAAAGTAATGGTTTGGGGATGGACATTACAAGCTCTGTCCTGAAACTTAACTTGTATTTGCTAATACAGTAATAGTAAAAGTTTTTGAGAGACAGAAATAATTTTTGTCTGTCTTGCCTCTTCCAAAATTTTCAGTCTATATTCTCTTTCTATAAAATTGCCAGAGTTATGTATATAATTTTAGGTCCTATTCTGTTCTACAAAGTGTTGTATTGGGTAGCAAATTCTACAACTTTTAAAAAAAAAAATCAAACAAAACCCCCATAAATTTGTCTTGACATATAGAAGCAGCACTTCAAAATAGATTAAGAGCAAAAAATACCATGCACTACTGGCAGAGCTCTGAAAAGTTTTTTTGTTGACTGGTATTCCTGTGTCCAGAACTTGTATATGATCTGTTGTCTATCCAGTTAGTTTAGGGAATGACACCAAATAAATTCTCAGAATAAACATAAAGATACTGACTCTGCAGACATCCGAGTAAGTCGGAAATGCTGATTCTCGTTTCCAGTCTGAATGATTCAATTGGATATAAATTGTCAGATTGAGTTGTATAAATGGACTGTATATTGGGCTTTTGAAGGTAGCTGTGTTTGCTGTTTATTTGCTAAGAGGGAACAAAGCTATTGTTTGGGAGTTATACAAAAATGTCCATGTATGTGTTGCAAATCAAAGGGATTGTAAACGAACAATACTTCTTGTGATCTTGTCTCAGAACATTGAATAGCAACATATATATGATGTAGTTGCTCAAAGAGAAGAGGTAGTTGTGTCTATAGGTTATTCCTCTATAGGTTACAGTGGTAGGAAAAATGAATGAGTGTATAAAGAATGGGTCTTCTGAAAGGATTGTACTGTCATCATAGCCTCAATCAGAATGAGGTGCAGGAAGAATGAAGGGCTGAGGGATGAGTAATTAAAAATGTTTCTAGAAGCACAATGAGATAAGAGTTAAAATAGTGAATGTTAGTATCCATTGACTTTGAGAAGACATAACTGTATGAAAACAAGGACAAGTGAAAGGGCAGACAATATAAAAGTTGTTGTATGTGCTCTTCTTTCTGTTTTTCAGAGAAAAAAAAGCAAGTAAGTTAATAGAGCAGCAAATGGTGTTTTAAGGCAATCCCCTGAGTATAGGGATTATGAGAACTTTGCTGTAGAAGACATTTATTGTAAGGTTTTTTGATAGCAAATATTTGTTTGGTAGGAATAATTCCAAATATAATAATCACATAGAATCATAGAATGGTCTAGGTTGGAAGGGACTCTTCAGATCGAGTCCAACCATCAACCTACCACTGCCAAGACCACCATTAAACAGTCTCCCTCAGTACCACATCAAATACCTCCAAGGATGGTAATTCCACCACTTCCCTGGGCAGCCTCTTCCAATGTTTGACAACCCTTTGGATGAAGAAATTTTTGCTAATATCCAATCTAAACCTCCCCTTGTGCAATTTGAGGCCATTTCCTTGTGTCCTGTCATCTGTTACTTAGGAGAAAAGACCAATCCCCACTTCCTTTCAGGTCGTTGTAGAGAGCAATAAGGTCACTCCTCAGGCTCCTTTCTCCAGGCTAATCAGCCCCTGTTCCCTCGTAAGACTTTTCAGAGATCATCGTAAAGCAGTAAATGTAAGGACTTTGGTGCTCTGACAGTTTTGAATAACATACACATTGCATGATGTATTAATTGCATTATGTCCGTATTAATATATGACTTTCCATTATGCTTTATTTTTATTTAAGCAAAATTCTGTTGCTAAATTCAGTGGAATATTTAACTAAAACCGAATCCCAGAATGTGGTCCTCTAGAACGGTTTCTTTCATTTATTTTTTTTAAATTAATACATCTCCTTAATTTTTTGCTTTAAGATCATTTTACAAAAACCTGACCTGATCTGTTACTGATGTGTGATAACACATGCAAAGGATCACAGTTTTGATATTAACCTTTTTGTTCTTCTTCTGTATTGATCTTGCAGCTGCAACTAAAAGTATTCCTGCATCAGGGGTTGTCGGACGAGCCATTTCTCAGAGTTTGGCTGTGGATGAAACCATTATGGCAACTGCTGCAGATGACAGCACAGTATATGTAGCTGATACAGAAGTAGAAGAGCAGACATGGTAAAGTATTCATGGAAATAGTTTCTAGGCTAATACTTGAAGGTAAAGCAACCTTTTGTGGTGGAAGAACTGTGTCATTGCTGTGAGCAGAGATATGCAGTGTTAGAAATGGCGCTTACTAATTTGCTGTCACGTGGCTGCAGAGAGATGATTTCTGAGTGGTAGATAACAAAGTGTCACCTAGAACTTAGGAGCCTCATTCAGATACAAGTGATTTGACCATCTTAACTATTACAAATTTTCAAGCCATTTCACAATTAGAAAAATATATTTATCTTAGCAGGTTTTACAATTTGTTTTTGGCATACCAACATTGTTTCTAACTATGTTCAAAGTACAGATACAGCTTTTTTTAAAATTGGTGTTCTACAGCGTATCTCTGTGGTAAGTATTAAGTATTCACTTAATATTTTTTCTCTTTAATGTAGTATGGAGATAGAGAATACCCCTCAGATGGAAAGAAGAGGGAAAATGGTTTTCCAGGATATAATCACTGCAAAGAAAAATCCTAGCACAAGTGGCAGTGTAAACGCAGCAGCATCAGTACCTACAGTGAACAGAACATCTACGTTTAGTCAAAGAAATCATCCTGTCTTGCCATCTAAAATTCCAGAAGATGGTAAACCTAGTGAGTGTGCTTCACGTCACCAGTCCAACTCAATTACAAATTACTTCCAGGTAGCTAGAAAAAGGTATGTTGAAATTTTCTTAATGTTACTTCCCTTATTGTTATTCTGGTGCTGCTTCTGGAAAATAATTTTCAGTCAAAGGATGTGCATTTAATTCAAGGCATACTTAAAAAGGTAATTTTTAGATCACCTTCCTAGAATGGCAAGCTTTTCCTCAAGGGTACTTACATTCAGATTTCACAGTGCAGTCACTAAAAGCCTAGGAAGCTGCTATGCTGAGTATGCAGCTAGCCAGATTAAAAAATGCCTCTATAATTTATAATTTCCCTTTCTGTTTAAGGGAAAGAGCGGAAGAAGGAGAAGAAACATCTGTATCCAAACTAGCAAAAGTGGAGGAAAGGTCCTTGCCTGTTTCCAAGTGCACTGAGCGCGCAGCTTCTGCTTCACTGTTCCACACTGATGAACAGCATCAAAAGGAGAATAAAGTTGTGGACCCAAACTCAAATTTTGCATTAGAAGGCATGGGTATAAAGTTTATGAGGGAAAGTGGCAAACTAGCAAGTGATAAAACAGACACTAAAACTACTGTATCTAGTGAAAAACACGCACTGAAGAGGAAAGAGTTAGACAATTTATCAGAAGACCCAGAGGCGCTAGAAATTGTGTTTGGAAGCAGAGACCTAGACTGGGAAGATCCCATGGAAGATCATGACCAGCAAGATAAAGGAAATACACGAAAAAAAAGATGTTTGGAAGCCAAAGGAAGCGGGGTTCAAGAAGTAAATATAAATCAGAGAGAAGAGAATAAAATATTGGTAAGTTTATATTCCTCTCATGTGCCTAATCTTAAAATTTGCAACTGTGTTAGAAGGAAGCAGATAGTTCCTTTAAGGATGAGGTTGCCTGTATACACAAAGTGGCTTTGTAAATTGTTTGCTTAAACAGCTGAAATCACTCTAAAAGTTGTCATGATATATTTATTACATGTGAACATTGCAGCGTTATACCTATCAGTGTTTTTCTGTTCTTCAGGAAATTGTTTCTTTGTGAATTGAAAGTTTCTTGTATTGTGAAAGTTTTCCTTTCTTTTTGCTTGAACTGTTGTAGGTAGAATAGCAAAATATATCACTGGTCCAAGAAAAACTTCTCAGGTCACATGAATTATAATGTTGATATTTATACTAAAATAATAATTATATTATCTTTATGTAATGAATTTTCTGAAGAAACCTTCAGTTGACCTCTTCTGTTGAATACTTTCTGTTGGATAACACAGTAGCATCCAGCGTCTTTCAAGTCAGTATCTTTAGGTGTCACATGAAAGATTATTAATATTCCCGTGTGGGGCAATTCAAATCGCTGCTGTCCTCTTATGAGGGGAAAAAAAACCCCAACCCAACAAAAAACTAACCCAACCAAACAGCTCAAAACTGAACAAAAAGTCAAAACCAAACCACTGCTTGTGATCAGTTTTCTTGATTATTTCACTGGGGTTTGGTTTTTTTTTTTGAGAATGAGGCAATTTTCTAAAAGAAATTAAGAAAATGATATATTTTGAATTAACAGTAGCCACTTCATTGAAAAAAAACAAAAGCAGTTTTGTAGAGGAGAAGACTGTTGAGAGCTCTAGCAAAGGAGACTATTAATAATACAGAGGGGAATAGGAGAGAAGGAACGGGTTTAATTTTTGTGTATTAAAAAGATATATATATTAAAGCTTACTTTCCAGTCAGTTACTTTCTAATTACTTTCTAATGCAGTATAAGAATACAGCATTAAATGCTGTAATAATAAAGTCTGAACATATGATTGACTAACTGGAGTTTGCAAGATACCTCGGATCATATCAGATGGTGCATCCTTAGTTCTGATCAGCTTAACATTCTTCTCTTGATATTTTACTGGAGTCTCATAAGTTTTGAGAATCTTATGGGTTTTGTTCTTTATGCTATCAGAGAGGAGAGTCACTTTCTATCACGTCTGGCCATACTGAGAGACTAAACCAGCTGCTTAGAATAGTCTTTTGAATTCTGTTATGGCCTTGGGAAGTTCCTCTAGTCTAACTTCTTGTCAGGGTCATAAAGGAAAACAAATTCATATGTATAACTAAACTATTATTTTGTCAGATGTGCACTAGAAGATCTTTGCTGACAAATGCTAATAGCTTAATAAAGACCTACTTTATTCACATAAATTGTATTTCCAGAAGAACAGGAAGGAGATTCCATGATAAAGCTCCACGAGCATGTGTATGTTATCTGTTTTCTTTAAGTATAGATGCAACTTGTTTATCTGGTAAGACAGAAAATGTGAATAGTTGACTCAAAATCTACAGGGTGTATAAAGCTGGTCTGATTGTTTGGGTTTTTTTTTTACCAACCACTGAAAATAATGTGCAGAAGGCAAATCTGGTTTTATGCTATGAGAGGCAAGCAACCTGCAGAATACTTTCCTATCCTAGCAATGAAGTGTCCTTTCTGCACACGTGTACAGCCTAACATGAAATTAAAGTTTTTATTCAAAAACTTTTACAGTATTTTCCAGAGCCTAGCAGGGCTTTGAAGATTGTATGCATGGACAAAATTTGACAGTGGTATAAAGGAAACAAAAATAGTGAGAAAATAATAGTGATTTTTGTAATAGAAAAACACCCCAACAGCTGTTAGTGTACATAAAATCATAAAACTTTCTAAGTTCAGTACAGTTTCTTTTCTGTCTAAATATACGTATATTGTCTTGAAAGTGCTTATTCCACTGTAAAGAGCAGAAAACAATTTTATGTAATTAAATTTGCATTTAATTTCAGTGTTACATTTTAAATGTTTTTTAACTGAACAGAAAGAAGAGGAACTTGGATCAGTTCTAACTTCAGGTATGAAAAGTGAGATCAAACAAGAGCCACCAGTCTTGGTAAGAAGTTTGAACAGCAAACTTTGAGAAGCATTAAGAAAATTGCATCAGAATTTTGCTTTTAAGACCATAGTATTCGTGGATCCTATTTCAGAGTAAAGGGAGGTTCTGAAGATTGTACTACTTAAAATAATCACATGTAAATTTGAATAGCACAGTCCAGCTTACTGACTGTGAAAGAACACAGTAGTTAATCTGCATGCTTTTGTAATGGCATTTGGATGGATACTTAAGGTGACTGAAATTACAGCAACCTAATGTAACTGTATTAACTCTTCAATGAGGTTAGTACCTCTACTGATGTCTGTGTTAGGTTACTACTTAAAGACCAGATGCGAATGTAATCCCTTTGCCTGCTCTAAGGAGATCACAACTAGAATGGAAGAGATGGACCATGGAGAACAAAAAGTAACATACCCTGGCTGACAGTAAATATGTGTGATAGGTGAGGTGAAGGAAACAAAGAGGGGAGAATTGCTGGGAATGGTAGTGAGGCAGAGGAAAAGCAGACTAGGCTAAAAACTGAAGTGGAAGGGTTGTGAAGACATGAAGGAGGGTGTAGGCAGACAACAAGGGGCAGGATAAAACCTTTTCACAGACATACAGACAGCAGCCCAAGAAGAGGGAATGCTGTGCAGATATACCAAGGTGCAGGGTCAGCTCAGATTGTGGGGCCTTTAATTTATACTTTGCTATAAAACAACAGTACTGCATCTGGGCTGGGGCTGTCCCTGAAGGTTACTTATGAACTTGTCCTGCACCCAGGCTTCCTTTTTAATCCACACAGATCTAGCTGCACGCAGCAAAGTGTGCGTGTGACCTTGCTGGCGTGTGAGCATTCCTATGTACCAGGAAAAGTTGCTTCATTAGTCTCACCTCTGTCCCTGGGAAGGTAACAGAGCGACTTGTCCTGGATGTCATCTCCAAACATCTTAAAGAACAGGAAATCATTGAAAGTGGTCAACCCGGGTTTACCAAAGGTAAATTACGCTTGGCCAACCTGATAGCCTTCTGTGATATTATAACTGGATGGCTGGATGAGGGGGGAGAGCAGCACGTCATCTACCTTGACTTCAGCAAGGCTTTTGACACTGCCTCCTATGACATCCTCATTAGGAAACCGAGGAAGTGTGGGCTAGATGAGGGGGTAGTGATGTGGATTGAGAACTGTCTGTGTGACACGACTCAGAAGGTTATAATTAATGGAGCAGGGTCAAGTTGGAGGCCTGTAACCAGTGGTGTTCCCCAAGGGTCAACACTCGGTCCAGTCTTGTTCAACATATTCATCAATGACCTGGACAAGGAGACCAAGTGTATCCTGGGCAAATTCACTGATGATACCAAACTGGGAGGGCTGGCTGACACTCCATAGGGCTGTGCTGCCGTTCAGCTTGACCTGGACAGGCTGGAGAGCTGGGCAGAGAAGAACCTCATGAGGTTCAACAAGGACGACTGTAGGGTCGTGCACCTGGGGAGGAAGAATGCCAGGCACCAATATAGGTTAAGGGCAGATCTGATGGAAAGTGCTTTTGAGGAGAAGAGTCTGGGGTTCCTGGTAGATAGTGAATTATCCATGAGCCAGCAACATGCCCTTGTCACCAAGAGGGCCAACGGAATCCTGGGCTGCACAGGGAAGAGTGTGGCTGGTAGGTTGAGGGAGGTCATTCTTCCACTCCACTCTGCACTGGTGAGGCTGCAACTGGAATACTTCATCCAGTTGTGGGAACCACAGGTCAAGAGACACAGGGAACTCCTGGAGCGAGTCCAGCGTAGGGCAACAAAGATGATTAAGGGATTGGAGCATCTCCCTTAGGAGGAAAGGCTGAGAGAGCTGGGACTCTTTAGCCTGGAGAAGAGAAGGCTGAGGGGAGACCTTATTAATGCTTACAAGTATCTAAAGGGTGGGTTGAAGAAGGATGGAGCCAGAGTCTTCTTAGTGGTTCCCAGTGACAGGACAAGGGGCAGTGAACACAAGCTGGAACACAGGAAGTTCCATTCAAATATGAGGAAAAACTGCTTTAGGGTGAGGGTGACAGAGCACTGGAACAGGCTGCCCAGGGAGGTTGTGGAGCTCCCTTCCCTGGAGGTCTTCAAGACCTGCCTGGATGCAGTCCTGAGTAATGTGCTCTGGGCAATCCTGCTTTGGCAGGGGAGTTGGACTAGATGATCTCTAGAGGTTCCTTCTGACTCTGACAGTTCCATGATTCTGTGATTGATCAGGTCAACCTTACAGCCCTGAAGGCCTAAATGGTAAATCTATAGGATAGAATTGAGCTGAAGGTGTACAACTCTGTGGAGTTAACTGGAGTTTCCATTAGAGCAAGCATACTTGAATAAATTAGTCCATGTAAGAAGCAAGGTGGAGAGATCAGTAATTCTTAGATATTGGCTAAATTGAAAATTTCTTGTAATTTTATTTTGAAGTAAAACCCTAGTGAAATGAGGTATACTGTCTTCGTTATTATCAGTGTACTACTTGATGATCCTGTCTTTTCAACAGATGTAAATCTGAAAGCGAGAAATTTACTGAGCTCTCAGCTCTCTTGGTAGTATGTGGGGAGGCTTCTAGCACTGCTGGTGCTTCCCCTTGTAATCCTAACTTTTGCCTGAGATATACTCTTGAGAATATCTTTCTCTAAAGTTTAAACTGCTAGATATGCTGTGTGTCTGTTTATACACTTGAAGTGCTCCTTCCTTTTTCTTCCCACGTAAAGAACCGCCACGAACTGCAAGACGACTCCAGCAATCTTCCTAGCAGACTTCTGTTGAGTGAGTTTAGATCACTGGTTGTCAGCCATCTGAGAGAGAGCAGTCAGTTTACTGGAAATACCAACTATGGAGGAAAGAAAAATTTCAAAACCTTCAAAAAGGTTAGTGTGTATTTGAAATGGTCACAAGATGGCACTATTGAAAAATACTGAAAAGCATAGCCTTAAGTGAGAGTAAAATTATTGCTTGCTTGGGTCATGAAGATAATTTCAAGAAAATTCTTAATGTTCAGTGTAAATATACCACTTCAGCTCAGATTAAAAATAAAAAAAAAAGAGGTATAGGATTGCTTGAAATACATTAATGCATTTCAGTAAGATACTTATGCAGAGGGTCTGAGTGACATAATGCAACTTCCAACTTTCCGGGAGTATGCTCTTATTTTTAGATAACATTTTAAATTTCTGATAATATTTAGCTTTCCATATCACAAATAGATGCTTATGCATTCTGATGATGAAAGTCTATCAGTAAAAATCGGTTTATAATGTTTTCATCCTCCATTTAATGTACTGTTAGATTTATTTAGCATACATAACTTGTCAGCTTTCTTTGTTTGATTCTTTTGGAAAAAATGAGTTAATAGCTTTCTGTAAATGCTTTTTTCACTTCAGTGTCTTTTTAATATCTCTCATAAATGTTATTCAAAGAAGACTGACTGATTTTTTTCTTCCGTGATATCTGAATAGACTTTCTGAATTTGTTAAAACAATGTCCTTGCCTTGTATTGTAATTATAAGAGTTCATTGTCTGGCAGGTATCTTATCCTGGGGCAGGACAACTTCCCTACATTATTGGAGGATCAGATTTGATTGCTCACCATGCTAAAAAGAATTTGGAGCTAGAAGACTGGTTAAGGAAAGAAATGGAGGTAAGGAATTATTTCTTGGGGATGATCAAACAAAAACTTGATTTCTATAAGTAGTCCTACCAACCTGTTGTCATTACTGAAATACTTTAGAATTTTATTTTTGAAATAAAACCCCAGCCAATTAGCTGCCCACACGCAGGCTCACAGGAACATAGACATTGGATAACTTACTGAAAGTCTGAGGTCATTGGTAAGGCTCATCTTTTTGCTGATAATTTGAATTCATTTTGCATGGAACATTCATATAATCAGAAATATAGATTTAAAGCCAAATCAGTAACCTAAAAAAGAATTATTTTGCTTACTTAAAGAAAAAACAGCGTTATGGAAACTAGTGGCTTCTAAAAATGTGACAGGAAGCTAGAGAACTTCTATATGGCTCATTGTGTTTAAATTGTCATACAGTACAATTGATATTTGCTCTTGAACAGAACAGAAAATACCTGAGTAAAATTCTTTTGGAGTATACTCAAGGGATATAGTAAGAATAAATCTAGTATTTTTTCTGTTGTAAATATCTTCATCTTTGCATATAAAAGTTGTAAAAAATACTATGTTTTATCATGGCAGTTCTCTAGTACTTTCATTTTCCAATAGTTTCTTTAAAAATACACACTGGTGAGTCATTTCCACAGTCTGACAGAGATTCTGTTAGAGCAACAGGTTTTGAGGTTTTGATTATCTCCTTTTTTAAATAATCCCTAGGTATAGGTAATGCTAACTAAAATTCCCTTTATGCATAAATAATCAGATAAAAACTTCCCTATTTCTATAATGATGCTTCAATCCAAAAAACATATTTCTGACCAAAATTAGTATCTTGGAGAAACTTACCCTTTCCATTAGTTGGCAGAAGTAGCCAAAGTTCAGTAGTGAAGTGTATTATCTAATGTGAATATCCACTGAATAGAGTACTTGGAGAAAATGTAATTCTTCAGGAAAACCTGTGTACATTGAGGAATATATTGTTCTTCTGTATTGTTCATTAGCTTCACCCTTAACGTCAAACACTGAATAAGCTTGTTTCCTCAGGAACAGAACCGACATGCAAGAGAAGAATCGCTTGCTGATGATCTCTTTAGGTGAGAGATTTATGTTTGTACTTGGAAAATGTGTATTTTTTGCATGGCATCTTTCTTGGACAAATTTCCCATTTTGTAAAAGACTAGTTTGATTATTCTTGTCTGAATTCCATGTATTCCCCCGTATGGAATATACCAAAATGTCTCAGTAACTTCTCTAAGAAATGTTGCTGTTACCTGGTGTGATTGTTCACAAAGGCTGGAAGAGATTCCAGGGGTCAGGCTCTCCAACATCAGCATTTGCTAGAGCCTAATGAGGTGTTTTGATCTTACATTTAAGTCAGTCATCTAAACTGTGAAGAAATAGTCATGGGATCTGACACTTGTTCATTGTGCCCATGGCACTTGGCTGTCCCTGTGCTGAGTCACTTAAGGGAGATAAAGCAACAGAATACTAGTTCTGTGGAAAAAGTTATTGGCAGGACTCCTCCCCCCCCTTATTTATTTTTTTTTGTCTTTTGAAGTCATGATTCCCAGAATTTAAAGCAAAAATAAGAAATAACCGAAGTAAATCTTTCATTATGGCCCCTCTGTGTTCCTTATCTTTATGACCTTAAGCTGCTTTCAAACCCATTCACAATAAAAGAGCTCCTACCTTTTTATTGTACTTGTTAGAAACTCCCTCAATGCTTTACCAACTTTACAGTTTTCAGAATGAGGAGAAGGGTGATTTTACACCAATCATTCTACACTTTATACGTTGTAGTAGGGTCCTTAATTCTGTCCTAATCAGTGCTTATGTCTCAGGAGTTTCAGAAATTTCTTTGGTAGGTTCATCTTGGCTGTTTGCTATTGCTTTTGGCCGTAATTATTACAGTTGCCTCTAAACTGGTCTGTTTCAACAATTTTCTTTCAATAACCCTGACTTCAGTTGTCTACCACTTTCCCTAATCTCCCTTTTGAAATAGAGAATCATCCTATTCAGCTGATTTCCTGTCTGGTTACTTTAAACTTTAATCCTGATTTAATGATTTATAACCACTTTCTAATTAAAAGGAAGTTCTAAGCCAAGTTTGCCACTTTATCCAAGTTTTACATCTGCATACAGCCTTTAAATATATGTCAGTAATGAAGACATTTATAAAAAGCGTGGTGCAGCTCAGTTGCTGTGCTGGAATCTTACTTGGTTCAAAATATCTTGATCAATTTTAGCCTTTTGAAACACAGAAGTGGAAACTTAAATTATTCAAATGCATTCATGCTTCGAAAAGTTCTTACCTCATCTCCAGCTTATTTCAGTTATTGTACTTACAGTTTCCACAGTCAAAAATATTAAAACATAAAATTTGCTGTTTGTCACCAACTTCTAATTTTGTCCCTAATCCTGAGTGAAACTGCTTGGCTTAACGTTAACAGCTCAAAATTTCCCACGCAAATGGCGCTTGAAGGTTCCATTTTAGAGAGTTGTGCAGTATTATTCCAAGGTAAAGGTGAGCTAGAAAGAAAAGCTGTGCCCTCAAGTGCTGCTCAGTACATATTGTGATAGAGGAGGAAGGGAAGGCATATCATACTCTCTGCTAAGACTTACAGATAAATGAATTATATTCAGTAGCAGCCCTTTACGTCCTTTGCTCCCTGTTCCCAGCAAGGTCTTTTGTTTCTTTGTGCATTCACTCACTGTAGTGGAATTTCTCTAGTCCTTTTTTCCTTTTCAGGCTGCAGGCACTGTACAGCCTCTTTTCTCTGATAATGTTGTTTGATTTCTTTCTGTCTGGAAGATACCATCCAGGCTTCATTTAATGTGGAAATGGCCAGAGGTGGGGTGGGGGAGATGACATAAAAAGATCTTCATGGCTGTCGGTGTTGGCATCTCCATAGACAGTCACAGACAGGTTGAAGCTCTTGGATGGCAGGTTTCAATCATCTATCATCCCCTTCTCCTATCTGTTTATCTTCCCCCCTCTCCTTCACTTCCCCTCACCCCCTTCAAAATAGGATTTGGTGTCCAGGACACAATTAAATGTCAGAGTTAATGTTTTACAACGCTACAGCAATAAATTCAAAGAAACACGTTGAGTTTTAATACAAACATCTCATTTTGTTTAGCAAAGATTTCATTCCAGAAATCTGAGGTGTATAGCAACAGCAGTGAGTTCTAATACCTTTCTAGTTATGTGGTGATGTAATTTGGCTCACAAGTTGTCACATTTTCCTGTCTAAGCAAACAAAAAAAGTCTTGATGAATGAGAGCAGAATTAGTGGAAGAAAAACTGCCTGATCATCCAGTTGTGTCCATAAGTTATTCATGCATGAATACAAAACACAACAGAATTTCGAAGAAGTGACACAGGATTTTGGGAGATAAAGCACAAATGGAGAGAAAGAGAAGGCCAAGTGATAGCGGTGTCGAGCAGAGGGAAACAATGAGCATATTGCAGTAAATCAGGTAACTATTCAGTATACCCAGTAAGAAATTTAACTTTGGGACACTAAAGGCTTGCAGACACTTGTTAATGTATCAGATTTAAAGATTGTAAGTAGGAAGTCAGTAAAGGTTTTAATAAAGATTATCCCTGGTTCATGTACAGGTTCTGGTTTATGTATCCTTCAGTCAAATTGTAGCAACTCCAGTTAATGATAAGAAGTGCAGTCAGGGAAAGGACTGAACACTGACCAATCTCTTCTATGAATATACAGTACAACTATTTTCATCACATTGTTAAAATTTAATATCATGAAGTTTTTCTTATTAGTGACAAATTTTCTTTTTTTTGTTGCAGATATGATCCTAATGTGAAAAGAAGAAGATAAATTGTGACCTGAATTTGCAGGGATTCTCTAGCAAAATCTGTGTTCTGTCCGTTAGGCTTCCTGGTTGCAGCATGTAATCTCTTATTGTAAGACTTGTTTTTAAGTCTTGCCTTTATTAAAGAAAAAGAATTGTTTCTTTTACTGCTTGGTAATTACAGATTGCACTTCTTTAAGACCTTAACGTTATTTGCTTTAGAATAATGCTCAATAAAATACTGCAGATACTTAGGAACTCATTTTAGGCTGTTTATATCTGGTGTTTGCTTATCATTACAAGTTGGAGGAAAAAAAAAGAGGTTAAGTCAGGCTTTTTTCCCTTCAGAAAGGCTTTGTCATTACATTTTTGTATATTGTCAATTTTGTTTTGTGGTGGAGGTTTTTGAAGACTTGATAAACAAGTTAGACAAGCCTTTAAATTTGTATCTGTGTAAACAGGAAGTATTTAATATTGATAAGGTCAAGCTTCTTCCTATTTTTGAAGTTGGTGATATCAAATCTGCTTTAGCCAGACACCAGTTTTGTGCTATGGCAGATCTGAAAGAAATGTAATTGCAGTGATTTTTTTGCCCTATAAAGTCTTCAAATCTTCAATATTTCTTTGAGCAGCCTACAGTTAGACTGGAAACAGTTACAAATTCTGAAAAAGATACCAAAAAAGTTTGCAGCAGCAGCAAGCATTTTGATTTTGGTTTCTTGAGAATGGAGAGGCAAGTGCAGTTTCTTCCTCTGCCTATTTCCTTGGCAAATAAAAGAACGCTGTGTTTGGTGGTTAAAGAACAAAAGTTGTATGCACAAAGCCCTAAAGCTGCATTATGAGAACCATCAGATTGTGAGAGTCTGTGTACTTTCCTGTAGTATTAAATGAGAAATAACCTTGTACATTCCTCAGAAGTGTAAATTCTGATACAATGATGGCTCATATTCTGTAATTTTTAGTGAGACTCAAGTTAGAGGGGGAGAAGACTAAATTTGCTGGCTTCTGGGAGTCTAGTGGTGGTGGTGGTGGAACTCACATGCCCAAAATAAGACTTAAGAAAACCCTAAAAACCCAGCCGGGGTCTGGGGGGAGTTTCCCTGGAAAAATGAAAAAAGAAAAACTTGAAAGCTCTAGATGTGGTGGCAGAGAACCCCAATGAATCCCCTTGCTATTGGAGATAATGTCAGTTATCAGATTCAGGCCAAGAGAAACCAAAGAACGTTCCTCTGAAAGGGAGAAAAGGAAGTTAAGTGGCAGCATTCGGCTCATTCTCATGCGTATTGTCTTAAAAATTGGAAATCTATTGATCAAGGCTGAAATGCAGCTGATACCTAATCATGATAGTCACCTCTGTCGTTCATTATGTAGAGCAACTACTGTTGTTACTGTTACAGAAAACCTTAAAGAGCTGACAAAAACCAGCTGTTAATCTCTTGCTTAAACGTATTTTAATTTGCAGCTTTAAATCAATTTGTTTGAATGTCCATTTGTTAAAAGCTACTTCCAAGCCAGAAAAAATCTTAAAAGAGCTAGTGAACTCCCGTTTGGGATTTTTAATGATTTGACCCACTTCTTTGTCTCATGCCTTTAGTTTTTGCAATCGCTGTGTAAAACTCTGCCTTTCAAAATAATTCCATCATCTGTATCCACAGTGAAAGCTAAAAAACAGCTCCCGCTCTGCGGTTAGGAGTGTTGCAGTGCTTGTCTTAATGATCTGAGAATTTGGAATTTGAGGGATTCCTCTGAAAGTATGGTGAGAAAAGCCTTCCAGACTTTCCACTCCGCTGTATGATGCCATCACATACGAATGGAGGTGGACAACAGCTCCATTGCGTCCTCCTTTGAGAGGCAGGATGGTAGGATCTCTTGCCTCGTGTGAGGAACTAATCTGGTTGATGTAATTGAATTTAAGTGCTCATTAACAAAACAGCTTCCTCTGGCATGAGCTCAACATGCAAGTGAGATGAGCTGAGCTGTTTCAAGCAACTCTGTGGCGTTTCAGATTTTGAAGAACCACATCATAAGAGTTCTGTGTGGATCACAGTGGCAGATATGCTGAATTCAGCATGGTTGTGTGGACTCTGAAAATAATTGGTCTTTAAAAACAAGTGTTTCTTCAGGTGTGACAGGGATGTCCAGTGTGATATACGAAGTGCAAGACCTCGGAGTTCAGCAATAGCTGGGAGAGTGGTTTGGTATCGCAACTTGCATCAGGGCACATCAAATCTTGTCCACCAAATACCTTTAAAAAGTCTGTTCTTTAGCTGTTGAACTACTTGCTGCAGAAGATGTACTGACTGCTGTTTGTTGCACCCTCAGGTGAGTTTTTCTGCTGTCACAAGGGGACTCCTCAGGTTTTCCTGTTAGACACCCGCTGGTCCAGTGGGGCAGCTCTTGCTGCAAATAGCTTGGGTTGCAAAATATTAATGGACAAGATCCTTTGGAAAGGTTGTGTTTACAGCTGTAAAAACCAGAACTTAGAAATTCTCAAAAGATACAACGTACAGGGGCTTTCTTTGAGAAAGAAAACTCCAAGTCCTTTGTCACTCAGGCTGCCATGTGCTGGGATTCAATAACTCTGGCGGTACATCTGAGAGCACACATGACTTAGGGCTCTTCAACTCCGCTTCCCCAGACAGCTGAATTTAGCAGCTTTAATACTCTTTTTCCCAGTTATTCAGTATCCTATGGACTCACCCACCATGTGGCTGGGGAAGCACCCACTGACAAACACTTAGAGATTTCTTTATAGATCTTGTTTGATGAGGAGAAGAAGATTCAACACTTCCACCATCAGCTTTCCCTGTGGTCTTTTACAGGCTCCCGTATGCTCTTGAGAGGGGAGGGCACCATGGAGATTTCCACAGTTGTGCTTGGAGAAAAGTTGGGATCAGCACTTGGCTCAAGATAGACCCGCTGTATGTTCCTGTTTTGGGTCCAACCTGATGGTGACAAATAGGTGACAGTTTGGTTTCCCATTCAGCTGCAACTGCCATCTGGTTGATGAGAAGCCTGGAAATGATGAACCTGAGCCTTTTGCTATTTCAACACGAAGTTAGACATTCATAAAAAAGCAGCTTGGACAGCTAAACCTGTACCCCTCACCCATGGCTTGAGTTGCAATTCCGAAGCCATGTACTAAGTCCTATTCAAAATACTGAAGCTTTACTTCCATTTTAGGATAATTATGATTTTCAGGCCCAGACATTAGAGGAAACACACTTGTTGGCTTCCTGGATTGGGCCTTGTGTTACTGAAGTTTCTGAGGCAGATGATAGAGGCTGTGATTACATGATCTGGGTCTGGGGAGCCCAACCACTGGTATTTACCTGACCCCTGGAGCTATTACATTAACTTGTCCTGATGTTTCCTTTATTTAGAAAGCACCATTGTGGGGTTAACCCCAGGAGGCAGCTCAGCCCAGCAGGGTGGGGGAAAGGAATCACGAAGGGTAAAAACAGGAAAACTCATGGGTTGAGGTGCAGACAGTTTTATAGGTAAAGCAGGTTGTGAGCAAAAGCAAGGGTGGTTAACTTTGGCTGCGAGCTCAGTTTTCAGTCTGTGGGGCTTGTGCCCCGTGGTTTCAACAGTCAGTTCCCCGGTTTTCTGAGAGAACTTTGCAGTGGTGATTTTCTTTAGAAGGTTAAAAAAAGTTCTCATGACAGTTAAAAAAAACATGATATCTGAAGTTTTGCTTATCTGCCTCAAACTACAACCTGCAAGCCTTTTTGACAAAGTAACACTCTGCTTAAGTTTCTCCTTAGATGTATTTTTATCTTCAGATCTTGTTTCTTGCATTTTTCTGCATAACCCCAAAGTTGTTTGAGGGTTTGTTGGGATCGCTTTTTTATAGCATGCATTATCTCAGTTTACACTGCTCACAGGAAGGAGATGCACACAACACGTGAACTAAATATACTTTTTATTAGCAAGGCTTTTAAAATACAGTCTCACATCCAGCAGTTTAGCTGAACACAGTTTAAAGCAGGTTGAATTACTCCACGCAGCACTGAAGCAGAGGATGGGAGCTATACCCCTGCAGGATCAACATTTTTCTCCTACCCTTACTCCTCATCTTCTCCCAGGAAGGGGCTGCAGCAGAGCTGGCCTCTCCTGTGTCATTGTGGAGTGTTCACAGTCAGCTTCAGTTTCCTTCATCCACCAACCTCCCCATCAACTTCCTCCCTTTGTTATCTCCATTCCTGATGTGTCGGGAGGCTCTGTTCCATGTGTTGACCATCAAACACCAGTTCGTAACTAAAGGCAGTGGTCTGTAACTACTGGTCTCTGATATAGACCTACCTCCAACCTGTTCCCAAATTCTATCACCAGTCCATTTTGTACAGGTGATTTCTCAGTCCTTATTCTTTCCCCGTTTTCCCACTTCTCCTGTCCCTATAGAACTCGCCCTTCTCTTGCTCTGTTCCATTTCTTGAATCTGTCATCACCTTTAGCAAAATATGGCATCTGATTCACAAATTCCAGTTGTGTTGTGGTTGTGCTGGTATCTCCTTAGAACTTAAGCCAAATGTGGCAACACCTGAACCATCACCCTTACCTTCCTCTTACAGCGTTTTGATAACCACCATCACCACGTTTCAGTGAAACAGTTGTAAAAATGCTTGACAGAATCAGATTGTCCTATCTTGCAGCTTTCCCCACCACTTGCTTTAGCGCTCTGCCTGTACTGCTCTGCCCCAGCTTTGACCATCAGAATCTCTCTTGAGCATCGGCACAGCACCACATCCATACAAATCAACACCTTTTCCATCTTTCTGAACACTACAGCTCTCTGAACATTTCTTCCTCCCCAGTTTATAAATTTTTTTCCTTTGACTTAAGAGTTCCCCGCTTCTCCAAACCAAAATAACTGGCTTCTAGGTGAAACTGCTTCAGTATTGCTCCTTTAGTCTTCATTTCATCACCAGTTTTCACACACAAAGATAAAACAAGTTTAGCATGCAAACCTCAGGTAGGTTGATCATCTAATCAAAGCTGAGGTTTTGCTCACAAGCTGCTCACAGCTCAGAAGGAGAATATATTTCAGCTGACAGCAGAGGTTCTCTCCTGGTTTACATTGCTCATTTGAAGACCAATTTGAAGACCCAATCATACTCCAGCAAAAGCAGAAAACTGAGGCACCACATAGGATCTTCAAGTCCTAAATGTCCCTGTGGGTGCATCATGTGCGTGAACAAACATGTAGATAGATGAATATAAGCCTTATCTCATTTAGAACTGGAATTCCACACCCAAGATACTAGACCTAACAGAGAAATGCAGAAGATTACAGTAATGACTTTCCAAATTCTGCCAGGTAAGATGTAAGGTAGAAGGGTCAGTTCTTGAACAGCAACAACTCAGTGTCCACATAGAAGCCAGTCCTAGAATCCAAACGGATGACAGATGACCCATTTCCTTCTCCTCAGAACTACATCAACTGTGTCTCCATCCCCTGGAACTGCATTGAATCTCTCTGCCTTGTCTCTAGTTTTATATTTGTGGGGGAAAAAAAACCCACCAAACAATTGAAAATGCCAGGATTCTGCACTATTTTGTGAATACATAAAAACCCCCTTGCTGTTATTTTTGCTGGCACGTAAATCTACAGAGGGCAATCCAGGAACATGAACCTGAATTTCAGTTGATCGGAGCCTCCACTGCAGGCAGCGTAGGCTGATACGCACTGCCAGTGATCTCAGAATAAAGAGACGGAGGAGGAAAGTGCAAATGAGATGACTTTAGTCCCCAGAATAAGTAATTTCAAGGGACAGGAGAGATAAGAATATGAAATATATTTTTTTTTCCTGGTTTTAATGACTACTGATGACCACTAGGTTTTAAGAGTGGCTTTGTACGCCCTGTGAGTACAAAATTACCGCCGTTAGAAAATGAGCTAGCAGATAGACAGATGTAACGGGAACTCAAGTTCAGGGTTTGCTTGAGCGGAAATGTTCCCTATGCAAGGTCAAAACCATCTTTAAAACAGTGCTTGGCTTCACTATCATTCACCTAAATATATTAATAGAAATTAATTCACCTAAATATATTTTAAATGCTCCCACCCCCTGCATAATCCTTGTTCCTTACACCAAATTCATCCTTGACCTCACAATTCTCGGTGTAATTCAGGCATCAGATTTAACTATCCTGAAACACTGTAATTCCCAAAATTCCCCAAAATAAGGTCTTTTTCAAGAAAAGAGCTGCTTAAAATTCAATATCCTCACTTAAAATTTGTAGCCCTAATGTCACCAAAACCTTCCTTTTTCTGTAAATTAGTGTTTCAGTTTTCATTGTTTCTGCTTAATAGAATCAGGTTTTAAGGTTGTTTCAAACAAAGCATGAATTTTCTGTCAGGTTGGGCAAGGGGGAAGTAAATACCCCAAAGTCTCTCACATCAGTTGAGGTTCTGTGCTCCCATCTTGCTCTCAACTCAAAAAATAATCCAATAATCCAAAATGATGGCAGAACACCATTACTGTATGGTTCTAAAATATTCTCTAAAGTAACCATAAACCTTTTTAGCATTTTTTTTTGTACCCTATCTTCTTCAAAATGGCATCATTACTATATGGACAATAATAAAATCAAATAACCAGCTGCCTCTAAGGCATACCACCTTGTGCTGGTTAGAAATGTTTGGGAGCTAGCACTGTTACAGCATAAAATTCCCCTCTCCCATGAAAATATCTGCTTGCTTTCTCAGAAGTAGAAAATACGGTACCAGAGCAACCAGGTCTCATCTCTTGGCACAACCACCTCACCCATCCAGCCCTACAGCTACTGCAGCGAATACAACTGCTTCCAGTTCATAGGTTTGTGTTGCCCTTCAGTGAAACCTCAGTTAGTGGCCAATTAAAAATATATGGCAACGTGTTACAGACCAGGAGCTCCATCCCAGAGCGCTGAAGCAACCGTGCAGATCATGACACAGGAGGACAGGAGACCACCAGCCTATCAACGCTGCAGGGATTCACTGCAGCTCCTATGGGTTTCCAGTTGATGTTGCTCACGTTCTTTGCTGCTTCCCTCCTATCGTTCCTCACTGATCGTTGCTTGTTACCAGTGAGGACTCAGAAGTTTACAAATTGTACACCCTTTATTTCTCTCTCCTTCCAACTGGATATGCAGGCCAAGGCTGCCTCAAATTTTGGGTCTTAATTTCCTCCATCTTCAAGTACTCTGGTTTTCTGGCTCTAGCTTTCTTTTCACAGCTCTCGAGCTGTGAGAGAAACAAGCTACAGCCACCTCCTTCTACAAAATTAAGTTATTTTTCATTATGCAACCATCACTATGAAATTAATCATGAAAAAACCAGGTGCCTACGCTCCCCGGGCCAGAAGGAAAATAGAGTATAGCCCAACAATTCCCTAAGCGCTGAGGACTAGGGACCCACAGCTGGGGGATGCATTTTGTTGCGATTACCCTTACTTAAGGTATAGGCACCATTTCTGGGAGCTCTGTTCTTTCCATGCATTCACTGGCCAGCCCGGGCTGCTGGCACGAGGCAACACGTTTTCCTAAGGCAGACAAGAATCCCATGTTGGCACATGTTCTAGGCAGAAGTCAGTCATCTATTTAGAAACCAAACAAAAAAAAGTCTGTACTGTTTTCTACTGCCCCACCAGGTGCCTTCGTTAACAAGCACCTACTGGTAAATAGTCATACATGAGGCAGATCATTAGGGAAATCTACTAAAACAAATCTTAGTCCCAGTTCAACACCTAGATACTACTTGAAAAAAAATATATATATATATATCTTAGCAATAATCTAGCTTTTAGCTAGGAGATATATTTGTCTTAAGCATCAAACCCAAATGTAAGAGATGTTTTCCCACTAGCCTATTTAAAAATACACAGTACTGGTTAACGTACCTTTACAAATTCAATAAATCCAAAGTAAATTCCTTCAGCTAAAAGGTATATTCTTCCTGTCTGTATTTTAGTAATAAAGCTGAAGAGTAAGCATCCTTTTTAAATACATGATATTCAAAGGCTTATCTTTCTCACTGAAAGAAGAGCTCAAAGAGGCAGACAGTCTCCATTCTGGGAACTACTATAACACACAGGAAATTCAAATGGTTTGGGGTTTGGTGGGGTTTTTTTTGTTTGTTTTTGGGGTGGTTTTTTTTTTTTGTTTTGTTTTGTTTTGTTTTGTTTTTTTTTAAATCTGAGAAACAAAGTATTTCCCCAAAGGACAACTATTCCGTGCCAATATCTGATCTACAGCAAATGCAGTCTAAAGCTTTAGGTAAAACTCTCCTAAGGAAAAGCTTGAATTTTTTCACTTCTTATTATCTCAAAACACTAAAGAGAAGAGCAATAGTCAGAAAGCCAAAGGGGACAAAGCCCAGCTACAACTTTAAAACTCGCAATTCCTAGAAGAAACAGGATGATTTCTTAGTAAAGCTTTAGTTGAAAAAAGTACTTTTATACTGGCTTAATAAAGACGATCACTGGGAAAATTTCTTTGCCCAGCTAAGGGGTCTGAGGCAATTATTTTTTTTCCTCAAAAATACTGGAAAGATTGATAAAATTAAAAAAAAAAAAA
>VXBJ01003458.1:45898-61566 GCA_013400055.1 Nycticryphes semicollaris
AAAAAAAAAAAAAAAAAGCACTTAAACCTCAAAGTGCTACAATGGCGCAGCAAGAGATACCTGTGTAACAACAGGACAAAAATCTCTGCTACAAATTTGTCACTGCAACACACAGAGCATGTAAGCAGCTGGAGCAGCCGAGGCTAAAGATTTGGTTGGTTGAAGCTCTCCCCCACGGTTCTGAAAAATAACTATTTAAAGTAAATCACTTCCTTTGTTTTGTTGGTATCTTAAAGGTTTCACGTGACCAATGAAAAAGCAGTAACGTGCCACGGTATGTTGTATCTGGACATTTATATTGACACAAACCTGAAGGAATTTAATCACAGCGCAGATGTATTCCCAATATATTAACTGCAATCAAGTTCTATAATCAAGTATTTAGCACTTATAACACTGATTCTCAGTTTAAATTATTAGGTACCACAAGTTTACGATAGATTTACACATACACAGTTTCTGCCAAGGAAGGCAAGTTATAGAATCTCAATTCAATTAGGAAGAAACTAAGCCTAGAATTTAGCATAATTAAAAGCACCTCAAATAACAGTATAAAAAAGTACCAGAACTAGTACTGACAACGCATGGTTACATCCAACCATGTAGGCAATGCAGAAATTAATATAAACATCCATTCATTTGTGTTTATTTTTATGCTATTAAGTTGGCTCTAAACTAAAATGTATTATTAATAGTAGCATCCTTTCATAAATTACTTTGGACTTCCATTGAAAATACAGTCATTTTAATCCTTGCATGCTTTACCTTTTCAAATTCTACGTCCAAAGTCTGAGAAACTTCCTCAGATGCTTTAAGGCCTGCAGTAGCCACAGAACCCCGTTAAGTCAGTAGGCACATAAGACAGGCATTTATTGCATATAGTTATCTACAACTTATCAAAGGGAGACAGCTGGGAAACCAGCAAGCAATAGCAGTTCCACAAACTCTAAGCCTAACTTCCTTTTTAAAATCTGTTCAAGTTCTAAAATGGAGATATTAATCATGCAAATACAACACCTTTAACTAACATGAACTTGCATCAACACAAAAAAAAAAAAAGCCCCAAACAAAAAAAAAAATTAAATAATGTCTATTCCATTGCACTTGACCTGAATTAAAACGTTTGGTAATAGATCAGTTAAAACCAAGCACTTTTGTCTGTTGAAGAGTTCTGGAAGATAACCTCAGCTTTTTAACTAGCTGTTGCTTACCTCACTGGTGAATAACTCATGAGCAAACTAACTGCTCTAAAACCCAGCAAATGAAATCTAGGTCTTACATTATGGAATGGAAAAGTGATACTTCAAATCAGAGGTAGTACAAGTTAAGTCTTTTTCTTTCATAACAAGCTTTAAGATTTATAGGAACTATGGCATGTTTGTTCTGGGTTTGGTTTGTTTATTTTTTAGCTGGCTGTGAGATATAAGCCTTTTTCAAGTTTCAAGAAATGCAGGCTAAAATAGTTTTAGTGTTAGGTAGCGTTCTAGAAAAAAAGACAAGTAACCAATACTTGGTCACATGGGAGATGACAGTATCTATTTATCACCCACCTTTGTCAGTCAAGTGATCCCATACAGTCCTCCTGAGCTAGGAAACAAAAAACCCTTAAGTTTTCCCATGTACTTAATTTTTCAGAAGTACATTAGATATTCATTCTATTGACACTGTAATAAGAGCACTTGAATCAGTACTTTATTGTTTATGTTAATGAGTATTCTCAGAAATGTACATACCACTGTCAGGGAACATCTCATGTTAGTCTTTCTGCACTCATCCAACTCTAGGCATAGTGTGAAAAAAACATTAATGGATTGTGTCAAATCACGTGTTAAAAGATTAAATGGGAATGCTTATTCTTTTATTCCAATTATCAAACAGGATAATTTATAACTGTTGAGGAATACTTCTTGCTTACAGAAATGCTTCTTGTAGTAAAATCCATTTTACTAAGTGCTCGTTCCAAGTATTACTGTATTACTATGGCAAATAAATAAAATCCTTGTTTCAAGCAGAAGGCTCCAAATTTGCTCTGGGACCAAGAACCACATTGTAGTAAGCAAGCTTTCTGCTTTTAGGAGTTATTTTCATTTCACGGTAAGAATATTTTGTCATGTTTGACACTAAAATGTAAAGCCACTCTGGTAGGCATTGCTTTTCCCAGAGTAAGTCTGCTCTTTTAGCTGAGCAAGAGATGACAGGCAGGTCAATGTAAGTTAGTCTCATCTTCTGTTTATCTGGAAGTAGTTCCAGTTAGGTAGTCTCAGATGTAACAGCAGATCAATTTTTTGTATTTTGAAAAGGTGAAGTATCATCGTATCAGCATCCTTTACCAAGCAATACAAGGGCAGGTTACTTGTATGCAACAGAAATGTGACTGCTATCAACTCTCGCTGTCAGTGAGTTTTCTGTTAGACTACGTCTGTAATTCTGTACGTGAAAGTTTCTAATGTCTCATTTATGGTACCCCATCACCTCCTCCATCCCCACCTTCAATCAACTCCTGTTTCTTCTTTTGTCTTATTGCCAAGCATCGTGCAATGCCCAGTGCCCCTCCTTTTAAAAACCGTACAAAGTTGTCTCCCACCAGGGGGCCCAAAGCAAAGAGGTTGGCTTCTTTAGTGCATTCGTAAGTGTATGGATCAATCTCTACAGGATTCCCCTTGCATGTGATGGGCTGATTGGAATGATGACCTATGCTATGTCCTTGGTCCTTGAGAAAGAAAAGATTTGGGTGAGAACCAATCAGAACTAAGGCTACAGAAAACTTCAAAATTTTCTTCAGTCCGGAGGCACTCTGAAGAACACATTTCATTTCGGGCTTGAAGGAAAGTACATTGTGTTCAGGAAAACTAGTGTAAGCAGAATGTAGACTAGAGTCCGCACTATGGGACTGAGTACACATCATGTGATAAACCTTATGGTACTCAGGGTAAAGCTTTTTAGGTAACTGTTTGAAAATTAGACTTGTATCAGTAACTCTTCTACGAAACACATGGATTACTGGGATGTTGTTGTTGTAGGCACACAGCACCGCGTCGGCTGCTGTAAGTCCAGCACCCACAATTAACACAGGGTCTGCCTTCCCACGGAACTTCCCTTTGCTGATAGCAGCTCCAAAGTCAGACATGGAATGAAGCACAAAAGGAAAGTCTTCTCCTTCAACTTGTAGTCGGCCAGGAGAATCAAAGCTTCCTGTGGCAAGAGCCACATTCTCAGCAAAGAGGCAAAAGGGCACATGAGATCCATCTGTTGCTCGCTGATAACCTCTGACTTCCCAGTTTCTCTTAATCACGGATTTCTGTTCATCTTCCATTTCCAAATGCTGTGTTGAAATATTTTCATTTACTTCACTTCTGTCTTCATCATCCTTTCCTCGGTAAAGCCTGGATACTGATGTTATGTAAACGTTGTCTCTGAAATTCTTTTGGAGGCCCATGACTTTAACGTAGTGTTTATAATAACGAGCTATTTCCTCTGGCATTACTCGATCACTCTTTATATTTCTGAAAGAAAATTGAATGGTTCCAGTTAGACCTTATGGCAATTTGAATATTATATATGACAGACCACATGACAGTCAGATTTAAAAGCATTGAATCTGCTCAGTATAATTAAGTTCAGTTATGCATTCAATTTGTTCTCTTGATTTCTGATATATAAGACAAGCTAACTTCTCTTTTTTTTAATAGTTGTAAATCTTTACAATGTAAAGGGCTACAATGATTAACAAATTAAGCAAATTACGAAAACTCTGCAGTATCACGGTAGGTCTGTGTGGAAGTGCTTTACAAAGCCATTTAGCATCATGGCTGCCAGCAATACAATACTGACTAAGCTTGTACTCAGTGAGAATACACTTACTTAGGATTTAATTAAATATCATAGTAATTGTTAAGTGCTACTTTTGAAGCTCTCGGTTCAATGTATTACTTGAGTCAAGTATTCCTTATCATTTACAACAGACCTCTCCCTCAGTTGCAGGTAACTTCAGTATCAAATTAAGTAGCTCCATATCACAGGAACAAAGTAAGCAAGTACGACACAGAACCTTAATGCAACTATGTAAACAGGATTATGATGTCCAATAAAAAGCATTTTTGCACTGTAATCCTGGTATAACATTTTTGCTTTTATCATGGTTATTGCATTCCCATTTACAGGAAAAAAAAAAAAAAGCTGAAAGTGTAAATATTTTTAACAGGTGCATGAATTTTGCTACTGATTCAGAAGTAAGCTCTAGGAAGAAGGCAAAAGAAACAGTAGTGAACATGAGGATTGCCCCTGAATTACACTTAAAAGCATTTTTATAAGAAATCGAAAAATAACATATGTACTTTTAAATGTTCAGGTTACTCTGCTGAAAATCCTGATGAGATATTTATTGAAGAGGATAACGCAACAGTGCGACACCTGCTGCAATGACACCTGGGAAACTATTTTACATGACTAGAAGTTTTCATTATCAATACTTTTAAATATGTTTAATTGTAGTATCACAGGTGAGCATTTTTGTTTTTAGTAATGTTGAAAACTACAATATAAACAAATTAGCTGCAGATAATAAGCAGCTTATGGGATTTCAGTTAATAAGGAGGCAAGATTACTGCGCTTATCTAAGAATGCGATTAAAGAACAAAGGTATGGTTTCTTCCCTATAAGCGTCCTGAAATGAGTAACAGTCTGGCCTTAAAGACATATGCCCAAGTAATTCTAATTTTTCTTTTGCCTTACGTGGTAGAAGAACAACTTCCTTTGATTTCAGTAGAACAAAGTCAGGAAAATTAAAATTTTAGGAAAAACTTATGTAGAGTGTTCTTGGGTTCATCTGCTGACACAGATCTTTATGAACTAATTATATAACTGAATTAAAAACAGTGAGCTTCTACAAGACACTAATTTTCTCTATATTTTTTTTTTCAATAAACTTACCACTAGAAAATACCATTAGGAAATACTGAATTATGCTCTTAAAGTTAAAATTCGTAGATAGCAACATATCAGATGCTGCAGCTTTGCCGGTAAAAGCAAATACTGAAATACACAACTTCTGGATTACAAGAAAGCTCGTGCCGACAGCAACTTCAGCTGCAACCATGTTGAAAGAGAAACTTCAATACTTCCGTAGATTTTAAATTCCTCCCTCAATCTTCCCCTCAACTCTGACCAAAACTGCTTACAGTAACAGTGCTTCTTTGTGAAATGCTGCTAACACACGCCACTGCTAGTACATGTGCTTGCCAGGCACCCAAAGCAGTTACTCTGGCTGACCATCGTCCTTTCCCCCTCCTCAGAGTACACACAGCAGAGTAATTTCCAGTGCCATCAGGCAATTTAATAAACAAAACAAGAAACCCTCCTGTGCATGTTTTCTAGTTCTTAAAATAATGTTGTCTGGAATCTTGTAACAACAAGGTTTCCCAGATACATTATGCAGTATCTTTACCTGCGTTTGCTGGCTGCCCACTCCTTAAAGGTGAGGCCAGGCAATTCCATCCAGTCTCCAAAACTGATTGTTAACATAGAGCCTTCCATGGACTGTGGATTAAAAAAAAAAAAAAGAGAAAAAAAAGAAAAGATGCATGACCAGATAAATTTCAAATGGTTATATTAATGTAAAACACAGTGAAATTCTTCTCATTGTACTCAGAGCAATAAAATATAACCATAACATAATACTAGGACATTACACCAAGTGTTGATGAACTAGATTCATGTTACACTTAGATACTATTTTAATGAGCAACTAAAACCCGATCTAATAGAGCAGAAAGTGAAGAAACAAGTGAAAGGGAAACGAAAAGCAAGTTGTTTAAAATAGAAAACAAGAATAAAAAGTGAAATCAACAGCATATGAACAAATTAAGATTTTAGATTTTGTATAAATTCACCTGGAAACAACGCAGACAACAGAAAAAAGGTTGTAGACTTCAAGTCACCCTGGAAGTGATATTAAATTTTTACTCACGTGCCAAGCCCCACCAGGTGGTCCTTTACCAAGCACTATATGGGGAATATAATTATGTTGTTCTAGCTTCCAGTGCAAAACTGGCGGGTAGTCATACCCAAAGTCAGCATCGGGATGAAGCAAGGTATCAAAAAGCACCGCAACTGGGTTTGAAGAGCGTCCTTCGAGGCCTTCAGACAGGTACTCCAGATCCTAAAGCATGAAAGAAAGCTATATTTTCATGTAACTTTTACTGTTCATCACGCTATTCAGATGTACAGAGGCTGAATTTCAACAGAAAACACAATTAGTTCAAGTTGCACTACGAGTAGAGTATTGGAATGTAGAGATTCAATCAAACTCTTCCCAGAAATATCTGCCATGATGCGGTTCTTCTCTAACTCTGAATAATACATTTCACTCATTTAAAAATGATGTTGGTAACACAGTAATACCAGGGCAGGTCAGTATCTGGAATTCATTGTAAAAAAAAAAAAAAAAAATAGGGACAAATAGAGATCAGAGCAACTTAGTAACATTTGTATTTATAGATACCAGATAGGTAGTAGACACTACTTTTAACAACGATTTGCTAGTATTTCTAGGAGCTCCATTTTGATAAAGCAAAAGTGGAATCTAAAAACCTTAAGTTTTAAAGATCAAGTAGAAAAAGGTCCTTTCACAGCTCTTTGGTAATTCCAACACTAACTTCATTATATTTTGACATAATGGAGGTATTACAATTATTATTTTAAAAAATTAATTAAAACTAAGCTTACTTTACAAAGCAGTTAATGTTGAAAACAATTTCTAGCATTGTGTAAAGTGTTCACATTTCAGCATCTGTTAACCAGCCGTGTTCTAAAAAATTCACAGTACAATGACAAATATGTGAAGAAAGAACAGGGATTTGAAGAAAGAATAGGCCATAGGGCCAATTTTTGCTGACAAGGACAGGACAGCTTAGCTTCCCAAATTGGGAAAACACGAGGGGGTTGGAGGATGAAGTACATGAAATGCCTGTGGCCAAAAGCTTAGGCAGCTTACTCTCCTGCCAAAAAAAATAAACCTTGACACTTTAGGTCAACATTACATGTAAACAGAAAAGCACTACAACAAACAAACCAAAAAAAAGCCAAACCCCAAACCAAAGCCCAAAGCTAAACAACCTCTACTTCCTCACTATGAACACATAGGTATGTTTGCATTTCAAATAAAACAGTCACACAGGCAATCAGTTAGTGCTAGCATTACATGTACTGTGAGGTGAGTAGAAAACAGTAACGTGGCAAACAGATGGGTAAGTGGGGAAAAAAATATAATGGAGGAGATTTAAGTAATCAATCAGAAAGAAAAACTGGATGTATACAAAGATAACAAATACAGCACAAGAGCAATTGAGTGCTACAACTGAAGAATGCATACTATTCAGAAAAGAAAAATGTTTATAGAGGATATATGTCCCTAATGCAAGTAAAAATGAAGTCTTAATGAGAATTGTACTATTTAGGAAGATTTTAACCTGAAGAACGTTGACAGCATTTATTCTTTGAAGGTAGTGCCCCAAATCCCAGGACACGAAAACTGGAACTCCCACATCAGCTACTCACTGACCAAGTGGTGCTTTAGACACTTTTGGCAAATAGTAGAAACACACCAGTGGGCAGATTGTAAAATCAAAAAATAACACAAAGCCCCTAAGAACCACAAAACCACCACATGCCCTAGGACTGGACCTAATACTCATGAGTTGATACTACTGAAATTAGCAGAATGACAAAATAACTTATGAAGGCATTAGAAATACGATTAGGAAAGTAGGCTGGTTTTTTACAATGCAATCTGCAGGCTGCTTTTGGATCAGCAATTCTTAAAATGCACTGCTTTTCTTTTGAAGTGCCCTACACGTAATTTGTTACAAGCCACTGCAGAAGGTACATACTGCTATTTATTTTATGGGTAGGAAAAACAGAGGCCAAGAGATAAAGCCAGTTGTTGGAGGCCACACAGTTACTGAGCTTCACTGTGACCTCTAATTCTTTGTGGGGTGTGAATACTAAGCCTTTTCTTGTCTATGGCACGACTTATGTAAGTTGCAAAAGCATTTTAAACAGGATCATTAAAGAAAGCCTACTGTTTCATAATCCAGCTTGCAGTAGGAAAAGCGCTAGGCAAGATGGCAACCAAAGCTTACTTGATCAACAATGGAGAGATGTCGAGCTTCTTCTAATTTCGTATGTAGAATGGGGTTTGGGTGTATAGCTTCAGGAGATAAATATGGCCTGTATCCAGAGAGCAGGTAAGAAAGACAAATCCCCGAAGGTCCGTTTCCTATTAAAGAAAGAAGTTACTGCTTCAGTAAAAATGTCAATAACCTCAAGTGTTTCAGTCACTAACCAAGCAGCAATAAAATCATACTAAAGTAGTACAAGGCAATACCGTCCTGATTCAAAGCAGCTTTTAAACTTCACAGTAAAATGAAGCCTACCATAGGAACTTCCTCAAAAACACCTGAGCAAAATCTTTTTCTGATAACAGGAAATGTATGCATGGCTGTTTACAACATAAAATAAAATGCATATCAAGGAGTTTCATCATTTAGCATGTCAAATTCACTATTCTTGAATGAAAATAGTCTGATGAATGGTCTGCCTGTCAATCTCAGTGATATCTGAATATTACTGCCATCTTACAACTTTGCATTCCCATTTAAACTGGCTACTGTAAAACACAGAACAGAAAGACAATCTAGAGCACAAGCTCATCAGGTTTGCCCATAAAATAAAAAGAAAAAAAAAAAAGACAAGGTGAAGACTGCAAATCAGATGAGAAGCCACAGACACAACGCAACAGCAATGTAAAAGCTGAGTGAAGACCGATGCAGTAGGTAGATAGTAAAGTACAAGCAACTCGTAAGACCACATTCACTGCTCACAACAATATATACTCAAACATCCTTCCATAATCTTTTTGTAGCATAATTCATATAAATGCATATAAGTCATATACATGCATTATTGCAGTTTTAATACACTAACTTATTTTCAAAATGTTATTAAAAGTGTGGAATGGATGGGACCAAAATGTTACCATATGGTAATTATCTCTATTTATTTGACTAGTATTAACCAAAGTAGGGCATCGTATTTACAACATGTAGATCCAGAAGTAACATTCATGTTGAGTCAAATCAGAAAGTATGTGTTATGACACCGAATTTAAACACGTGACTACGTACTGTTATTTCCATACTTCCTCATTAACTGAATGAAAAACACAGTGTTCTCCTAATGAGGCACTATTCAGTATTTTGTGTTTGTTTTCCATCTATAGCAGCACACATGGTATTTAGCACATGCTATTCAAATTCTGGGCTAAAGTTACTAATTTATTCATGTTTTCCTGTAGCACTCATTGTTAGGATGTTAGCTGTTACTTCCTACCATTTCAACTCTCAAGAGAGAGTTCACCCATCATTTCCTGTTCCCCATCACCTTTGGGCACACTATTTCCAACACATGTTAAAATCCTATTTCTCTAAAACCTGTCTCTTCTCCTTTTTCTGCTTTCCCAGTCCCTAAATCCCCCATCAGCTTGTTCAGACCCTGTTCATTCCTGCTTTTCCCATAAACTGGATCTCCTTTTCCTCATCCATCATGCTGCAGGTGATAAGTGCATCACTCCGGTCCCCAGTGGCACTGTATCACATATATACTGTGCATACAGACTGGTCACTGCCATGGGCTACAAAGAAAAGAAAAGGCTCACTACAGATGAGGCTCAGTAAAAGGCTAAGACTGCTAAATTATACGAAATCTTCAATAAGCATGTTTTCTCCAAAGGCCTAGAACCCAAAAAATATGCGAGACTGCACAATGGCTCCTACCAATCTAGTTTTTCCACCTGAATATGGAGGCAAAAATAAAGGCATTAGAGTGCCTGTGTACTCTAAGGACCATAAAGCACTGGAGTAAGACTGCCTAGAAATGCCATAGATTTCTACCACAGGGATCTACAAGACAGCTAAATCAAAAGTCTGTAATGTAAGGTTTAAGTATTGGTGATCCTGCCTATATTTCCCAAACCACTTTGATTCCTGTTTTGCCATTTACAAAAAAGTATTACAAGGAATCTTTCAGTGGAAACGGTCTTCATCGCTCTCAGGGTGTTCTACCCTCCCACAGAGCAGCATTGAGGTAGCTGGGTACGCTTCAGTCCAGGAATTTAAAGCTTAAGAGAGATATAAGCCTCCCTTGTCATCCACTTGCCACATGAGATGGATGTGAGAGAGAACCTTAGCAATACACTGAAACCATCCGTAACAAAAATCATATGCAGTTGTGAAAGCACCCTAATCACAACTATAGTTCACAAGCATTCCCCTGACTGAGCAAATTCTTAATTATTTTTAGAATTGTATCTTGTGCACAGCCAAAAATTTTGCTTCTTTTTACATGTGCATAGCTAGGTATTTATTTTTTTTTAACACTGGAGTGTAAGGGAAGCTAGTCCACCATGGAAAGAGAAAAATGCATGCCATATCCCAGGATGCCACACTAAAGATTGTTCCTACTGCTTAAGACTAAGAAGAACCAAATGGATAATAAAAGTTTGAGAAACAAAGGCTGGCAAGGGTCAAGGAAATTACTGAGGATGGGATTATGATAAAGTGAATTACTGAGCTCTTTAGCCACTCCCCTGCGACCACCCAGAGAGCTGATCCAAAACCCAGTTCTTATTCTTTGAGCAGACTGAGTCCAAGGGAAAGAAATTCCCTTGTGGACATGCTCTGAAGAACACACAAGATGAAGATTCAGCTGCAAGGTCTGCAATTAGACCTGCTATGATTTTTTTCAAAAAATCCTTGGGAGGAAATGAAAGCTAAAACAACGAACTTTTTGAAATGAGAAATTTATACCTGAGGATATTGCTCTTTATTTACACACGATGCCTCAAATAACAGCTCTAATCACAACTCAGAGATATTACTATTATACAAACTTTAGATATACAATCAATATGCCCCCAAATCCCATGGCTCTGTTCATTTGAGGAGCAGTTAATATTTTGTTTCAATAGCAGCAGAAGCTTCTCCTGATCCACAGTAAACTACAGTACAGTCTTCTTTACATTGTGTGTCTAAATTTAAAGCTAATAATCATCTTCAAACATCGTAACAGTCTTGTTATTTGGATGAAAATTTAAAAGGTTGTGTTTGCACAGTAATGATTAAAACCAGTGCAGAAGCTGAAAGTGTTTAGCATAGAACATCCTCTAGACTTAAGAGCTCCAGCATGAAGTTCTTCAGTCCTAACTCATTCAAATGGAATCTATCCATTTCTTTCCCATTTGTTGAAGACAGGTATAGCACAGAAGTTAATATTGCCACAGTAGCTTGGTACTCTATGCAGAACTGCTGTACAATAGCACAAACTTAGAATCAAATCTTAAATTGGGCATCATACCGGGGAAAAAGGGGAAGGTTCAAGTTAAAGAAAGGGGAACACAAGTTATTACTCCATCATTAAGTTACTTGCTTACACATGTGCTGTCTTTTGCTTGCTGGTTAACAAAATAGTGCAGTAAGAAGATGGCAGCACTAGGAAGCTAAATCGTTTAACTCCAGCTAGACAGGAATTCCATGGAAAAAATTAAACCTCTAGTAAGCATGTGTGTGTGAGCACGGGGGTGTGTGTATGTGTGTAATAACTGGGTTTGCATTCTTTTACTACGTAATTAAATAATTTTATTTCCCTTTAGAGGCTCTTCAGAGATCCAATGAATTAGTGATAACAGCCCGCCAACGGAGAAGATCAGCTTTGTGAGTGTCTCAAATGTATCTCTGAAAAAGCACCTGAGCAACGTATCTTGTTTTCAAAGGAGATATAGTCAAGGCAGCTGTGTTTGGTGTCAGCACATAGAAAGGCGCTCTAGACAAAATAAGTATTGAGCACAGGTATTTGCATAATGCATATTTACAAAACTAAACAGTGAAAACTGAGTCATTAACCATATGGCAAACCTATACTAAGGTTGACAAAATGCCAGGAAACCGTTGCTCTTCAACTATGATGCAGAACCCAGCAAGTGATTCATGTCTGTCACATCCACCTAAGTCTCTTACATGAGCACTATTTTAAGCTATCATGAAGAGAGCTTTGAGAACAGGCACTGTACAAACACCAGGCTTTCAAAGTTGTGGAAACTTACTGTGAGCACATTATGTTGAAACATCATCCACCGTAATTTCTGCTTGTCTGTACAGTTAAAGCTGTTGGTTTGCTGTAGTCCCAACACCTTTGGACTAGATTATTGAAAACCTGCTTTACTCCAGCTCTGTTCTTTATCCCCTCATCAAGTCATGACAGTAAGGAGCTGGTGACCAGCTGTTGCTGAGAAACCTTGGCCCGATACAAATCATCCTGGCACTCTCAATTAAGCTGTGTATCTAAGAGACCTGCTCCCTCTGCTATACTGTCATCCAGCAAGATTTTACAAGTACAAGCCATTAACTATTTAATTAAGACTATGATTTACTGTTTTAAAGTGATTGAATTGACTTTTGGAAAAGATGGCACAATATTCAGACATTAGTGATGAATGCAACAACAACAAAAAAGGCAATTAATGAGGAAGCTTAGCATGCAACCAACATACAGCACACATTTTACATTATGCTTTTCACTGTCACATCTGACCCCACAAATTTCTACTGGTGTACCATCAACAACCTCCATGCAACCTGAAAGAGAGACACACCACAATAAACAAACCCTATGTGATCAACACTAGAATCAAAACAGTTCTTCCATTAAGGCTCACGTATCTGCTGCCAAATAATGGTTCTCATTTTGTCAAAGCCCAATTTGAATTCAAATATGTTTGAGTAGCAATTCACTTAGCATCATTTTATCATACGGTTGTTAATCATAACACCTGTATTACTCTAATAAACATCTTCACTGTAAGGATGCTAAATGTTAGTTATTTAATGATAAATAACTCCATGCAGCAGGTCTATAAAGGCAATGGCAGCAACAGCGAATCCTAAGAAAATGAAAAAACTCACCTATTATTACTACAGGCAGAGTAAGGAGGGAGTCCCCAGGCAGAACAGTTTCTTCTATTAGAGGCATTCTTTTAATCTTCCTTCCAAGGCTGTCACCAAAATACTGGACGAAGGAATTCAAGAGCTGTCCTTCAGTTTCAGGGCTGCTGTAATTTCTAATTGAGAAGGACAGATCAGCAAAAACTAAAATAAAACAGTTGAACTATTGTCAGAACAGTCTCTTCAAAAATAAAGTTGCTCTTACTGCTTTCCTTTAAGAACTATGAAATCAGCAAAACAGACACTAGAACAGATATACTACATCCCATCTCTACAATTTTACTCTTTGGCACAGCTTTTCTAACAGAAGATTTTTTTTAAAAGCCCACCTTCTAGAAACTGTACAGAAGGATAACAAAAAGGCACAGATGGCTCTGCAGAGATGCAGATTTTTAATTTCAGTTTATACAAAGCCAAAGTATAACCAACAGGCATCATTTTGATCCCCCGCACAGCAGAACTCATTCCTCATTATCCTTATCAAAACAGGCGAGATACACACTGCCTAGCCAATTAACAACATTAAGGCCAGCCAAAGGCTGAAGGAGCAGTGACGTTACAGCAGTTGTTTGCATCACTTCCTACCTGCTGAGCACCACAGTGGACTTCACCTCAACAAATCTCTCTTTGGGTAGAAGCGGGGCTGGTTGAAGGTGGAGAAAAGTGTGATCCCTGTATATCCCGGACACAGCCCATTTTACAAGTGTTAAAACAAAACTTTTCATACTGGGAACTACCATACGGTCAGGTCAGCTACTGCACAGCAGACTGCTCTCACCCCAGTAACTTTCCTGGATTTCTCAGTTCTTTCCCTGCAACATCTGCTTATGTGCATCTCGTAAGTCTTCACTGTCTAAATATGCTTCTAGACTGTGAAGACTTGGTTTATATTGTTTGCTGTTTAATTATTTAGGAGCCCTTTCTGAGGCCTTTCCAGGTCATTGAAGAAGCACACACTATCAGTTTAACTATAAAGGCAGGAGCATATGAAAAATAGTCTGTTATTGGCAGTTACTTTATTAATTCTTCAAAATAAAGATGTAACTACCTTTTAATTAATAATACCCCGATGAACTGATCTAAACGTTCTTCTCTTTACAAACACAGTTTTAAAAAAGAATACTTTTATTAAGTTAATAATTCTTTCCTACGATTCTGCATATCCTAAAGCTATTCTGTTATTTCAGGAATTATTTTCTATACAGAACCAAAAGCATAAGACACTGATTGAGTTCCCACAGCCTTCAAGAAGCGGCGTACACTTTACACCAACAACTCCCAGAGTACTGAGGGTTCTGCTACATACTTCAAAAGCCTTTCCTCAATGGGCAAGTCTGAAGTAAACTAGAGACAGAGCTGTACAATAGTAACAACACTGGCACACACTGTAACGGGCTGTAATCTCTCTGAGTGTTATTTCCTTGTTAAAAAGGGTGGGGAGCTATTCTAAGGTTGTATTTATTTCAGAAAGCAAGCATCCAACATCTGTGTTCCCTGTGCTACAACAAAAAAAAGTTTGCAAATTACCTGCTTACTGTTTGATTACAGCTACACACTAGCCCTTTGTGATCTTGGAGATGCATCACATAGAAGAATGGGAAGCAGGAAGAGAATATCTAATTATCATACTGCTTTTTTCACCTCCCCTTTTAGATAGGCACAGGTAGACTGTATTATTTTCCAGCCTTTGCTCAGAGTTAACTAAGGCAATACTACCCTGTTCTTTGCAAAAGGCAGGCTTAAAGGGAGCATGTATGTTTCAACGTGTCTTTAATATACTTGCTGCTCTAGATAGAAGATAAAAAAAAAGAAACATTTCAAAACCTCTTTTATGGGATATATGCACAGTGCTGTAGGCTACAAAAGATTCTTTAACAATAAAAACGTTGCTTCTGTGCAGTTTAGATAACATATCACAAACTATCCAACTGCTTTAGCACAGCAGCATCTAATTTTGCATAGAAACACTGGCATACAACACGCAGTTTCACAGCTATTTTGCATATAAAGGAGATGAAGGCCCGTTGTCAGGAGCACGGTTCTTCCTTTGCAAGAACATCATACCAGAACTCAGTAAGACCTTAAGTTAGGGGCCACTATCTCCCTAACCTCTGAACAGCACCAAATGCCACCAAGTACCAGAAGCTTTTATCTTGACAAAACTCTCGGTAGACAGCTCTGCAGGGGTGGGTAAAAACATCAATGGCTCTAGTCCTGCAGAGGTGCAAGTGGGCACAAAGATGAGCCAGTTCCAAAGCCCGTGCTGAGTTTACCTTATGCTGGTCATACCAAACAAACTTGAGAATTACATTCTGCCAAACACCTAGATTTTAAACACGTTCATCTTTTTTTTTGGGGGGGTGGGGGGGGGAGGGGAGGGGAGCTTTTTTGCCCTTCAGTTTATTAGTTTAATTTTTAATGAACGTGAAAAATCCATGAGGAGAACAAACTCAGCATATACATAAACGTTTTTCTCTCTTCGAAAAAGAAAATATTTTTTTTCATAACAATTGCTTTCATTTGCTACAAGTTATTAAAATAAAAGGTGCATTTTCAGGTAGCAGTTTTGAAAGATCCTAGAATTCCCTGCATACTTTTAGGAAAAAAAAAAAAAAA
>VXBJ01003458.1:61575-194836 GCA_013400055.1 Nycticryphes semicollaris
AAAAAAAAGGCACTGACTGGAGCGGGCGGCTAACAGAAAACCCGTTATATAAAAGGAATTTAAATTTGGTCCTAAATCGACACTCAAATTTAACACCGTCGGACTGTTGGGTGGGGGGTGCGTTGTGTGTTAAATCACGGAGGAGAGAGATGCCTCTCAGGATCGGGGTCGCTGCCGCCGCCGCGCCGCTGCCACCCCGAGCATCAGCCGCCGCCGGCTCCCCCCAGCCCGTGGAGCGCCTCGGCGCTGCCCAAGGTCACAACGCGCATTCCGGGGCCGCCACCTCCATCCCCTCACCGCCGGCACCAGGCCGGGGAGCGCCGCGGCCGCCCGCCGCCATCCAACAGCCCCACGGAGGCCGCAGCAGCGAGGCGGCGGCCGCGCTCCCCGCCCGCCGGTCTCCCCCAGCACCGCCGTCTCCCCCTCGGACCCTCTCACCCCCACTCCCTCGCCGGTCCCGAAATACCACCGGCCGCTCTTCCCCGCCACCTCACCTGAAGTGACCGGCCAAGGAGCAGCGGCAACACCACACGGGCATGGGGGGCGCCGGCAGGGCCCAGTGATGAGGCTGCCGGGGGGACGCTGCGCCGCAGCTCCCTCTCCTCCTTCTGTCTCCGCCGCCACACTATGGCCCCGGCACCGTCCCTCCTCCCTGCTCACATGCGGCAGCGGGTCACACGCGGGAGGAGGAGCCGCCGCCAGCACCGAGAGAGAGAGAGGGAGGGACGGGCGGCGGGGTGAGGAGATGAAAGGAAAGGAGGCCGCCGCTTCCTCCTCCCATCCCCGCTGTGCGCCGAGGAGGGGGGAAGAACCGCGCCCCTCAGGAGGACGCGGGATGCGCCGCCTCTCCCCCGGTGAAGGCGGAGAGGGAAACCCCGGCCTGGCACCACCGTGGAGGAAGGCGGAGCAGCGGCAGGGGGGACACCTCCTTGGGCCGGGGGGCGGTGGAGACAGCAGGAGAGGCCGCCGCGGCCCCCCGCGCACAACCGCTGCGAGAGGCAGGCGGGGGCAAATCCCCTCCCTGCCCCGCTGAGGCGCGGGCTTCCCGCACAGGCCTTCACCACCTGCCCGTCGCCAGCACACCTGCGGCCTCGCCCCGCCTGGCCCGGCGGCAGCACCTCTGGAGATGGTCTGGTCCGACTCCCTGCTCAAGCAGGTCCACCCGAAGCTGCTGACCTAGGGCTCTCTCCAGCTGGTTTTTGACTGCAAGTGTGGAAAATCCACAACTGCCCTAGGCAACCAGCTCGGGTGTTTCACCACCCTCACAATGAAAATGTGTTTCTTCAAGTGGAATTTCCCCTATTTCAGTTTGTGCCCATTGCTTCTTGTCCTGTCCCAGAAAACCACAGAGAAGAGCCTGGCTCTGTCATCATTCCCTGCCATCAGGCATTTATACTCGTGGATGAGATTCCCCCTGAGCCTCCTCTGCCATGGGCTGAGCAGTCCCAGCTCCCTCAGCTTCTCCTCAGACACCCATGTTCTTAGACTGGTTTTCTCTCTCTAGGTCCACTAAGCAATTAGGCTGAACAGAAATAACATTTATGACTACTTATTTATTAAACAATGAAAGCCTTTCACACAAAGTTAAACTTGACAATTTGAAATCCATAATACCAAGATCTTAGAACACTGTAGAGTTAACTGTGTCTGAAGTGGCTGTTGATAGCTGACAGTCCACCTCTAGGTTGTTCCTTCAACAGACTGTCATGACTGCAATTGGCAAGCAATTACTATTGCTATATGATTCCCACTAAAAAGGATGGGTTTATACCTGTTAGATATGTGTACTACAAAAACCTAAGGCAAAAGAACAGAGAAGCTGAAAGGAACCACCATGGAAATACCCTATTGGTATGAAATCTATTTAGAAAGGACAAAACACAAGTTAAACATATTGTTCTTCAAGTACACCCAGCACCAGGTGACATATGTCTAAAGATAGACCAGAATCAACTAACTGAAACTTCTTTTTAGTTTGCTCTTTTATTGCCTCAAAAGATTTTAAATGCAGACTGTCCTAAAAAATACTGCCTTCAATTCAGGAAAGTACATGTATGTTGACCAGACATGTTGACCGTCCTATTTGGATATTCACAACATTTTTTCAAAATTGTGTTCTCCTTCAAAACGAGTTACAGAAAAATACCACAGAAACTGAAAGGCAATGTCAAGTTTTTCTTGAGTATTTCTCTCATAGTCAGGGCTCAGCTTCTTTCCAGATGCAAAACTCCAGGTCTGGGGGATCTCATGCCTCAAGGAAACTAGCTATGGCCAAGCAAAAGTTTCCAGGTTTCACTAGCTCTTTGTGGCAGAGTCAGGTAAAAATAACTTCAAAATCAACACATTAAGGACATTCAGGTTTATGTACCATGCAGCCTTTGGCCACAGCCTCCTATCTTTTCCCCTATCAGCAAATCTGGTTGTCTAGAGTATAACACAGAACCTCGGCTATACTGGTGCTATTATTAGCTTGTGCCCTTATCTTTGTGGGCATAACCTTGAGTGGAAGAGAAAAACAACCACAGCTATGATCAGGACATGTCTTTGCCCAGCACACTTTTACATTTAAAACAGAAGAAGTTATACTGGGCCTTGAGTTTATGATACAAGGAGGTAGATGGTTGGAACGATGGTATTTCACAAAGCTAGCAAAGACTCACAAGGCTTCTATTGAAATAGTATTCTGCGGAGATGGCCTAAATTATAATTAATTACGTGCTTCTCCCAGAAATAAAATTTTATGTTCCCTTGAAATTTTACAAGTTAGTCTGAGGCTTTCAAATGTCTTAGTTTTTTGTTGAGGATATATTTCAAATTTACGTGTCAGGATAAAACACACTGTCTTCAGACATACCTTTGTCATATTGAAAAGGGATTTAGCACTAAGGAAGCAGCAAGTGAGAGGACAATAAAATACACCAAGCCATAGCAAATGTTTCCTCCCATATGCAAACACTAATCACATTTTAAAGGGATTTATATTTCCCTGTTCTGTCCTCTTAACAGATTCAGGCAGTTATTGGCTGCTAGGTATATTCCAAATCTTTACTTTTAAAATCATGCTAACAAATCAGCCAATTTAAATTTCCTCTATTTCACTTAAACTCATTGTACTATTTTAAGTAATAAAATTGTGCGTTTGTTCAAGAAATACCTTTTTAAAACTTAACTGAATTTTAAAAAAAATTCTTCTCCAATTATTCAGTAGACATAGTTTTTGTGAATCACAAAGGTCTTTTTAACAACATCTGTAGCATAATCTTTCTCCTGATCAAGTGATAGGTAACTAAATACTTTTAGCACCAGCTCGATGCTGCAGAATTCTGTGGACATGTAAGGTGGGAGCATTAGAGCGGGTGACTGTTGTCTCAAGCCATGATCCACAGCATGGGAAAAAGGGCTTCATCCTCTTCCATAGAAGCAGCACGGTCAGTGAGGAACTGAAGAATGACAAAAACTGTGTGCTGCGTACAACTTGCACGTTGTAATACAGCATGGGAAGCAAGGAAAAGGATTGCAACGTTTTGGTAAAATTTCTGTGCCTCCACCCATTGCAAGATGGGATTAAAGTAAAAACAAAACCTGCAAGGCTTCAAATGTTGCTACAGGACTATGATCAACTCTGTCCCGATAAATAATGCAGTGTCTCCATACTGGAGCTTACCAAGGATAGACGCCTCATTAATAACAAACTTGTTCCTTGTAACATTAAATGACTCCAGAAGATGGATGAACTGCAAGGCCCAGAAAGTGACAATGTAGTGCAAGTTTTGCTCAGATGAGCAAACAGAAAGTTTGCCACAAGCCCGTGGCGCTCTGCCTGAAGTATGAGGTGCTGAAGAAAGGCCAGGGGAGATTAGGAAGGTTATTTGCTCAATGCTGTTAAGCAAGATGGCTTAAGGAAATCTAGCTACAAAACAACTTTCTGCCTGGCTAAAGCAAAAAGAAAAAAAAAAAAAAGACAAAGATGGGGAAATCTCAGTCAAGAAGTTCTGTTGCAGATTTAATAAATCCTGCCAAAAAGGCAAGATACTTGCCAAGAGGCACAAAGAAAAGACATTTATGGAACAAGCATAAAGGAGCAGGTCTGTCAGGTTCCTGGGATCTTTTCGTTGCCTGTTGAATAGGAGTCTTTGAAATGGCTCTCTTTAGCCATTTCAAAGTGCTAATGAAAAAATACTTGCTTGGAGAATAAAGATACAGTGATTTTTGTGTCAAAGACATCTTAATAATATAGGATTGACAGGAGGGTCTTTACTGGCTTTCTGCACTTCAGAAAGAGACTTGCATGAGTATCTTAGAAGGGGTCTTTGTAGTATTTGGCGATGTTAGGATATGAGAAGAAATCTGCCAATGCAAGGTCGAGACTCCCAGCCAGTGGTAAACTTCAGAGCTGTGGTAACATGATTAGCAGTGGAAGGAACTGGTGTTTCATAACACCGTGCTGGGCTGCTTTGCCAGATGGATAAAGTCAAATTGGAGAAAGCCTTTAAGATTGTGATGTGACAGATGGGTAGAGGTATAAATGACCTCTGGAAAACCGCACATGGAAGGGACTAACCACCTGGAGTCTACTGATAGTGCCAGTCATATAAGATAAGAGTTTATAGATGCCTCCATGGGAGCAGTTAATGCGTTCTTCTGTGTATTAGTGGAAACAAAGCAATCATAATTGTCTTTTGCAAGGTGGACGAAGAGAATTCTAAATAGGCATTAGATGATATCAAGGTAATAGGAGGTTTGTGCTACCTGACTTCAGAAGAAATAGAAGGAGTGATGCCAGACCTTCTTGGAGTTGCTTGACTGTCAGGACATCAGTTTCCTGAGTCATTTAAAGGTATGAATACTGGCGTACATACTAGTATGGACACCTGTAAAAATCTTTTATATAATAAAAACCATTACAAATACATATACCTAGAGAGAAGGATGAATAAAAATGCAGAGAGAGCACTTCATTGTGGAGGTAACTCCAGATTTTCCAATTACAGATGGTACAACTTTGTCAGTGTCCTTTTCACGCTCAACTGAATGGCAGCTATTGCCGCCTTCTCATGGCCACTGCTGAAAAGCATGGGGGGACCTGGCCGTAGTTGTACTGCGTAGTATGGTGAGAGTGGGAGGGCTCCAGCCAGCCAAATCACCCACAACCAGACTCTGCACTAATTATTATGGAAAGCTGGATATTCTTTATCATCTTTGACCATTCAAAGGTTTTTGTTGGTTTGACACAACGGGAAGTATACCTCAAGTGTGTTTGAAAGATGATACTGCTGAGAGAGAGAGTAGCTAGCCAGGATATAATTACCATTAAGTGAGACTGGGAAGGGACCAGTTGCCAGAAAAGAGGATGTAAAGCAGCAAGCGGCCTCCACTGCTTAAAAGTCTCGTGAGAAATGGTAGAGCCAGAAGTTACCAACTCTGGGAACTGGAAAATTAGATGGTTCCAACAACATGTGGAAGTCAGCATGCTGCAAGGCAAGGAGGAAATGTTATGACATATTCCTGGGTAAGGCAAAAGGCATATGTTTAAAATTGCCATAGATTTGTTTGCAAGAATGTGTGTAGGAGGATCTGGCTGAGGACAATCCTGTGGCATGTACTAGACCTGTTCTGTAAACATAATCGATTCAGTCCCTGAGGCAACTGTTTCACCAGCAGAACAAGTGAATCCTTTGTACAGTTTGTATTTAACTTTGGATTTGTGAACTGCACTGGTGCTGGTTTACAAAGTTATCCACAATAAAGTAATGCGAGTAAGTGTCCAGGGAAGTAAAGATTGTATTTCCTAGTGTTTTTAGTGGTGCATACTTTTAACTAGCTACAGCCTCTAGTGAATATGAGGTTCCATTTGGAGAGTTTTCTCTTTCTGAGAAAAATTTTTACCTCCTCTCTAATTGTAATAATAAACACACTGTAGATAAAATAGGCAAATGGTGGGTTTGGAAATACAGTTAATCTGGAAGTTCTGTTTCCTTTTGCAGTTTTACAGTTCTCTAGCGTAAGGACTTTTGAAGAAGCTGTTAGCACTACCTGCCTGTATGAAAACAACAAGCATTTATGAAAAATGTACTTGGAAAATATATGGAAATTATTTTAAGTTGCTCTATGAAAATACAGTTTGCTGCATAATGTTGCAGCTTTATTTATTTTGACCAGGACTGACTGTAAATGTTGTAAATTTAAAAAAAATAATAAACTACCAGTTCAGGCAAATCTACCTTTGTTCTTATAAATATCACCTTTGTTTAAAAAGAATTACTAAAAGATATTAAATATTTGGATTATTCTGTTCAAGCATACTGTTACTGGTAGGCAGTCAAAAAGCTCGGAATCTTTCCTGGTTGTAGCTGCAACTTTAGTTGCCTTTGGTGATAAGCACAAGATAATTACTGTTTGCAAGGAAAAAAAAATCAGTCATGCCAGTACTTACATAGACACAGACAAACATCTGCCCTTCCAATTCTAGGTTATTTTTATATTATGTTAAGGAAAAATAATGACAAAACATTCTGCACAGAGACATGAAACAGTCTGTATCTGATCTGAAATACAAAATGCTGCAGTGCAGGGGCAGATTCAGAAACAACAGCAGAGCAGAGCAAAAGTGCTTTGGATTCCTGTTATTCGAACCTTGCATTTAATCAATTTGCCATCCACAAAATCTTTACAACGTGTTTATAATTATGCCAAAATTGCAAACCATGCCCCACGCTTCTAGGCCACTGAAGTGTGGTGAAGCAGACCTCTTGTGGTATCATCCCACTGGTAAGTTTGCAGTTGTGCTCTTCAATTAGGTATTACAGAGAATATGTATTTGCTCCTCTTTTGATAAATAGCCCTTCATCGCTGTATTTTTGCACAGTATGTTTTACTTTGTTCATAGAGCAACATGATATCAAATAGCTATTCTGTAAAGACTAGATAGTCCATGAAAAACCAAAATATTTAATAGACTTAATCTTCAGTATAAACTGTCTTCCCTGAACCAACTGAACTGCTGCGCTGGGGTAGTGTCTATGCTGATCTGTGGAGGCATTGAGATGGACAGAGCTCAGTACCTGACCAGAGCAACATGAAAGTATGTCAAGCCTGTGGCAAAACTTCTGTAAAGATATCCTCCACATACAACTAGTAGTTCTCCTCTTGTTTATTTAAAATGTCTTATTCTGTAAATAATCCCATCTAAGTTTACTGCCAATATTAATGTTAAACAACTAATGATACTACTTTATATCATATATAACTATCCAGGTGTACATTAATGTCTGGCGAAGGAATTCCGCTATTTTTAATTAGGAAAATTCAATTTGCCTCAGAGTTTTTCCTATATAAAGACTGTAGGACATCCAGTTTGCTTGATACATATTTTTAAGAGAGTAGAACTTTCCCCTCTCCAGTACTGCCAGACCTTACTCTGTGCTATTTATTTTAGCCAAGTCCAGCTCCTAGAGACGAATTACTACATAGGTTAGAACTAATCCTCTTTCCCCAAAAATCTGGAAAATGTGCATCAATTGTACTTCTGGTCATGCAAAAACTAAGAACTGTCAAAAGGGACCCTTTAATTATAAATAATTTCAGCTCTGTGTATTTTGCAGGCATGATTCACAATTTCTTAAATACTTGAGGCTAGCTCTATTGCGTTGCTTTTATTTCTCTTACGTATAATGAAGAGATGCAAACAGCATTTTGGTATAAATGTAAGAATGTATGGCCTTTTCCTGACAGTCTCCAGCACATGCTTCACGCTGTCTTCTCGGAGTCAGCAGTACACAGTGTGTAGGGGACGGAGGCTTGTCTTGGAAAAAGAGTAACATAATTCTAAAGGTGTCAAAATTGCAATTGAATTCACCTTGAATTTCATGTTTCCCTGTTATGAAACACAGATTGCTCCCCGTCACTCTCGAACCTGCCCGTTACGAAAGTCAGGTTGCACCTCAAAGGGACAGTGACAAATCCACAGGGAAGCTTTGTGTACTTGCACCAGTGTTTGAAAAGGGTGATGAGAGGATTGTGTGCAAAGTAACTGGCCAAGGCTGGCATATATGAAGGCACAAGAGATCTGACAAAGGATGTGAAGAATGATAACAGTGGTTTCCAAAACAAGGACAAACCCCAGGAGCTGAAACATCTGAAATTCTTCAGTTACAATAGGTATTGTACTCCAACCTGCTATTTTTGCTGTGGCTTCTGCATTCCTCCCTCCTTTCATCTATTCAAATCCAGCTGTCACAAGCATCCAAGCATCCTGTTGCTTTTGTTGCTTCACACATTTCTTTGAATCACATTTTGATTGTGTTGCCCAAGTGGGAAGTGAAGGAGATAGTGGGAGAGAAACATCAAAACAAGTGGTGGAAGATGGAACATTCAGGAATAGCTCTTAAAAGTATTTAATTAAAAAGGAAAATAAAAGCTTTCAGTCAGTGAGCTGAGCAATGTAATTACTTGTAGGGTCTTAGAATCCCAGCTGGGTTTTCTTTCCTGTTTTTCCTATTATCTCCCACAGCTATTTGTAGCGTTTTATTTCTGATTACATTCTTAGGAGAGCGACTGGAGATTGTGTGTTTGGGTGGGCACTGCTGCCCAGGAGCCTTGTTTCCTATTAGGCCTTTCAGCTTGTGCTGTAAACCAAATTCTGTGAGAATGANAAATATTTTGGTGAAAAGTACAGCTACTTCGGATTTGGTATTTCAGTAATCCTTGTAACCACTTATGTAGCAGTCAATTTCACTTTTAGTGTAGATGAGGGCATCAGTGCTGTTTTGATTCTCTTGCAAGGTGATCAAAATGTTAGTTTCTTTTTTTATTCTGACACTCTTATTTTCTGAAGCTGACGGATAATAAGTAAAAAAGGCAAAGGTAGGGTTTTTTGCTCTATTGCCAGGGTCTTGCAGCTTTGTCACCGAGTGGGAGATGGAATTGCTGAAAATTAAGGGAAGTCACTTTTCACAGAACCCAATGCCCACCATATACTTATTTTAAACCTTCTGCATTTCCTTCTATTAGATACCAAAGAAAACCAAAAGAAGAGCCATATAAAAAGGTTTATCCTTTTAAATGTTAGATTTCTGAATTTTAAGACCACAGTATCCATTAACAGTTTGGTTCTAGCTGCACCTCTGTAGCAACAACACTTTGACCACACTTTGCAGCTGTATATCAATGTGCCATATTAATTTAAGTCACACTATCTTAATTATCACATCTGTTAACTGCTTCATGTCTATAAAAGGCATAAGACTGGAAGGATCTTGGAATTTAAATAGAGAAATAGAAGGTGTGAGGGGTCTGTAATGGGATAAGTGGGTGGAAAGCAGAGGAAAGCTGTAGGTTACAGGAAAGGGAACAAAAGGGAGTTCACACCATCTATGTGCATGTGTGTGTACTTTAACTACACATAGGTGCCCTAAAAAAAATGATGACAGAATCCAACCCAAAGAAAGCAAACCAGCCAATTAACAAGTATTGCAGAAAGCTTTAGAAACAACACCAGGATTTTCTGTTATGTACCAATTATATTATCGAGCCTCTCGTAAGCCTGCCTAATCATAACTTTCCTCCCTCTTTTGTAACTCAATCTTTTGGTTTGTGCCCTGTTGTTTTTCAGATCAGGAATGGGCTGCAGCTTGCACTTGGTTTTACATGTGTTTGAGGATAGAATGGGATTTGACTTGGGTGGTGACTTGGCAAAATTTTTGGAAGCATTTGCCAGGAATAGCTGTACTCAAAGCTTGTTTGTTTTTCTAAAGAAAGTATGTAGTGCACTAGATGGGCATTTTTAAGGAACAATTTGAGAAAAAATGTAGCTAAAGGTACATAAATAAATAAATACTGACTGTATGTTTTCCTATCTGAGAATAAATTATTCCATAATCCAACAATTTGTTTTATTTTTTTCTTTTTAAAGTGTCTCTCTCTCTCTGAGATTTCCTTGTACATGGGCTAAAGGACTACTCAGCTGAATGTGTGATTATTCCTCTCTCATTGCTGTAAATATAATGGCAGTTTGCATCAGATACGCTATATTTAGGGGATTCTGATGCAGTTGTTCCTCCTTATGTCCCATTACAGAAAACGCAGAAAGTATTACAACTTCAAGGACACCTTCTAAGAGCAAAAGCAGCCCTCTTGGTGTGAAATGTTAACGGTCACAAGTTCCTTCATGCAGTTTTGCTCCTTAGGAGCTATAATTTAAAACAAAATATGGACCCAAATATTGTCAGGTTCCCTCCTTAGATTTCTGTGGTAAAATTTTCCATCACAATTTCTAAAAGAGGAGTGTTACATTTTTTTATTTTTTTTTTAAGTCATGAGTACATGTGATATGTTTTGGTATAGATATGTTTTTGGCTTTTTAAAATTTGCATTAAGGCCTTCATGTTTAAAAGCAGCGCGTTAAAAAACCAAGCAAGTTACCTGACCCAATAGTCTTATCATATGCTCTTTTACCAAAGGGCTTTTAATATCAAAGGTGAGGAGTGGCAAATGCAGCTAAACTAGAGAATCCATAAGACAAAGAAAAAATAGAATAGAATAGGAAGAAATAATTGATAAACTCACAATTTTTTGAAACAGAAGACTGATAGTGACATAGACCACTTGCAATAGCTGTGATAAATTCCAAAAAGAAAGCCTGGAAGAAACTGCTCATAAGAAACTTTAAGGTCAGTGTTATATAAGGACATTCATTCCTCGAAGAGCATTTCAGTCTGTCAAAATTAGCAGTTTCACCACTGAAAAATCTTAATTTTTTTCAGCAGGCTGTACAGCAAAATGAATCATTTGGCCACCTCCTACTCATGCTTTGGAACTGAAACCTGCAATTTAAATAGTTTTTAGGGCTTTAGGGAGTCTTAATCTGTGGAAGTGCAAATAACTTTGGAAGAGGTGGAAGGGAGATAAGAAGCCTCACTCTGAACAGGCAGGCTGATTTTTGCATTAAATCTGCAGGAGTAACAGTGATGGTGACATTAGGTAAGAAAACCAAAATCATCAAAACGAACCATGAAACACTACATGCGTTCAACAGTAAGTCTTGCTTCACCTTAGCAGCTACATCTGAAGGAAAACAATAGCAATTAGTTTGATGGAAAAAGTAGGAAAATAAAATCTAATGGATATTTAATAGTAATGATTTAAAAATGCTTCTAAGAAACATCATCTGTTTTACTGGTGCTTACAGGATGAACTCCATCACAATGTCCTTCATTTTGTCACTTGAGTACTGAACTCTACAGAGGGAGAAGTCATGTTTCCTTCTTCATTTCTACAGCATCTAGTACTATTATACCTTAGTCTGGATTGTAATAATGGGGAATGATACAATACAAAGACCTATTTATAATTATATTTTAAATTAATAAGCCGCTTTCAATACCAGATAAAAGCAGGTGCTGTTATACCTTCCAGACCGCATTTATCTCAGTAATCAAATATAGTTTGCTGGTGACCAATGTACTGATTTGCATCTTCAAATAATATTTTCGGATGAATGTACAGTGGAAACAAAGTCACGTAGCTCCTCAGCGGGATTGCATGAAAACCTACTGGGACAATTGGCACAGAAGCAAACAAGGCTCTTAATTTTGCATATTCTTAAGTGGCTTAGTGTTTCTGAAACAACTTTGTTTTGGGTTCAGCCTCAGTAATACACGTAGGTCTCTGCATTTGCTTAAAAAGCCCCATGCTACATCACTGAAACAACGGATGAAAATCTCACTGATAACAGCTTTATTCAACCTTGCTGAAAAAGTTAAGCCTAGTAACAATAAAGGCTTAACTGTTCTATGTGCTGGCCAACTGGCTTTGCATACTGCAGCAGACAATTGCAAGCATTTAGCATTTCAGTAGGTGTAAAACAGAACTACTTGGAAATGCAGGGTCTCAGTAGGCATCCCTGATACACCCACCTGCAGAATGGCAGAAATACAGGTTGTAATCAACATAGGTAACCTCACCTTTGGAAAACTACCTGTTACATACATTTCAACTTTGCTTTCCTGCATGCAGATGAAACTGAAGAGACTGTTTAAAATTTTCTGAAACTCCTGGGATTCTAAAACAGAACTTAGGCTTGCTTATTTTGCACTGACCTGGCAGAGTAAGGAAGGTACAAGACTCCACAGCTCCTGTACCCCAGCTGAACTTGAAATCAGGAATGATTTCCAACTGATACCTGCAGAGCCCAGTTAGGTGCAGCCTTTATCAATAGAGCTGGAACCAGTCAGGTTTGCTTGCCACAGCTGTATCAGATGGTTTAATGAAAACCATCAACTTTCCTATTGAGTATTGCCTTATCCAGCTCTTCTGGGGAGCAAAGGCATTGATAAATGAGCAAAGGATTTGTAGCAAATTGTGATGTAAATAGTGTAAAGTTTGTGATTTGCATTTGTAGTAATTTTGGGTCCCTGATCTGCTCATGCTTGTAAATTCTACTTTTAAAAGCTAGTGCAAAATAAATCAGAGGCAGGAGAAGAGGAAAATACATGCTTTATCTGTTTTGAATTTCATCTTTCCGATTTCTTTTCCCTGTGTTTGAATCACTAGTTACAATTAAAATTATTAATCTTGATAATTCTTAGTATGAAAACCAGATTTTTGATTGCATTTAGTTGCTTGATTGTATGGTTGTTATATGATGATATGGTACGTGTATTTTTATTTTGCAAAAGTTGCTTTATCTGATATGGGCTAATTAGTTTTTACTCTTAAGCTGTGCTGTCATAAAAAAACAGTTTCTACTCAACCTCAGCTGTTCATGACTTTGGTTTAAATACCTGAAGATACTTACTATACTGAATTTTAGATGTCAGATATACCCTCCTTCTCTCTGCTTTAAAACTTTTTTATTTCTCCAATCCCCTTCTCCCACCCTTCTTCCTTCATACCATCAGCATATGAACATCTTGTTCCGGTCACTTCTATTAAACTCTTACTTTTTCTGTAAGACTTCTTCCCTCTTGTTTGTGCTAATACCTTTCCTTTATTCGCTTATTTTCATCATGATTTATCTACTTTATCACATTAGGAAATTCTTTATCTTAGCAGAATATAACTGTGCACATCGTTTCAACTACAATCAAAACCCACAGGACTCTCTCATTTGTGCTTACACTTTTCTTGGGAAATTTAAAATCAATCTTTGGAGATCCACCAGCCAAAATTTTTCCTGTTCTACTGCAGTGTTACTGATGGCCGCAGTGGGTTATTACACTCAGTATGAAACAATGACAGAAAGATCTGATCACAGGCACTGGCAGATAATGACAGAGCTTTTTGAATGAAGGATCATCATAGCTTTTAATACAGGAAAAGCAATGCATTTCCGTAATCTTCCTCCTGGAAAATGCTGAGCTATAGTCTATGTATCTTGTTCTGGCATTCACTTACAAACTCTACTGACTTCCATATTTCTTGGCATCGCTTATAGTCTAAGGCCCTAAGGCTTTGGTTGTTTATTATTTCCACAGTGCTTGATACCAGCCCCCTGCAAGTCAGAGTGCTGTGCTCATAGTACTCCTGATTATTTCCAGAGTAGCAATTCTGAACTTATTTAAACAAGCTTTCAGTTGTGATACAAGGATAATTTTATGCCAACAAGTAGCTTGGATGGTTGTCTTGAGAATAATTTTTGAGTGTGTTGCAGCAATCTCTTTTTGGACCATGTAGTTCTTTTTCTCCAAGTTATACAAATTCTCTACTGCATATTTAGGGAAATTGTTTGGTGTCTTTCGAGTCTTTTATTTGGTTTGATTTATTTGGGAAAATGAAGTGGGCTCTTATTATTATCTTGTGTTGCATTTCAGATTAAAAGCTTTCCATTATGTGAGAGAAAAAAGTATTGTAGATGCCCAGGCTAGATACGTCTAATCTCCTAGGAAAAATCACTCCATAGCTGTATCCCGAAGAGAAAGAATGCTTTGCTGAGGCTGGGATCACATGCTGTGTACTGCCAGTGTCCTAATCCAAGGCAAACTGCAATGTTTCATTGCCTCCATGAAAGACATCACAGTGCTTGGGGCAATGGGGCATCCAGCCAATACCTCTAGAATCACTTTTTCTAAAGCAATCTCTTTTTGTGTTAGAATAACAGCATTCGGCTTTTAGAGGGTTATGGCAATATTTTCAGAGATGTCCGTGTTGGTCACTTTATTTTTGAAAAACTGAGCTGCAGACAAACAGTAAGTCCAACAGCAGTATACCCCTAAATGCCACCTATTTGTAGTGTTTGGGACATCCTGAAAAGCTCAGCTGCCTTGTCACATCAAATGATTGGAAGGCATTTTGACATCATTTAGCCTCTGACCTTAAATATCGCTCTCAATAAGCAGAAACCAAAACATACCCCACAAAACACTGAGAAAATAGAAACTGTGACTGTGTCATTCCAAAATGAATCCCTATCACTGCGGATGAGACATTTCCCCGCTTTCACACAATAGATGCTTTTATTTATTACTGTCAAGAGTGAAGCCAAACCGAACAATCTGTCTTTGTATACAGATTCTTCTTTTAATTTGTAAGTGGGTTGGTCCTTTTAAAATTGCTAATTAGCTGAGTTGTTATTAATGTGACTCAAATAACTGGAAAATCTCATAGTGTTAGATCACAGAGTTTTTCAGCTGACTGGTCTACAAGTACCACTCATTCACCTTGTAAGTAAATAGGTGTTTAGCCCAGAAAAAAAAATAAAAAAGTAAAGTAATACATACTGTTCAAATTGATAATAAAGGAGTGTTCTCAATACTGGATTTTAACACTTCCCATTCTTGCTGATTAGAGGCTCCATTAGTTTCTTTAGCAAAAAAACCCACATTAATTGCAAAATTAATAGATAATTTTTAATCAGAAGATACTTTTTAAACTTCCAGTGTTTCTCAGGCCATACTAAAGCATCTTACTTGCATAGGAGATCCCACTATAGAATGAACATCCTTGTCCGTGTTTTGTGTATTCTATTACAGAAGTAATTCCTTCGGTTCCCAGGTGTCTGTTTGCATACCTTTGTTTTCAGCATGTGGTCATTGTTATTAAACCTAGATTCCTGTTTATATTGTCTGTAGTAATTTACAAATAAATAGTAGCATACTTTTCTCCCATTACTCGTCTCTTTTCTTTTAGGAGGCTTATTCTAAAAAACTACTTTCTTCCTCTTTTTCCTTCCCACTGCCTCCACCAAAGAAACAAACTGAACCATTGCCACTACTTCAGTTTCTAACTGGCCAGCTGGGGAGCAGGAAGTTGTGGGAAGTCTTTCCTGCCTGCAAGTCAATTTGTTATTTCATACAAGTCATCTGAGTTCATCTTACATTACCACGTCTACGGTTGGTAGTAACTGGTGTTTAGCAAACACTTTTTTCCCCTTGAATCCAGACTTTCTTTTGATAGTAATAGTTGGAATCTGTTTTTTTTTTTTTTTTTTTCCTAGAAATGCCATTTGCTGAGAAGAGCTGTTAAATTGGAGCAGAGGGCAATGGGAAAAATATGACATGCAAATGCAGTGTAGTGGTAAATTACAGCTTTATAACAAAGCTAACTACCTCTGGTATATAACTTAATCTGTTTAATGCAATCAGATGATGAGTGTACATGATACCAAATATGTGTTTAAGGTGGTAAAGGTCAATATGGGTAGAGAGGTCAAGTGAACAATATTGCCAAAACTTCATTTACTTGTGTAAAACCAAGGGATGTTGTAAAGACTGTGTCCATAACAGATTTGCCGGTCTAAGCAACTGCATTTTTGCAAGTATTCTCAATCTTGTCAGACTTATGGATGTCTGAGTCTTACTTATCCTTATGCTTGCAAAAGATGTCCTTATTGTAGTTACTACAATATTACTTTACTAATTCTCAGTTTTAACACTTTGACAAATACCTGGAAAAAAAGCATCTATGCATGTGACATGAGAACTCTCCTGCCACCACAGAAAAATAAAATGGTATATCCAGGTAAGCAATTAGAAACTGGTGTGTGTTTCCTCTGCTCATAGTCCATGATGGCCAGGTTGTAATTCTGCTCATCTGAAAGCAGGACAGCTGTATGAATGGAATGCTGTGTCTAAGCACTGCTCTTCAGAGGACATTATTAGCAGAAGCACAACACTCCTTTAATGAAAAAGTTACACACAGCCAGATAGGAAGAAGATAAAGATGAACTGTCTGTACCCATCAATGGCGCCTAATCGTAAGTTTTATTTTAAGTAAGAAATATAATCTAATTGATGGATGCATTGTTGCACAATCTGCTCATGAACAGACACAGGAATGAGATGGCAACTGCCCAAATGTCTATACCTAAATCTGCTGTTGGTACAAATGTTTTCAGATCTTAGTCCACAAATATGTTATGTAAGATTCCTATTCATAGTAACAAATTCTGCAAAATGAAGGTAGCAAAGGGTATAACTTAGAAGTCTGTTCTATAAGTATTACTAATAATTCATTTAGGAAAAGAAAACAATGAATTTTGAGGTCAGGGCCATATTCTACTGCAGGCTGCCTTTTTACTGTATTTTCAGTATCTCAGAACTGGTTTAATGTTCCTTTCATCAGGGGCCACATTATGACATGACTGTTTCAACAGAGCCTATTTGCAAAAAAGCAAAAACCTTCATCTTTTCTTCTGGTAAAAACCATAGGGAATTCATTATTGTAGCTCAGTTACCTAAGAGAGAGCAGCAGAGTTGTCTTGTTACAGACACGCATTTCAATGACCAAGGAGTAGTCCTATTTTACCTTAATTGCTTTAATGTGTGTCAATCAAGAAAGAGAGCTAAATTTTGTCAGGTTGTATGTCACAGTTTAAAGATAGAACTGATCATAAAAATTAGTGTTGCACAGTAAAAAAAAAATTATATTGGCAGAACTATTAAGATTTTATTTTTATTTCTATAAATATTAAATTACAAGACTTCAGCATTAAGAACACAACTTTGAACTACTAAGTGAAAATATTGATATTTTCTTTGCTTCTTTTTCTTTTTTGAGAGCACCTCTTTGTTAAAATTTGTCTGAATTTGAATACAAAATTTACCAAAATAGTTTTGTTTTGAAATGACATCATACATTTACAATCAGACTCTCCATTAATGTAATAAGCTGATACCATTCCTGAATTCTGCAAGTCATTTTGAATGTAGGATTGTGGAATTTTAATACAGCTTGGTTGCTAAATGGACATATTTCGATTTACAAATGAACTCAGTTGATGCTTCATTCTTGAGAAAGAAAGCTGCTACCCAAGTAATTCTTTAACATGTTTACATGAACAGAGAATGAAAAATGTGAGCAGAAAATCCAACAGGAATTCTTATAAAAAAAAACCCTTACCTTTTGAGTTTTCCAGAGGCCATACCTGCTCCCCACAGACTCATCAGTGAATTGGCTAAATGTAATTAGTCTTTTTTTCAAAACTCCAGAAAATGGCTCTGGCCATTCTGTGTTCCTAAAGGTGGTGCAATAAAATCATGATGTCTACCTGTCTAATTTGATGCTGGACTCCATAGGCAAGCAGAGATCCTGCTGAAGCCTGTGGTAGTGTTGTCCAGCACAGGCTATCTGGGGACACCAAGAAGCGTTACTTAGGGACACCTTCTAAACTGAAATTAAGTCCACAGAGGTTTAAAGCAGGGTTTGTCTTTAGCAAAGGTTTTTTTGATGCATTACCATGGCAATATAGATTTTTTTTTTTTCATGTTTAAACTCTCTGGAGTTTGGGGAAGCATAAGATGTTTCAAGAGATAAGATTTCTTGAGTTTCTTTGGAACTTTCAGAAATGTACAGCACTAAGGTTCAATATTAAAACAGAAAAAGAATGAGGATGGAGTTTTCAGAGGTACGTAAAGGACTTTTCCTTTGCTCTGGGCCCTTTATTTGCTTAGACCTGTCTGTCAACACCAGATATAGACTGGGTTTTTATGTGCTTTGTTGTGGCATCATGTAGTTTTGAGAGTGGTGTGTAAATGACCTGTGGATATTTATATTCACAAAGTACACCATTCCAAAACAGTCTTATTGAAGCAATTTAAAAATGACTGATATCTGAAGTTCATGTAAGATATATCAGTAGGGAAATAGGTTACAAAGCAAGGAATAGCAACCTTGTTTTAGGAAATGAGATATTTTTCTGTTACGTGCTAGGATCCTTAGCAATTGTTGACCCTCTTGAGAAAAAGCTGAGCAGTTTATATCATGCCACTGGTGTAGTTAGCTCATTAGTCTGTGGGGACGTGTGAGACTTACTAATAAGCACAGAAAGAATGATTGTACATGCAGTAAGGTTTCAGAAGGCTCTCTCTTGATGATGATCTGTGCCCCGAGGGACTAAAACTCAGGCTCAGTAATCATAGAGGCTGCTGAGGCTTCATAAAGCAAGATAGTGATTAAAGTTCATCGATTTATATTAACAACAATACTTAAAAAATTTCAAATCCACAAAGTTTAGGTTTGAGGGGATTTGGAATGAGGTAAACATTACAGTTGCTTGTAGGTGGTGTGAAACCTGGAGAGGTGAAAGAAAAGGAACTACACTTGTGACAACAAGGCTGAGGTAGTCTATATGTTTTTAATGTGGTGGTGGTTTTTTTTACTGGGGGAATTGTAAATTTTATAAAAGTAATTGGGATGCCAAAGAGTGAGCAAGTATGGGTGTGGTAGCATGTATGAAAACTTTGAAAATGAGCTTCTGTCAGTTCAAAGCAATATTGGAGGAGGAACAAGATCAAAGACAAGGGTTACTGTACCTGAAACAGGGAAAAGAAACCCTTACAGGGCAGTTGAGGGGAGTTTTTTTGTGAAGAAAGAGGAATGCAGAGAATATTGTGGTCATAGTGTGTTCTCACTGATCATTTCAGTGCCTATGTCAGGACCTGCTCCCTCCCTGCTTCTCAGAGGGTGTTGGAGAGCTCAGGGCTGAGGTCTGAATACCCAGAGGAAGAACGCAAAATACTCTGTCAAATACAATAGTTAATGTGCATCTCAAAGCTTTTGTTTTGAGCTCTGTGCCTTTATGTAGTGAAGCACTGAGACAGACATTCCTGATCCGTTTGACTAATCCTCTTTTTATAACACTGGCAATGCTGTGAAATTGCTTCTGTCTTCCCTATCGAGTGTGGCTGTAGCTGGGTAGGAGATGATGTTCGGTAACAGATACATGCTTATGCTGGAATTCAGATGTCTGTTTGATATAACTGTCCTTTAAATAAGGCTGAAGAATGAATGTATGAATAAAACTCTGATGGATCCAAGCTAGATGTTTGAAAATATGTGTGAAGATCACCCCACGCATCTCCTTAAATAGGCATTTTATTCAAGGAAATAGATACTTGGGGAACAGGTCTCTGTTACTCCTTAAAAGTGATACAGTAGTCCATGAGAGAAGTTTCATGTGGTCGTGTTTGCTTTCCCTTTGATAGATCAGGCATTTAATAAGTAAACTAATGCGGATATGTGAAACACTTGTCAGGTCCAGAAACACTTGAAATTTATAATATCTGCTGAAGATCAAGATTAAATTTTAACCCTTTATAACAGAAATTATGTGAAAACAGTGCCTAAAAATCAGCTTTCTTAAATTTCTCTTTCAGATGGAAAATTAGTAAAGCTGATTTCTATTTCCTGTTGCTGGATGGGCTTGGATGGAGGTTACATTGCTGCCACAGAAATCAGCTTCCTCTCTGGCTGATCAAGCTATGTGTCATTCCCCTCCATCTCATTCACCAGACCCTTCTGGTCTACATCATGTTTCTAAGTCACCAGTGGTTTTTTTTGTCTTTGTGGACATCTAGTCAAAATATTTGCATGTCTTTTATTTCCTCCCTTTTCCTTTCCCCCAGTGTGTACTTATTCAAACACTCCTGACAGGCTGCCTCTCTTGGCAGCCTTATTTTGCTTATGTCCTTTTCACTCTTTGCTTGTATTCTCCCCCATGTATATTTGACAAATGATCACCTCCTCTTGTTACAGCTGAGTTTTCTCTTCTGTTTCTCTTCAAAAAGACCCTCCTGATGGATGTCAGCCTTTCAAAGAAATGAAAGGAAACCTGGAATCAAAAAGTATTCAACCTTATATCCTCTATGCTTAGTTAAGCATAGTATTGTGTTTAATCAAACATTGTAATGAATTTCTCACAAATAATTCCAATTCAGTTCATGAGTTTATTTGACATTTAGTTAATTGGCTGAACACATCTCTCTGTTCTCACTTTACTCTGGTTCTGCACTTAATTTTTTAATTCAGGTGTTTGTATATGTCTTTTGAAACCACAAGTTCCAGCACCCCTGCCTATTCACAGCCCACACACACTTTCTGTCTGGATTATGGCTCTGCTGGTTGGAGTACTATTTGGAGTGCTCGCTCTCCTTCTCTCTCTGAGCCATCAGTCAAAAAAACCCAGTGCCTGGTTTATTTTAGCTTTCTCTGTCACTTATGGAAAGAGAAAAAATAAAATATCTACTGATTGACTGTGTCACATGAAGAATAATTGTGGTGGTGCAGTTGTTATGACAGCCTAAAGACATACTCAAGACAGAATTTGTTGATGGAAGCAGTATCTTCTATTAGACTAGCTTGTATCACTGGCAAAATTAGACAAGTTTTTGGGCATGTGAGCCCTTCTTTAGGTCTGAAATGAAGCAGAAGACTTCAAAGCTAAATATCAGTTGAGAGCATTGTGTTATAGTTATCACTTGTGTCTCAGACCACTTCAAAGAGAAAGTAGCTGATGTTTTTTAAGGAAAGAGGATGCTGGGGGAAGGAACAGAGGGAGGAAGAGGAATCTGGGGAAGAGAGACCTCGGGTGGTGGTGGGAGATTTTAATCTCACAACAGCACTGTCTGTAAACTCATAGTTTTTGCTACCTAGTGGAATTGTGAAAGCACACAGTTTCTTTTGGAAACTGTTGTAGGATTCCTGGAGACCCAGGACTAAGATGTTTCAAAGTACAGTGATTATTTTCTAATAAATGTTCTCTCTCTGGTAACTGGGTGCGTCTTTCCTTTACAGTTTGTGTATGCTCGTTCCTCTTGGTGCACAGTCGTTGCTTGGTTTCACCTGCATAGTTACTCTGAGAGCATTTGGTGCACTTGGTAAAATGTGTTATGTCCCCAGAAGCACAGGAGTTGATTTGTGCTAGGGTGCATTTATTGTGCTTGTAGTGGAGCAACGCTGGTTACATTTTGTACTTGGGAAGGGCCTAAATATATTTAGTTTGTTTTGGCCACAGGCAGCTTGCTTCTCACAATGGGTTTAGTGAGGTTCAGGCCTGTGTAATTAGGGTGGTTCTGGACCGCACTATTTCTAATAAATCTTTCAACGATTGCATGTGTGTAGGTTCCAGTACATGAAATTGCAAGTGGGAAGGCTGTGTAAGAGCTTGACGATATGCTGCTACCACTACACTATTTCAACACTGTATGTACCTGCCAGTTTGCCTTGCTTTTCTACTTGTGGCAGTCAGTCTTCAAATTTATTATTAATACATGCAAACAAAAAGAATATGCCCTCGCCTTTTAAAAAACAGGTCCTAATATCAAGAAAATAGGATAAATGATGCTAACATTAGCTTTTGTACAGTCTGTGTCACTGTGTGTCAAGTATGTTGATTGCACTGTAGTTAAAACAACATTTATGCAACTGATTGAATCATGCTGGGGGGGAGGATTTGCTAATAGTGTTGCATTTAACCTACTCCCTAAATCTTTTTGTTTAGTTAGGAGCTCAACATGATGATCAGTGTATGATCATCACTAACACTTGTTAACCTCATCTACATGTTGACCTTTTTTACTTCTGTTACTTATGGTCATTCTTGGTGACTATTTGCAATGCTGAAATACAGTGTCTATACCATTTAACAGCCCACACTGCAGGAAACACAATCTATGTGTAATAAACAGCAACTGTAAATAGTACTTTAGCCTTTTCCAAGAAATGCCTCCTCTATTTAGGTAATGATTTATGGTACAATTTTCTTTGGTTTGTCAGAAAGCTGCCTGTCATGTTGTCTTCTATTTCTGCCAAAAGTTTTCCTCAAATCCTTGTTCCTTCAATCTCCAGATGTATATTCTGCCCTTGCATGACCAAGTTCTCCACAAGAGGGAAGTCTTTTTTGTCGAGTACATAGTACAGGTGGGTAATTTGCCTTTTTGATAGTTGTAACATCAGTATTAAACTCAACAATAATAACAATATTATTCAGTATTAAACCTTGGAAAATGTATGAAGAGGTGCTATAAGCATTTCTGATTCTTCAATGTTTGGGCATGACCGACACTTTGTAGAACTACCACAAATCTGTTATAGTCCTTAGTGGAACACAAGAGAAAAGAGCTAGTAATTACTTTGCAAATGACAGTGAACCTGGCTCACAATGTGACATCTGAGAGAAGGCTCACAGTAGCCTCTGACTAATGACCCTAGGAACTCCCAGTCTGAGGCTAACCTTGGGCATCCCTTTTTCTGAGGGTGGACTGGCTAAGAACTTAGACTGTCAAGGAGGGATGAAACCTGGAAAGGCCATGGATTTTTGGAAGACGAAGAAACTTCTTCACAGTAAAATATAGTATTAAAAATGTAGTATGGGGAGTTGCAGGAGTTCTAAATCTCTAGCGCTTCCTGACCTTGAAGTTGTATCACTCTCTACTTCTCACCAGAAATCAGCCACGTGCAAACCAATTCATAATGTGGAACTTTTTTGTCTCCAGATGGGACAATACGTTCCCCAAAATGTCTTTCCTTTTTTATCTATCCTACAACCATGACAAACATGGAAAAGACTGAAAATTTTAATAATGATATTATAGTGTGCTGGTGTTCTTAGCATTCAGAGAATATTTAAGAATAAAAGCTCCTGTACTTTATACTCTGATTTCAAAATACTGGCTTCTCTTAGCAGAAATGAGTTGTTTTAAAATTATGTCCTCTTTCATGACAAAATTTCCCACAGTATTTTCTGTATTTTCCATCTGGGTCAACCAGAGTCTTTTAATTGTTTCCAAGCGGAGACTGCATTGTGGAAAATCATTTGTAAAGCCAATGGTGTACATTTAATACAGCATATAACATGATATGAATTCTTAGTGTTCTTTCAAAGATAAGGCCTCTGGGAACAACCAGTCCCCAAGCTTATAACTGTAGAGGCTCTCCCAGAAAGGCTACCAAGCTTGGTGCCAGGGCTCCTGCTGTGGGGGATTGCTCAAACATCAGCCAGATCCCAGCCTCAGCAGATATGCCAGATCATGTGGACATTCCCATATTCCATTCCATGCAGGACACACTGTGGAACCCAGCCACCCACCCAGCATGCTCAGGAGGATGCAGGCACAATGATTTCTCTGTGGGGGATTTGCTGCTGCCTGCCTCATGTGTTTTGTCTATCTCAGAGTGCCCCAGGTTTTTGGGTAGAAAATACTCGATAGGGAAAATAAAACAGAATTTTTAATGCTACCATACAGCTTTTAAAATGTAATGTTGTCACTTAGGACTGTTGAAATAAGTTGTAATAAAGTCATAATGAAATACAAATATTTGACTGAAGAAACACTTCATCTTGTTCTTTTGCAAATATTTTTTCTAATATATCATTTAGCCTATTGACAAAGTACATATTCTATTCACTTAGGGGTTTTTTTTTNTAAAGTATTTGGATTTGAAACCTAGAAAATAACTTCTTTCCCATGTTAAGAAAACAATACAAAATGTAATTTCGTTGTTAGCTGGGAGGACTAATACAATACTTTTCCAGAAAAGCAACAGCTAAAAGCCTGTTTACTATAAAAGTGCTGCTTACATTAGCACGTTTCCTTTATTAAAGGGTGAATCCATAACAATTCTTAATTAAAAAATGGAGTATTATTCAGGAGTGGTTTAAGAGATGTTAAAAAAAGAAGAGAACATGTCTGCACTATTTTTATTTTTTGTGTTTGCAGCTGTGGACTACACATATTAAAATGTGAGTCAAAAAACCTGCAAAACATCTTTGGTGACACGATAACAGGGTAAAAGCTTCACTACAGAAACAAAATTATCAAATATTCTTACACCGAGTTTAAATTTTGTTCACAAAAGAATGGGAAGGAGACAGAGGGTATAAATTCTAATGTACCATTTCTGTTTTAAGTAGGCACATTCAGCTTATTTAATGGAGATTCATCTGTTTCAATCAGCATAAATCTTAGCTGTCATATTTAGTATATGTGGCTTAGAAAAATCTCTGAGGTAGAAATCCTGAAGCAGAAACACAATACTGTGAACCGATTACCTAAAGAACACAAGTGTGTTCAGAGCTTTAAAGACATAGTAAGCCAAGGAATACTTGATCAGTGTGCTTTAGGGGAAGCTGGTGACTCAGTACTTAACCTCTAAGAGTATTCATATACGGTCCTGTACACCTCCGTGCACAAGTCTTCCATGTGAAAGTCCCCCACTGCCCTTTTTTATTCAAGCAAGTCTGTATTGCCTGCACACAATAGTATTATTGCTTGGTACCTCAGTCACAGGTTTTTAGAGTGCTCTTATACCCTGTGTGTAAACAGCTTAGTATCTATTGCAACACAAAATCTTCTGGATGCTCACATATTTTATGCTCACAAACTACTCAGACTATTGTCAATGATTGAATAAAGCTAATCCCTTTTTCTCTGACACCTTGTTATTCAAATACTAGAAAATTAGCCTCTGTGTGTCTGACAAGTGAGAAGTTCTTGCCTTGATGTTACAACCTGGCAAAGAAAGTCAAACAGAGCGAGTCTCTTGTCAAGGCCATACCAGAACAGGGTGAGGTAGCTGGGAAGAGCTATTTTCTGCTGCTGAGCCTCTGCGCTTTAACCCCAGGATCATACAAATGAAAGCAGGCAGAAGCCTGACCTGAAAATAGCAGATTTTCAGTTAAGAACACTAATGAGGATTTTAATTAGTTGAGTAAGCCAGTGTCAATACCATCAGTAAACCAAACTCCATGACCTAGCAGCCTACTTATTTCTGAAGGAAACTGTATTGTAGATATGGATATCAGGCCTTTCTGAGCTATTTTTAACTGTTTATTGGAACAAGCTTGGCTTCATTAATTTTTATTTTAATTAATTTAATATTATATGGCTCTTTTTAGGGTGTAAATCCATTCTGAATGCTCTCATCTGGACTAGAATGCTCTTATTTGGACATTTCCACCCAGGATTCAGGATTCCTGGAGGTTTTCTGTTCCTGGGACCTGGCTGCCCCTTAGGTAACAACTAAAATAAGCTTTTCAGCAGACCTCATGCCCTGCTGATTTTTATTATTTTACCATGTTACCCATTGTGAAAGGCATGGCAGTAGCTATGCTATTGCAGCTTTAAATTTATCTGGGCAATCTGGACATATTCTGTGATGCAACAGGGTCTCTATCCTTTTAAAGTAGGATAGTCACTGGTGGAAACAGCTTGCTCCATTGGGGCGATTTGTTATTTCTGTGGTGTGAAGTCATGGTTGCAACAACAATCAGGGATGCTTTCTAGCTGAAAGGTTGTGAATATGCAATAGAATAGGGAACTTCTGAACTTGCAAAAAAGCTTAGGAAGACTGCTTGCATTATAAACAGTAGCCTTGCAACAATCACCAGCAATCACAACTGCAATACGTGTTGCAAACACTGAACTGGAAACTTCCATATCCCACGGAGCTTACGAACAAGACTGGGTGAAAGGGAGGGGGAAGGCTGAAACGGGGCAGGAGAGAGAGTAATGTGATAGCTGGCAATCAGCAGGGCAGCAACAAGGAGGAATGAGCAAACAAGGAAGGGGATGGAAGGAAAATCAGGTAAAAAAGTTTCCTTACAAGCTCCCGAGGAAGGAAGGAGACTGGCTGGATAGAAAAGGAAATTTGGAAGGGAGCAAATTGTACTGCTTTGCTGGACTCTGCTGGAGAAGCTGCAGAATGTCCCCGTTACAGCTGCATTGAGAAAGCTATACTAGGAATACACTGCAGAAAATGGCCATAGGTCCATTAGACCATATGGCTAGTGCTGGTTACCAAGACCTGTTTCACCATTAGGATTACCCCACTTTCTCAATAGCAGTATGCAGGAAAAGCCCCATATAAATCAAATCTGCACAGGGCCGAGAGCCCTGCTGTTACCTGAAACAAAAGCTCTCAAAACCAGAAGCGGTTTGGAGAGGAGATGTTGCTTTATTCGATGTCAGGTGCTGAGTGTAAATCCACAAATCTAGCACACCTTACTGGGGACATTCACCCATTATTTATACAGAAAAGATTCTCATAACTCCACTTATGCTTGCATATTCATTAGAATGACTGAATAGCCCTTTTGCACATGCATATTAAATTTTGCAGCATCTACAAAACAATACTGTGCAGGTCATTGTTTGGCTAAGAATACTCTTCCTCACATTATCCTTTTAAGGGTTTGAGTCATTTCAGGACAGTAAAAGTTTACTGTAAGTTTGCCAACTTCTTGAGGATGATAAAAACGTCCTTTGAAGTAGCCACAGCTCTGTCTTAATTGGTATAGGAGTACATACTTTGACATGAGAGAACCTTGAAGTGATTAACTACTTGTTATCCTATCCTTACCACTATCAGCTTGGTGATCAACTGTTTTCTCACACAGTAAGAAGCTCAGTAATTACCTCATTTTAGTTAGCATACGGTTATAAACAAAGCAGAGGCCTGCCTTTGGAAACACTGCTGATGGAAATGATGATTTGGTGAGGGCTGTAGAAGGCCTTTGCAATTTTCTATTCCATTGGAAGTCTGCACTTCATAAGTGTGAATACAGACAGAAATATAAAATTCAGACATACTCTCAGGAATGAGAATACAAAGCAAAATTGCCAGGCTAGGTCTGATAACACGTCTGGAATTAAATCAGAGCAAAATGTCTACTGACTATTGACTTAGGTCAGCAAAGGACTATAGTACAGACACTAAGTCAATAACCTTTATAAACATTAAGCTGGTTTCTAGGTGTTATTGGGAATTAAATGTTAAGTGCACAAGAGTCCTGTAAGAAATCAAAGACAAAAATAAAAAATTACTTCCTCATGACTTGGATATACAGACTATTAAATGGCTACAGAACAGTGTCAATTTGTATTAACTTCTGCCATTTATAGCAGATGAGAATGTGGTTCTATTTTTATCCAGCATCAGTAGTGTGCTGGTAATTAAAAATATCGCAGCTTCAAATAATTTTCTAATTCAGTAACTTTTCTACCCTTTTACCTGAGTTCAAAGTGTCTGGAAGAAAATAAATCTTAAATGCTCACTAATTAAAACTTCAAACAAGATCTCTGAAGAATACTACATTTGTTTTTTATGTCTGAAAGTTTTTGCAGAAGCATATATTTCTGAAAAAAATGTAGCAGTTTTTAATGGTGTTTGTCAATCAGGGTCAAGAAGCTTGCATATTTACGCAGGATTCTGATTGTTCTAGAGTGTTCTTTCACTTTCCTGCTCATCCTTTCATTACTAGAGCAAGCTCAGATCAATTAGTTTTGAATTTTATCTGCATTGCAGGGCATTCCTACCAAATCATTAGCACAGGTCCCACATGGCTCTCTTCATTATATGGAAAGCTGCAAGGAAGTTAAGTTACTGCAGAGGTCTATACAAGCCGTCATTCATCTTTTCAGTGAAGATGACTAGATTTACTAATGCAACAGTGAGTCAGAGCTGCCTCTTGAAAATATCTTTAGTCAAATTTTCAGCTGGAATAAATCATTTTGGTCCCATAAATGTTGGTTTGATTTCTGGTCTGTTTCTAACATGCTCAGATGCATGGATCTTATTTCAAGCTGTGGTCTAATTCTTACCACACTTACCAAGATACCACTCATGAGATACTCTTTTAAAAAGCTAAACACATTATAGGAAAGTATTATGCATTTGGAAGACAAACATGGTTCTTTTAAGACATCGTATCCTATTTATTTCTCAATTGGAACTGTATTAACTTCCTTGAGTGTAAAGCTATAATAAAAACTAAAAGGGAGGTAGCAGGTACCAAGTACAATGATCAGTCTGCATGGGCACCAAACCTGCAATTATATTTTGCAAGGTAAGTGATCATACCATAGAAAATCTGGGAACATAATAAATAATTTGTTCAAACTTAATTAGGACAAGTTATTAAAGCAAATTTTGAGGGGGAGGAGGGGAAAAGGAAGCAATGAAAATGCTGTCCTTAATACTGTTGTACAAAGTAAAATCATTCTCAAGTAAATCTAATTATGGCAGTGGAATTGTAAAAAAAAAAAAAAAAGAAAAAGAAAAAGCAAGGGAAAGAAATTGAAAATTTGTAAACTGTTAAACTGTTGGTATATGAAAGGAGAAGAAGGAAAAAAGTAGAAAAGCAGTAGTTCTTAAACCTTTGTGTGTTTTCTGCTAGTTTGGCTCTTGCAGAAAGGTTGATGTTGGCCTTGCACACCCATTGCATTGCTGATTTCTTCCCTGGTTCTACATAAGCTCGTTTACTGTTGGCTCTCTGCACTCCATGACAGCATTTGGAAGGACTTTAATGAGGAGAAGGGCAGTGATGACAAGGTGCAACCAGAAGCAGCCCATCAGCCAGACCTGAAACTGCAGAATGACCACAGCTGCACTCTAATTGCCCTCCTTTCTGACTTTCTCAATGAAGGTAATTATTAAACCTGTTAATTGTATTTCTCACTTTAAACTGTTCCATGTTTTTGGTTAAACCCTAGGTTGAAACTTTTGATTCTGTAGCACTCCTTCCTTTTAAAACCAAGAAGCAACTGCTAAAAGAACAAGCTTACCTGAACAAATACCCTTTCTATGCCCCATTATTGCAGAAATTTTTAAAAGCAACTAAAGTGTCAACACAGAAACTAAAAAGCCTGACAGAAAAAGAATTCAACGCTGCTATGTTAGATCTTATGGGGTTTTTTAGATTTATTGGTCTGGGAGCCTGATTTCCGACTTTTGAACAATAAGTTAAGAGAATACCAGTAACAAAGTACTGCTGTTCTCCCTTGTCCCCCATGGGTGCTGCCCAGTCCTCTGACTCTCCCAGATGAACAGCACAAGCACAAAGCTCACGCCACTTAGGGACTGTTAGCCTCTGGTCTGCCATTGCAGGGATTTCTTAGTTGGGACATTTTATATCCAGATAGATGACTTCTGTCCACCTTTGTACCCTCAGCCCAGCTGCTGCCTGGTCTACCCAGCTACCATCTTCAGCTCTGCTCAAGCTATTGTCCTTTATCCTCAGATGCTCGTGGCACCACAGGACTGCTCTGATTTCTCTGACAGTGCCCAGTAGTTCACTTAGGGGTGAGAAAGGTATATCCTGGTCCTTCCTCACACATAGAAATCATTCCCAGCTGATTATTTCCTAGTGACCCTGTCTGTGTTAACAGCCTTTAGAATTCTGCTAAAGTAATGTGATAGGGCAACTGAAAACCAGTGCTGCTTGAGCCAGGGGTGTTGGACACACAAATGTGCCCTATGTCATGTTTCTAGGGACCTCATCTTGCAAAAGCACCCTCCTCTGAACTATTAGCAGCAATGGATTGCCTGCGCTGTGTTCAGGAGGCTGTGTTACCCCACCTTAGCCTGTGCTGATGCATCTTCCCAATCACGAGAGGCTGAGCTGCTGTCAATCCTTATCCTCTCTCTGCCCTGGAATTTAAATAAATCCATGGCAGATTGCTTTAAAAATGTCGTGGATGTCAACAGGATGTAAAACCTACAACATGCGAGGTACCAGATGGCAATTCTGGCATTTTCACAGAGCTCTGAGAAATTGTAAGACGGCAACAATTGCAGTTGATATAAGCTGATGATATTTCACCCTCCTCCCCCCATCGCTTTCCCTCTCTGAGAAATGGGAAGGGAGTGTAATTAGGGGAAATTTATTGATGTCTAGTGAAAGTGGGGCTGTAGTCCAGGGAAGTGCCCAAGTGCTGCAGGTGGGTGGTGGTGCAAGAGGAGGCAGCCCACCCTGGGTCTCCTTTGTGATCCCAGACCCACCACAGCAACGCAGCATCCTCCTGCAGAGAAGCAGCCTTCTCCCTGCATCCTCTCATCCCCTGGAATGTCCTCAAATGGGGGAAAGGCTTTGGGTTTGGAACTTTTGTTTTTTTTAAGTGCTATGTTAATCTCTGACTGAGAAATATCTTTTCCTGTCCTCCACAGTGACGGAAAGATGCAGCACGGGTACTGAATGCATGCTACCTTGAATTACAGCTACCTTTCTAGGTATTCCAAACCTCTTGTTCTTTCTAGAAACACTAAGCAGTGTGAAATAGGACTGCTACTATTCTAAAAACCTTTTGAAATCAAGTGGGATTTGTAGCCTTTTCATAATGGAACCAAGAGTAGCTAAAAAAAACTAATGCAAAGCTGTATCCTTAATATTACATCAAGGTTTAGAAAAGTCTGGCTGATGTATTAAGAACTGTGCAGCTCTAAAAGAAGCCCATATTAAAGTCTTATTATTAAAGTATTTAAGCATTATCCTATCTTTAAGGTATGTGCTTCAGCGATCTTGCTGTGAAGAACTACTGATACCACCATTTTGAAGAGCTGAGGCTTAGAAAGAGGTAGGTAACTTACTTGTCAACACAGATTACATCTCAGATCCCCAACTATCAAAAGAACCTACCTATCAAAAGCTTGGGTGTACTTGAGCTGGGCGAAAACAGCCTTAATCTGAACACAGACTTTACAGCACAATTGGCTACGCCCAGGAAAGGACTTAGGCAAGAAAGGCAATGTAGGTATAAATATGATGAAAAATAAATTGAAACCATTACCTGAGGTGATGCCCTCATTCTTTTTGCATGCTGTTTGATGTGGAAGTATAGTACATAGAACATAAAGATACAGGGGCTTGAGGAGAAAGGAAAACAAGAGAAATCCAGGAACAGTTTATCTATGGTGGACTATATCTCTGAGAAACTGGAAAGCTTAACTTACTAGGTTTGGTTTCTAGGCAGGCTGAGAAGTCTCCAAACTGTCATAAAACCATTTGCCAAATCCCAGCATCCCCTCTATGTTGTTCCTTTTCTGCCGCATGCGTCATTCTGCCCTGAAAACAGAACTATGATATTTCTTCTTGTCTCTTAAGTATGACACAGCTGTCAGTGGCCTATCTAGATCATATCTAAGATGAGCATTTGGAAGTGGAAACCTGTCCATTAAAATGTAACTGAAACAAGTTGTCTCCTGTACTTAACCTTTAAATTGTGGCTTTGGGTAGATTTATGTGGTGGGCATTTCCTGCTGGCTCAGATACTGTAACCTTTTGCTTGCTCTTCTCTAAGCTGATAATTACAGCAGGTCCTGGTGCACAGGCATCTTCCTCTTCCGATGGACCTCTCAGGACATCCAAGACACATAGTAAAATTCGTTAGTGTCTTCTTGGAGAGGAGCCACCAAAAGTCCTTCAGTGCTGCAGTATATAGCTGTGCTCATATACATTTTATGAACCCCTTTCTTTTGGATCTAGCTGTGCTCATTTTGTTTCTGTGTAATATCACATAGGATGTAAAGGGGAAGAGGCAGCAGTTCTCATGAAATTCACTCCCATTAACAGCTGGACTGGTGTTGATGGACTTGCTGGAAAGCTTGCTCAGTCTGTATTACTAGGAAATGAGGGGAGATTCAGGAACTAGAGAAAAAGCAAGGGGAATCAAAAGGCCTGTTAAAAAAATGGAGACACAACTGGAAAAACTCCTTCCACTCCCCTGAGATGTCAGACATGTCAGAGAGCACTAGTGCTTTCACTCTAGATGTGGTGGTAGGACTGCACCACTGCAGTCAGCCTGTATGAAAAGCCCAAGTTCTGTGAGAGAGATTCCGGGCTGATTATTACTCTTTTATTACTGTCCATTAGAAAGTACATTAATAAAACCAGAAAGACTTAATAAAAAAGTCCATTTTGTTTGTAAAATAGAGAAAAGTTGGATAATTTCTCAGGTAATTTAAATTACAAATCTCCATTGACTGTTATGCTTTTTATCCACTGTGAATTGGTCAGATCAAATCTTGCCATATTGACATGCGAGGATCACCTAACACTATTTCCCCCTAACCTAAAATAGTGTTATTTTGAGAGTATGCATGGCTGAAGAAGGCTGGAATAGTTCAAATAATGTCAGCACAATTTTTAGTAATTTTTATGGTGTGTCTTTGCAAGTTGCATTCAGTTCTGTGGTACTGTGCTTCTCATAATTACTGTACCAGATACTTCATGTAGTCAGCTCATGAAATGCCTTAAAGCAAAATGAAATAGTTTCCTGTGTCCTTTTCTCTGGCTCGCACTCTCAGTTTAAACCTGTTTTGGCAGCCATTAACTACATGACTAGTCCCTAGGCAGCAGCTATACTACTTGTGAAGCTGTTTGTGACAGTAGATGTTTTCTGCATTCAAAGTCAAAATGTTTACCTAGTTTGTTGTGATAAATCGTAGGAGCAGAAGTCAGTCTAACAGAGGAGGGGGGGATAAAATCACAGTCACATTTCTCCTTGTGATTCCTTGAACATGTCCTGGGCAGTTCGATTTACCTGGTTTCTAGTATCCTGTCTTTTGGAGAAATAAGCCTAATGCCTTGCGTGTACAAGGTACTCAGTTGATATTCTTGGTGCAGCATCTTACTGTGGATGAAAGCAATTGCTGTTTGCTGAACAGAATAAACATCTTAATTCTTACTACTCTAGAGCTATTGTATCTCCCCAATTCTACTCATTGTCTGTCATTCCTGAGCTACCAAAAGAGGAGGTTTACAGCAACATCTAGGACTGATGATGTGATCCAATGGTCTCTGAAAGTTTGTTTATAGCCAAATTCATACCTGGAACAAGAACCAACTCCCAGTTTGTTACTCCATTCATTATCATCTCCAGCCATGAGGTAAATTATCAATTATTTTCCATGTGTGAAAATTTGAATCTTTCTTTATACAGATTATAGTATTTATAAATAACTGAATAAACCTTACTCTCCAAAAGGCCTCAAAGGTCTTAGAAAGTTAGATCGCTTCTTTTGTACTAAAACAGACCTGAAGTCTGGGACTCTGAACAGCCCCAGAAAAGCAGAAATACCTTAGTGGCTTGTAGGTCTCAATACAATATTTAGTCTCTCTGGGATTTGATCTATTGATTACAGTATACGTTAGGAATAAATCCTGCTTACTGGCATCTGTTGCTAAATAGGAGCCAATATAATATCTGAAGGGAGGGCTGATGTGCTCCTGGCAGCCAAGGTCACATAGAAGGCAAAGAGGTACATTTTGAGTCAACTCAAATTGCTTGAGCATCAGTAACTTCCTCCTCAGATGCAGCTGGTCCAAACCATCCTGCCTAAATGTGGAGTGCAAGGGTGCAAAGTGATACTTTCACAAAGGACCCAAATGCCACCATGCTGTTAGCCAAGCCTAGCAAGCAACCTAATAGGGCTCTGAAACTCTGCACAGCTGATGAACAAAGGCATGAATGGAAAGTGGGAACGCTGTCAAATCTGCTACTACTTAGCACATTTTGGAGAATGAATGGCTGAGACATATGGAGGAAGGTCAGTAGGACAATGTACATCTCTCTGCCATCCAGATTTGTAGCAAGCACTACAACTAAAATGAGTGCTCTGCCTGGGAGAAAAATAAGCAAAATGAAAAAAGGAATATGAAACTTGCACACCCTTATCCACTTGCTGCCTTTTGCTGGCAACTGCTTATAGAGATCTTGCCCGCTCTCTGCATATTATTCATTTGCAGCTATAACTGGCAGGAGCTAATTCAGAGTACCTTAATGTATTGAAAGAATCACTGGCAGCAGATGGATATCGTAAACTGAGATGAAAGGCGAGGATGGCTTGGTATTCCACTAAGTGGGCAGAGCTAAGTGATTACTCTAGGAGGAGTTAAAGCAGAAGTGAATTCAACAGAGTGATATGGAAAAATAACAAATATATATATAGAACAAAGGCTGTAGCTGCCCATGTACTGACATCATATTGGCAGGAAGGTCAGCAGGCAACTGATTTGACCTAAGTGCTGTATTTTCCAAAGGGTGTCTTTATAAAAAGCTTTTCACTACTAGATAGCAGAGAGACTTGGAGGTTTCACAAGTTTTATCTGAAAAAAAAGATGAAGAAAGAAAAAGGGAAGTATGAGGACAGAGGACTGCTCAGACATTCAAATAGAACAGTTTTTTTAATCTCCATAAAATAGTTCATTTATTACCATAAAGTAGCTAATTTATTATCTGTTAGATATTATTAGCCTGTTTTTTATTTATGCTTAATGTGGAAGTTCTGAAAAGGATGTTCATCATAATAAGGGTGATCTTATTAATGTTTATAAATATGTAAAGGGTGAGTGTCAGGCGGATAAGCCAGGCTCTTCTCAGTGACGGCTAATGATAGGACAAGGGGCAATGGGTGCAAGCTGGAACATAGGAGGTTCCACTTAAATATGAGGAAAAGCTTCTTCATGGTGAGGGTGATAGAACACTGGAACAGGCTGCCCAGAGAGGTTGTGGAGTCTCCTTCTCTGGAGATATTCGAAACCCACCTGGACGCATTCCTGTGTGACCTGATCTAGGTGTTCCTGCTCTGGCAGGGGGATTTGACTAGATGATCTTTCAAAGTCCATTCCTATCCCTGATATTCTGTGATTCTGTGATCATCCTTTTGAAGTAGGTATTTTTATATGCTGTTGTATATAGGAAACAGCCAGGATGAGAAAATCCATCTTCTGCTACAGACACAAAGGCAATCCTATAAAATGAATGTTTGTACTTCATTTTCATTTGAATTTGCAGCCGGCTCTTATGTAGCATTATTCAGAATAGGTAGCTGATACTCGTCATTGGAGCTAAGCCAGTCCTTCTCGGGACTTAGGCTGTGGGTGGAAATATACACATTGCTGTGATTTTCCTGCCCTGGGCAGAAGCTCTCAAGAAAACCGGCTCTCTTCTTTTCTGAGAGCATCAAGCAAAGGAGTTCTCCCTCTTGTGGAGGGAAATGTAACTCCACTGGAAATTTTAAATTCTGCTTCCATGACATGCTGAGCCAGACAGGACCTAACTTGGAAAGTAGCAAGATAAAAGTGAATTTAATTTGCAGCTTTCCTTAGGTGATGGCATTGCATGGAAAAGTGCAATGGCTAATCAGAAATAAGGTAATATCATCATAGCAAACATATTTTGACTCAGGTTCTGAAATTCTTATTTTGTGCTATTATAGAAACACATCTAAATTGGTCAGGCATCTTATTCAGCAGCTTGTCTTGAACTTACAGTTATTACCATCAAATTTGCTTTTTTTCTATTTCTAAATGACTCTTTGCACTTCCCCTCTAAAGAGAGATTTATTACAGTTTTAAAGTAGTACCTGTTCCTTTCTTTTTGCTGGACTCTTCATGTAGATAGGATGTTCTTAAACAGTCCCAAGCAGTTTTTCTTCCAATGTAAACTCTCTTTGCCCTCCCTCCAGCAGGTGTGACTCACAGTTGTTTTTGGCTCTGTGAAGCGAACATTTCTGAGCACTAAGTAAATATATTGCTGAATTAATCTTTGTTCTGTTTGTATACCAAAGTGCATTCAGTTCCATCACTTGACACATAGCACGTTTTGGGTGACCAGCTCTTTAAACACTTACTAGTTTCTACTGTATTCTTTGCTGAATTGTAGCATAGACCAATTAATTCTCATTTATTTTTCCTGTTAGAAAAGCATCGACTGACAATCATTTGCTTGAATGTTGACCTTTCCTATTTCAAAACCCTCATCATGTAAACCAAATCTCAATCCCTTCCTTTGAATCTAATGCTGACCACTCTAGGTAGGTAATAACCAGACATTTCCGTAGCCCATTTGTCTTTCAGGTTTGCCAGTGACATCCATTACATTACATATGCGTTCCTAAATAAGCACTTCTAATTTTTTGTGGTTATAATCCAAGCTTCTGATGTACAAGTCAAAGAAGTTATTGTCCCATTACTGTGCAGCGTCTTGTTTAGGTTTGTACTTTTTTCCTCATTCACCTTTTTTTTTTTTTTAATTTTTTATTTTAGAGCTTTTCAACCACTTGCAAAAAACCACTTGCACTTCACATAGTTGCTTGGCTACCACTCCTTGTGAGTCAAAAATCAATCCTGCAGAAAAAAAATAATGGGAAGATTTACAAAACCTGATAGCTTATCAGTTAGAGAACAGGGACTTGGCAGATCCAGTACTACAGATTCAAAGATTGTGCAATAATACCTCTAAAGTTCCTGTTACACAATGAAGGTAAATTTCAAGAAAAGAGCTTTAGGAAGTGTCTTTGATCTCAATTCACACATGTGCTGAAGGCACTTTGTCCTTTAGCAGAGCTGTGACCTGGCCCAGTGCATCTCTCAGGTTGTTTCACTCTCCAGTATCCTCATCCTACTTGATAACGTGTATGTATGTCTTCACCTCTATAGCCAGGGAACACAGAACCACCCTTACAGCTCTTCAGACTCATGCAAAGCCCAGACATCTTCAGATTTTCTGTGGCTGACAGTCTTTCCTCCATCAGCACCAACTCCAGTTTTCCCTTGCTGATGCAGAAATGAATCTGATACCAATTCTCTTTTCCCATTTTTATTCAAAGAACTGTACCTTTTCATAAAAAGCAAGAAACCTGTATTTTCTTGATTCCTGAAGAAGAGCTAGGACTACTCACGAGTGCTGTATTGCACCAGCTTTTGCCCTGAAAGACCCTTCCCCGGCTCTGTTGGTGAGCTGTTCTCCAGGGTCTCCTGTCCCTGCCGCCTGCCAGGTTCCCATGACACACTGTGGTGCAGCCCAAACCTCCACAGGCTTCATCTTTCAAAGGCTTCCCATAGAATCACAGAACTGTAGGGGCTGGAAGGGAACTTTGGACATCATCCAATCCAACGACCCTGCCAAAGCAGTGCCACCTAGAGCACGTTGCACAGGAACACATCCAGGTGGGTGTTGAATATCTTCAGAGTAGGAGACTCCACAACCTCTCTGGGCAGCCTGTTCCAGTGCTCTGTCACCCTCAGAGTTTTTCTTCATGTTGAGATGGAATTTCCTGTGTTCCAGATAGTGCCCACTGCCCTTTGTCCTGTCACCAGGGACCAATGAGAGGAATCTGACCCCATCCTCTTGATGACCGCCCTTTAGATATTTATAAGCATTGATAAGATCTGGTGTTATCCACAGACCAGTCCCTTCTGCCACAGAGATGCCAGCTGACAAACTAGACGTCAAACAGCCTCCTCTTTTTTTGTCAAGTAATGACAGGATACTTAGTCTGGATGCCAAGATTGTCTCTAAAAACATGTTTATTGTTTGACTGCATAATTGAACATTTGTGAATAGTGTAAAAAGATGTGATTAACCTTAGAACAAGAAAGTGTTTGGGTAAAGAATTGCTAATAACTGCATTGAGAAAGAGTGCCACCTGAAGTAATCAGAATTTTTTCTTTCCATAAATGCTTATTTTTGTTGTAGAGAACATAAATGAAAGTTATAGTCTCATCGCTCTCCTGGGAAACCAACTTGCAAGATGTAAGACAGAGAAAATTTCATTCATAATATTTTTGTGTTTTAAAACCATGTGACTATAGCATTTGCCAAGGATTAAATGTTTATTTATTTAAATACATCAGCATCTATGACTTGCTTTAGATATTTCACAATAACTTACATATATTATTTGTAAGGAGTGAAAAATCAACAAACACATTAATGTTTCTGAGATTCTGATGTCCATAGAGAATTTCAGTAACATTATTCACACTTATAACCTTGCATCTGACTACTACTTTCCTTCTGTCCAGAAAGAAAGAAAATGAAGGCTTCTGTGTTGTGCCCAGAAAGTTAACAGTTTAATGCAAAAAACAGACAAAGGAGTTTCTCAGCTTTGAATTCTCTGTGGAAATGGTCTTAGTTCCTAGCCCTTATTACACTACCTGTAGTGTCTGCTATTTGTTACCACCTGGCACGTCACCTCAGGTGTCTCAAATCACTTTGGAACTTTGATCCTGCAAGGAAAAGCTTCAGAGGATGGTGAACTGCTGTCCTGGTGTGACACACAGCTCAGCACCAAGCCCAACTTTGAACTCTGTGGGGACAAAGACAGTTTGGTGCCAACTTGAAGGGTTTGTACTCTCTCTCTGCCCTGGATATAGTCTGTGTCTGCAGCTCCGTCATTAACCAATGTTTTGTAAGACATGGGGTAAAAATGCAGTATTTCCATATAGTCATAGAGCTGGATCAAAATGGTGCTATACTGTACCAGGGGTGTGCACTCTGTGTGTGAAGAGATTTTCTGAGCTGGGCAAACAAAACTACACCATAGGTTTTCTTTCCTCTTCATGTTTTTTGATTGTGATACCTATGTGATTTCAGTGCTTGAAAGCTGTGCCTTCCATAAAGCAAAATATGCATCTCTAATATCTTCACGTTTACCTTAATTTAGTGCATTTTTATTGTTCATACTTTGTATCAAAAGTAAGCCCCGCTGAAAGGAAACTGCTACATTGAAATGCAAATAGAAGTTTTCACAGGAGTCGTGTCAGCAAACATTGTGTTGGAGAAGCGTGAAATAATAATGATCCTGCAAATGACCTTGCAATGAAAGGAGGGAATGAAGAGAGGTTTAAGTAGCAATGATTGCCTTCTTCCCCGTTCCATTGCTCTTTCTCTGGGCAGACATCAATAAAAGGCAATAACGCTAGAAGCCACAGGGACTTGTATAAGATTAAATTACCTTAATTGGGGTTAATTGAATGGGAATAATGAAATTCAAATTAGAAACAATGTATGTTATATTCAAAATATAATTACAGAAAGGAAGTATGACTTGCCAACAAGGGTAACAAATGGTACTACATATCAACAAACAATATTAGAGCTTAAGCAGCTGTTTTAATGGTCTAGGTTGCAAGGCTGATGGCAACTTTTTAATGATACTGTCTCTTCCTTTTCCGGAGACTAAGAATTAGGACTCATTGCACATTCCCATGCGCCACAGTGAAAAACTTTGTTCAAGAAAATGACCCTAGCTCTTAACTGCCCTTTACTTTCATGGCACCCACTGGTAAGTTCACTTGTCTGGTGCACATGCCTGAGCTGGGTGTTGTACAACGGGCTCCTACGTGGCTTTGAAGAGCTGGCAGCCAGTGCTGGAGGCTCTCCTCTGCTCAGTAGGAGACCTGCAAGTCACCCTGCCCACAGGAACTGGTGGGGCCTGAAGGGCTGGGAAGGGTCTCAAGGGATTTTGTAAACATCAAAAGTTTTTAATTTCTTGTGGACTCCTTAAATTCCCCTACAGAAAAAATTAGTGTCAATCATGGGGTCCCACTTGTGGTGCTTCCTGGCAAACAATAGCCTCTATGAAAAGGTGAAGTGTTTTGCTCTGGCTGGAACATGACACAGTCTCTTACAGTGCTCCAGCCCCACAGGTTGTTCTGCTGGAAAGCAAAAGTATTTCAGTTACAACGCTATAATTTGTTCATTGAAAATACCTCTTCTGCAAAAGGGTAATAAATGTGGGATATTGTAAAATAAGAATTTCTAACAGAATTTAAATGAACAAAAACTTTGCTTTTCTCATTTTGTTACAGTATGTATGCCAGGAATTATGCATTAGAATATTTTACCACTAATACTACGTTGACTCAAAGCATGCCTACCAGTTTGACTTATATATTTTTTACTTTGGCTAAGAATTTAGTTATATTTTTAGAATTACACTGTGGCTTCTACTTCCCAGCTTAGGTTTTGAATCTTGCAAATATCTGGCGTGTCTTCTGTTAAATGTATCAATTTATTTCATAGGATTGTAACTAAACCTAATGCCTCACAATTATTGTAATATTTAGCACTTACCTGCTAATAAATGTTTTTTCATACAATGCTTTATAGTTTCATAGAGTTACACGATAACTCACTATTAACAATTTAAAAAAAACTAAAAAAGATTTTTTTAAGATAAAATTAAAAAAAATTAAAAATATTGTAAAACAGAAGTGTTTATAAAACAGGCACAAATTAACAGACATCAAACTGATGCATAGTACAGTGGTTAGTGCTTTAATATAATTGAACAGATGGGGAGAACTCCAGATGACAAAAATTGCTCCAGATGGGAAATGTCACGGCACAACTTTCGATGTCACGGCAACTCTATTTACTCTTAGCTGCTGTAGGTTCCATGTCTATGTCCACGTCTGACAGACCACAGTAGAAAAGTATCTGAACATATTTTGTTGTTGTAGCTGTAATACATAGCAAAAATGTGTGAGACAAAGCTATAATGTTTCTTAGACAAATGTATGGATTTTGAGGATTTGAAAGGACTACACAGATTTCAGGAGAATCTTATAACACCTTACTCAGTTGGATTAAGCATATTATAAACAGGTAAAGGCAAAAAGGAGATCAATAATTAAACAGAAAGCCTCATAGTCTCATTTAATCAGACTTTCATCAACATTTTAATTGAATTATCAGATTAATAGCTGAGTTCAAACTGAATAAAAACATTAAAATTTTACTTTTCAAGATTGCCTGAATTTGAGGAGTGAAAACTTCCCTTTAGGCCAATGACTCATTATGTCATAATTTATGAAAAGCCATGGACTTCTTTGATTGAGATGTTCCACTCCACGAGCAGAAAGTGAAGCAATAGTGTCCTGGCATTTCTGATTTCCAGGGTATCCAACTGCATTAGTATTAATATTTAGTATTCACAATCCTACATAGCTTTTATTCAGTCAACGTCTTGAAATGGCTCAGCACCACAACTATTAGGCAACCGTATACACCCACATACTGGACTGTTATGTACGGGTAGGCAAGGTTTTATTTTCAGGACCACATGATGAAGCAAACGATCTCAGACATGCTGTATGCAGCATAGTAAAACTTCATAAAGAAAAGGGATTCTAGGAAAAAATATTCTGTCTGTCTTCTGACCAAGCATTTAAGATTTTGGTGCACTGACTAGGACAAGATGATACTGCTTACCAGAGAGCCACTGTAGACATCTAGGTCGTTTTTCAGTTGGCAGATAGACGCCCAAATAATATGCAGGAATGCCTGAGAGGGCAATACCAATACCAATAAGGGAATTGATTGTGTCACTGTAGAGAGGAACTATGACTAGGAAAAGGGAGCATAAACAGTATACTATTGGGAAGAAGAGGTTAAGCTGTGGAGACAAAAATATAATTCCAACATTTAGTAAAAGATGCAGAACATATTCTATTTTTAGGCTTTGTAGATTAAAATTAGACATGTCAATAATAATAATAATAATAATAATAATAATGATATACCTGTCTACTACTATCTACTAATCTTTTGACTGCCTATAATCAGTGCAATTTGCTAACTTCTGTGTGTGCTACTGAGAGCCTCTTATCTGGTACATACCTGAATATCTGACCATTTGTTGTCTTCAAACCTGTGCGAGCTTAGTTCTTTTCCACATTACTAAGAGATCATTCTTTGGAAGCAGTACTTTGGAAGCAGCAAAGGCTACTTTTTCCTTGAACTTGCAAATCTTTATTTGTGAGTTTGGGCACTAGCTCAACTAGACTTTCCAGTTACTGTGTTGATACTACAGAATTAACAGGCTGATGTACAAACATTTTGCCCACACACTTAATAAATATACCACAAGTAAGGAAAGTTACAATAATCTCTCCATAAAGAGGTTTGGGTTTGTTGGTTTTTTTTTCCCACTAAGATATTTTTCAATGTCTGTAGTAATAAGACTTCTCAGGAGTCCAGGACCTGACATTTGAACACTAGCAGAAACTCCTGAGAGTTTACTGGTATAAATGTTTCTTTTTCCTTATAAAGGTAAAAAACAGTAAGTTGAGGAAAACCAACTGCTATGTTTCAGAAAAGGAAAAAGCGTATGCAGAGTTGTGACATTGACTCTGCTGGCAAATGCTGATAGGAATTAAACACTCATTATCTATAATCTGACTGTAATCCTTGCCTTAGTAGTGTCAATAGAAAAACTGCCAATATGGCAAGATTTGATCTTTATCTTCCACATATTGAGTTGCGGGAGGGGGGAGTTTGGAAATGAAGTGTGAAATGCTTCAGGAAAATTTGGTCTGCTGTGAGAGAATGGAAGGTTTTCTAAACTGTAGATGCTTAGAATATTTTAATCCTTCATTCAAACCATTCTTTTTATAATCATGATGTTACACTCAAGTGGGAAAAAAAAAAAAGGGTTGTTAAAAATGGTGTGGTAAGTTAGGAAGAGTGAGTGACAAGGAAGAAATATTTAGATAGGTTGTTAATTTGGATTTCTCATAACTTTTACTGCATCACTGCAGAGCTGAAATGCAGGTCACAGAGCCAACAGAGTGCAGGGAGACAGGAGCCAGCACATGATTTTGCCTGCCTGGGGGACACTGTGGGTTTCTGTCCCTGCTTCCTGGATAATCGCTGGATTAAAACTAGAAAGAAGTTTTAGGCACACTTTGTTTCTGTGCAGTCTCCCTCTCCTAACTGACAGCCAGACATGTTTGCAATCTCACAATGCAGTGAGAGAGAGCACTCAAAATACATTTGATTATTTAAAATGTTGATCTTCTGCGTGAACAGAAAATTGGGCATTTTTGGGCTTTGAAGGGATTTTGCTGAATTTGTTAACTCATGTGAATTTGATCAGAGTGTTAAATTCTCTGAGCCCCCATCACCAGCTCTACTGAGGTCTGCTGTGAGCAATACAAAGTGGGGTTGTTCCAGGAAAGGCTAAGAACCTCAGGCATTTATTTATTCCTTATTTATTTTGAAATAAACATAGTTAAAAGGTAGGAAAAATTTCTTCACCAAAAGGGTTGTTGAACATTGGAACAGGCTGCCCAGAGAAGCGGTGGAATTGCCATCCCTGGGGTTATTTAAAAGACAAGTAGACGTGGTGCTGAGGGACATGGTTTGTTTAGTGGTGGTTTTGGCAGCATTAGGTTGATGGTTGGACTCAATGATCTTAAAGGTACCTAGACAATTCTATGATTCTATGAAAGAGAAATGGTAAATATAATTTCAACCTCCCAGCAAAAGTACCAGAACAGATATTCTTGTGGAAACCCAAGTGGGTTTTGCTCCTTTATTTCTTATCTTGTATGTTGAAATGATTTCTAAAGTTGATACATAGTCTATAACATAACTAGTAACATTATGGTTGTCGTATTAACCATCACATAAGCATGTGCATTAGCTGGCTTTTTTGGGCTTGTTTCCTCTCTTGTTTACTTACTTTAATAGGCCGTGGTCTATGTGGCTGACTGTATCTCAAATATATCAGTCCTGCAATAGACAGACCCACAAAGAGCCAGTAGTTGAAGCAGTAGTAATTAATGAGGAGGAAAACATCTTCCACGAGGAGATAAAGCAAAGTCATTAAGCCCTGGAGATAACAAAAACAAAGATTTTTTAATGTGAAAATAAAGACATGTCTTACAAAACAAAGAGGTAGCAAAGCTATAAAACAGACTGTTTCACAACGTATTTGTCTGGAGTTAGGAGGTCAGTTCCTTGTAAGAAGAATGTACTTTGAAGTCTGAGAAATCTGCAAATATGCTGTGTGAAATATGCTAGTATCTCTTCCTTAAACATAGCACCACATTTAGCTGAAGTGGCGTCAGGTTTGCAAAGTTATGTTTCAGCATCAGCGGGAAACCCTCCTCAGAAAACCAGGTGAGGAGCCTCAAACTCTGCTGCACTATGGAGAAAGCTGCTAAGAAGATTTCTGTAGGCAGCAGTGTACTCTGCTGTTCTGGTTAGATTCAGCCAAACAGCAAACTTTTAATTTGGTTTGACTGTTGGAGGCTCTCACGGTCCACTTATACATTGAGACCAGTAAATTCTGTGGTATGCAGGGGTGCTACACTGCCTGCATGGAAAGACCTAAAATACCGGGAATTGAATGTCTGTTTCAGCAGATGAACAGGAAAAAAAATTCAGTGTGAAAAACGTGAATGGTCTATTAAGGGAGTATAGCTCATTTTACTGGTGCAAACAGAATCTGTCTGAGAAGAGACTTGATATATATGTAAGTTATATGACATTGTAACATTCAATAAATTATTTGATGTCAGACTGGACTGGTACGATAATCCATTCCTAAACCATATGCAAAACAAGATAATGGAAGACACCAGATAAAATACATGTTCAAATAAAAGCAGTGTAATGCTTTTGAATGATTGCACCTTCTCTGTTCATGCATATCCTCCCTCTTATTTTAATCTGATTTATGGATTATTTATTAAAATAATTGTCACTAATTCTATACCTTCTAGTTCCTTGATTTCTTGTCACAAGATTAATTTTTATAGTGACAGCAGGAAAAAGTCAATATGGCTATAGGCATTCAACTGTAGGAATTTAATTTTAAGTGCTTTGTCACTCCTGTTATATCTAGAGTCCTAGAAAATCAGCCTACATCAGGGTCTGAGAGAAGTTCCTGCCATATTCTTCTCCAGTGACACTCTGAAAGCTCACATAAAGACTTACAAAACTCCTGTCTATACTGTTACATATATTTAGCCATTCTCTGCTTTCAAAGTAATGCTAATCTCGCTAATCTTGTTAAGAGACCATATGAATTATCTTTCCACTAAAAAAAAACACTCCACCAGACAAAATAACACCACTAGCACCCTCAATGTGTTTCAGAAATTGTAGGCAGTTGAGGAAGATGTATCCAGCACAGGAGAATCCCAGGAGGAACCCCAGGCAGAGGTGACATGTTACGCTCCCTGTGTCCAAACCCCCAGCTGCCCCAGCCAGGCACAGGGCTGGGATGTTGCTTACATTGAAAAGGAGAGCAGGGACTGGTGTGAACCGGTTTATGTGGATCAAGCTCAGGCTGTCAGGGAGGTGTCCTTCCCTGGCTCCAACGTAAAAAAGTCTGAAAACGGGAATAAGAAAACTCAACCACAGAGTATGCCGAGGACAAAGGCAGCATTAATTCTTTTATTACTCTGTTGTAAATGCTGCTCTTTTTTCAAGTGAGCAGCACTCGAGTTTATCAATTGGTGCTGATCATGAGAAGACATGTCAGATCATAACAATCCTTACACTGTAAATGAACAACCCGACATAGCAAAAATTAACTGTGTCACTTTTACAATGCATTGGCAAAGGATGTGTATTGATAATAATTTATATATTTTCAAGTATTTAAAATAAATCTTATATTTCATACCTAGATGCTGCAATTATTGATGAATTTAAACCACTATAACAAGACATGGCCACTGCTATAGGAATTATCCACTTAGCATAACTGAGGGTTTCACTGCCAAATGTCTGTAACAGAAAAAGAAAATAATACTGAAGTCCATTACATTAAGTATAAGGACAATCCTGAGAAACTCTCATGAAAACACACCAGCTCAAATATATTGTCATACTCAATGCTAATAGAGGAATATGCATTGGCTTTAATGTAATCTGACAAAACCTGACTGTAGTAATCCATGAGTTATAATTGTACTTTTCTGTAAAATGTTGATAAGGCTTTTAAAAAAGCATTTCACTGCACATTTTTGTGTTGAAAATATTGCTATGATCCTGCACGATTAAATATCACACATTATATATTAGAATGACAACAAAACCCCCTGGTTTTAAAACCACTCAGAATTTCCGTACCTCTTTCTCTGCCTGGCCCTGGCAAAAGCATCTTCTTCAATGAAGTACTGTTAGGAGCAGGATTTGCAGAGTATATAAGAGGATTTTATAAGAGCAGATTTATTTGATATATTTTTTATATTTTTTATTAGCATTCTAATATACTGATACTCTTACAAAAAACCCCCAAAGTTTAAAGCAAAGCAACAGCCTTCAGCATGGAAATAATTCAATTGTTTTGCCAAGAAGTATACTAACTGGAAATCTTCTGCAATGTCATCCATACAGTAACTTTTGGTTTAATTATTTTACGTAACTTACCACAGCCACTGCATCACTTGTGAGAAGAGCTGACATGTCCAAGACTACATAATATGCTATGTTAGTCAGCAAGTAAATAATAGTCACAATAGGCATTGAAATAGCAATAGAAAGAGGTAGATTCCTGCCAAAGGAAAATGGCAAAATTATTTCATGTTCTCTAAATGAGGGATATTTAAATAACAGATTGTTCCAAATTCAAACATTTGTGACTGGATACCTCCATCACTTTTTGTAATTCATCATTTTGTCATTATGGCATTACAACATAAAATGTGCAGCCAAGTGTGGAACAATTCCATAAGCAGTTTAGTTGTCTGCTTGTGGGTCTGTCACAAGTTTTAGAAAAAAAAAAAGTACATTTATACTCGTAAATTTTATATACTGCCTTTTCTATGAAGCAATTTAAGAAAGCACTTAAGCAATGAGATTTAAATCACACTTAAGTGTTTTTGTGATTGTAGCATTTTTTTTTCCTGACTCATAACCTATGTATGTCTCAAGACAAGGTGGACTCAAGTTTGAGTAGGTGAGGCACACCACTCCCATGGGGTGGACAGCCCTACAGAGGGGAGTAGGTTATATTTCCAGTGCTATTCTGGACTTTTTTTATTTCTTACTTTAACTGTCATCTTTAGTAAAATGAAACACTTTTTTCCCATAAACAGTAATGCTGGAAGTCACATGATAAAACAGTCATTAAACCTGAAACAGTGTAACTCTACTAGTGGAAAATAAAATAACTGTTCTATCTGACTGGAAAGAAATAGGGAATTTAGAGAGCTAGATGGATCCATGCTTTTCCCTGTTTTTATCAGGGATTTGTTCTCTGTCCTTAAAAATTCTGGCCTAAACTGGGAGGTTTAAAATGCATACATGCAGACAAGGGATTTATTAATGTGACACAACTGGTGAGAGAGAACAATAATCAGGAGGAGTTTGCATACTTTCTACTGCTCAGGAAAAGAAGATTTTTGCAGAAAAAATAGTTTGACTAATTTTTAATCAGAAACAAATACAGAGTGGCTTGTCCTGCCATCGCCTGTCTTACCAGGACACTTCAGCAGTTCAAAGGGAAAGCACCCATTTACCTCTCAGGGTTCTGCATTTCCTCAGTGACATAGTTGAGCGTGTCCCATCCTGAGTAGGAGAAAAGGGCAGAGTAGAGAGCCAGCGCAATCATCCCTGGGTTTGTTGCTGAGCCCTCGAATGGAGCTCTCAGGTTTTCTGTTTCCCCTGTACAAACAGCAGGTACCAATTGTCTGTTACGTTTTAAGGATTATAACATAGAAAGATGCTACACTAAAAGTCTCAGCTAACCAAAAGGAAATAGAAACCCGCTGCATCCAGGTTTCGTTACTATTTCTGGAAGTGCAGAGCCTATATTTTCACTTGGCAAATAGGAAAGTTTCAGTCAGATGTTCAAACAGCTACACTTGTACAGGGAGACAGCAGAGGACATCTTACCATGTTATTATTTGGGTGTGACTTGTATTATTCTACTAGAATTAATGGCATCCTCGTCTCCTGGCGTCACCCTCTAGCCTACCAAAGGAGGGAGCTGCACTGAGATCAGCCAGGCAGAGGTGCTTGAGAAACCAAATTTCAGTTCCTGAATCTGTCTCACATTTCTTCCTCTTATCTGTGCTTTTGTTTTCACTAGATGCATTAGTGGCAACTGGAGGGGGAACTCCTGGAGGTGTGGTTCTCAGTGGGATGCTCTGCCCTGCAAAGATGTTCCCCAAAATTAAGAGAGGAGATTTGAAAAATCTTTTCTTTCAAAATTATTCTCTAGCTTAGCTCAACAGGTTGAGATGACAACCTGCAGAATGCTGCAGAATAGACAAAATGTTAATGAAACTGCATGAGCCTTCACTGGGATTCTGGAAAGGGGAAGAAAGGCCTTACTGAGTTTACAGAAGGAAAATCAACTATCTAATATAAATGGAACTGGGTTTAAGCATTAAAGAAGATGGAAACATGTTGAAACCTCTATTAGGGAAGAAGGTAAGGTCTTTGTTATAAAATTAAACAATTTCACCCTGTGGTTAAACTAAGGAGTGTATAGATACCACAAAAGCAATACAGTCTTTGAAGAGCAGTTACTACACCAGAAGACTGTTTGAACTAAGGAAGGTGAAGCTACAAGATGCACACATTCTTTGGGAAAGAAAATAGTTGAAAGGACCAAGAAAAGCTTTATTTTAGTAAAGACACCTCATATTCAAAATCAGGTTGTGGCGGTGTGCCCTCCCTGTTTTTCCTCCTCTTCTCCTCTCCAGCTCCTGCTCAAGCCATAACCGTCAGTGACAGCTGCAATGAGTTGCACCTGGACTTTGGGGGATGGCTGGCAACACAGCCAAAACACTGTCTGAAGTGGGGACCTAGATGGATATATGGTCAATTATCTTACTCTATAGTAATATGAATATAGGTCAATTATCTTATTCTATAAATACTGGACAGCCCAAGAGCCCTTTGAGCTGTCCTGTATGGCAGTGGGCTGCATGCCAGGATNCATGACTCAACAAGAGGGTCTCCCTGAGAGCTTGTCTGATCCTGTCCTCTGTGCAGTAAATAATCAAGTGTACCTTGCCATCGAATCTCCTAAAACACTGTTGCATTTACAATTAAATTTGTTTAAACACTGCTTCATCTTAATAAATATTTCACTACTTCTCTCTTACGAGTGAAGTTAATCACCCCGCCTGCGACGCAGGTATATTCACAGTGTTTCATACCAACAGGCATATCTGAGTATATCAGAAAGAATACGGCAGGAGTAAAATGTCATAACCATTCTTTTCATTAAAACAGCTGCTGAGGTTAAAAGAGTGCATTGACCTGATCACACTTCCTCCAGAAGTCTACATCATTCCTCCTCCCAGTCCTTTCTGTATTTAAGAGCTGTCATGGTTCCAGTTGGGATAGAGTTAACTTTTTCTTACTAGCAGGTGGTATAGTGCTATGCTGTGGATTTGAGATGGGAATAGTGTGATAGTGCACTACTGCTTTTTGATTGTTGGTAAGCACTCAAGGCCTTTTTCCCTCTTCACACTACTCCAGCAGCAAGTAGAATGCTGGAGGGGCACAAGAAGTTGGGAGGAGACACAGCTGGGACAACTAACCCCAAATGACCAAAGCGATATTCCATGTTATGTGACATCATGGTCAGTATATAAAGCTGGGGGAAGAAAAAGGAAGGGAGGGACATTCAGAGTAATGGTGATTGTCTTCCCACGCAACCATTACACGTGATGAAGCCCTGNTTACTAGCAGGTGGTATAGTGCTATGCTGTGGATTTGAGATGGGAATAGTGTGATAGTGCACTACTGTTTTTTGATTGTTGGTAAGCACTCAAGGCCTTTTTCCCTCTTCACACTACTCCAGCAGCAAGTAGAATGCTGGAGGGGCACAAGAAGTTGGGAGGAGACACAGCTGGGACAACTAACCCCAAATGACCAAAGCGATATTCCATGTTATGTGACATCATGGTCAGTATATAAAGCTGGGGGAAGAAAAAGGAAGGGAGGGACATTCAGAGTAATGGTGATTGTCTTCCCACGCAACCATTACACGTGATGAAGCCCTGCTTTCCTGGTGGCAGAACACCTGCCTGCTGGTGGAAGTAGTGAACGAATTCCTTGTTTTCCTTTGCTTGCATGCATGGCTTTTGCTCTACCTATTAAGCTATTTTTATCTCAATCCACAAATTTCTTCTGATTGTCTATCTCATCTGAACTGGGAGGAGTGAGCCAGTGGCTGTGCGGTTCTAGCTGCTGCCTGGGGTTAAACCACAATAAGTGCTCAGTTCTGCTTAAACAAACCAGAGACCAGACCTTTACTACCACTAAAAGCCCTCAGCATTTTGCGTTCCTCACAATAACATTTCCTCTCTGCTTTTACCTTCCTTGACCCCACGGAGCAACGCAAATGACCCAACATGGGTGAGGGATGTGTGAGCAGAGGGAACGGCCCCTGGTCCAAACCACATTGTGGCAGCTGCATAGCAGTGAGTGGGATGGAAGTTTTGAAAACAGTGATTCGAAAGCAGGGGTAAATTTGTGACTGTGGCAACAGGGGAAAACTGCTGCAGGGGTGACTTCATGGACACACACTTTTGTAAAACTGCAGCAGCTTTATGAGGGGAACTACTGCTTCTTATAACTGTGGCCCTTAAGCAATGCTTTTCTTCTGCATCTTCACATTCCTGCTCTTAGGACTGGGTTTGTTCATCCAAGTCTCTTTAGACTTGAATACATCAGTGGCAACTGAAATGTATGGATAATGGCTAAACAAAAAAGCTCTCTTAAAGTCTGACGTAGCTTTACAACACAGCAGCTGATAGATTAGAACTGCAGCCAAGGAAAGGAGAAGTACAGCAAACATGGAAAAAACAAGTGTGCTTGTTAGGTTTTATAAGCTAGTTTCAGCCAGAGAAAAAGACAATTCTTAAACTGAAGAGGCAAATCCATCCTTATTTTAACTGAACAAAAATACAAGGCCTATTTAGGAATTTCATGGGAAAGGACAATGAAGAAACCTTAGTAGTTAAGCTTAATAAACAGAGCTAGAGTTGGAAGATACTTTACTGCACCAGAGACCCAAAGTAATAAAATAGGACCTATTGTCATATAAAAAGATCAGAGGTACCACTGGAATAAACTAGTCTTCAGCTTTTCAGTCTATTCAGTTTGGTCCAGTTACTGCTGATATAGGGTGGCTCATCTCTCCTGTGATGTCTTACGATACCACAGTGATTCACAGGACTGCAGTATTAACAGTCTTCTCCCTTGTTTCTAGGAACAAGCACACCCTCTCACCAAAGGAGGAAAGGACGAGTTCCTCCCTCCTCAGTCCTGTCCCTTTGCTGGTGGCTCTCTGCCATGGGCAGGGCAGGGCAGGGTGGGGAGAGCAGGGAGTGAGGAGCACTACAAAGGACATGTTCAGCAGTTTCAGCTGTGCTGTCCTGTCACAGGACAGGTAGCAAAACTAGCTTTTACTAGCTAGCTGGGTCAGAGACACTCAGGCTGACTTTAAACTAGTTAGCGCTAAACTGATGTTAATTCAGCTCTGTTTGCTATTCAGCAACACAGAGCAACACACAACTTGGTGTATGTTGGTTTCTACACTAAGGGTAGAAGAATGATTAAATCTCCATTGCTTACAGGCTATAAAATTCCTCTAATCTTCCTATGGCAGGTATTTCTTTCCAGAATAAATAACACTTCACATATAAGTCTTAAAGAGTCTGATCTTCCTGCACAGATTTTGAAACTCATATAGGTTTATTTTTAAGAATTTAATCTTAGGAAAAATATTCTTACCTTTACCAATTTTGTAAAGGCCAACAGATATCACCAAGATAAGAGCCATAACTTTTGCATATGTGAAAACATCTTGTACACGGGTTCCCCACTTCACATTAACACAATTAATAAATGTTAAGGAACCTGTAGAGAAAAAGAATATGCATGAGAGGAGCACTGATATTTTATATCACATAAAGCACATTTCAAAACCATCCAGATACCACCCCTCTTTCAAGAAATAAAACATGATCAAAATCCACCTACATTTATTAAAATGAATGAAATACCGATTTAAAATTTACACAATAGTTTTTTGGAAGACACCACTTTCATGACAGTAGGTAAGACAAAACACATCAGATTTTGAATTTTAGGTCTAACTCCTGTTCCTTTTAAATAGTCTTTAAATTTTATTAAAGCCATCAGAGTTGCTCACATGCAGAAAGGGAGATTTCTCTAAATATTTTATTTGCACTGAAATTTCTCCTGAAGTTCTCTCTGTCAATTTGAGCTGTAGTCTATGGCCAGAGTAAGGACAGCTTTTGTACCAAAAAGTTTGGCCGCAGCTGACAAGATATTGAATTGAGCCAGGCCAGGATGCTGTTACTCTGTGCCCATAGCTTAGGGGCTGTGCCATTCATGCTTTTATCCCATGATCAAAAATCTGGAGATTACAGAAGCAGTTATGGAGTTCTCTCAAGCCTCAATTTTGACCAAATCTAAGAGAAATAACTAAGTAGCGTGGTTGCAGAGAGTGAGTAGGCTCAATTCTTTCCTTCTTCTGCCATATTCTTTGCATTCAGTTTTGTTGTAAAGTTAAGATAAAGTGGGCAGATAAAGTGCTGTGGCAAGCTCTGCTGCTTGGCCGCCAGCAGGTCCAGCCAAGGGCTGAGCCATGTGCCCACCTCCTGTCACTCTAGCACACACACACACACACACACACACACACAATATCACAGCTTATCTCTCTTGCTACTCCATAACTCAAAACAGATATAGATGAGGAAAGAAAAGGGTATGCATGGGTAGCAGGTACGAAGTCCAGCTGCTGGAGAAGACAGCATCATGGGTGATCCTCTTCTTGGTGCACCCCAGGCCACAGCAGCACATTGCTGGCTCATTTAAATAAGTTCTCTCCACTATGTTGGTGAAGTGCCAACTAAATTCATGTTCAAGCTAGGAGTAAATTTGCTATCGGACACTGCTGAACTGCATATGACAGTTAACATAATACACTGTAATTTTCCCTGCAATCTGGGCTGTTACTCAAAATGCTAAGCCCAGTTAGTGGTGAGGCAACTAATTTGCTGTATAAGAAGGCAGCAGCTGCTAGCCAAACCAGGGGCATCAGCTCAGAAATCAGAGGTACTAGAACACACAGCTGATTCACATGAAGATTACAGCAAGAATAACTAAGAAAATAAAAGCTTAAAGAAACATCAGCATTTGAAGACTGCGTCTCTTAAATGTTAGGATTTCATGAGGTACACCTAGAACACAGGGAGAAGAACTTTTGATCTAATAAATAACTGCTTTCCTGTGCAAATGGAGAATTTCAGCAGACATAGACTTTTGGAATAGGATTAGTTGCCTTTTAGACTGCTGAGTGATCATGATGGTCTCAAGTTCTACCATCGAACCTTTTTCAGAAGTGGTCTTCCTCTGCACCACAGCGGCACGAGTCAGGGCTACAGAGAAAACAGCTTCTCAGAATTGCCAGTATACATTGTATTATGTTAAGTTAAAAGTACTTATCCTGGAAGCTTTTGTGGAATTATTGAACTTAAGCTATTTAAAAAAGATCATGCTACAGCACCGCCTCAAAGGAATACATGCCCCAGCTTGACAAATCCACTTTTAAAAGGAAAAGAATCTGAGTGCAGTTCATCTAATGGAGGGCAGACTTGTAACATTTGTCCCCGTGTTCACCTGACACACACAGTCACAACCAAGTCAACTCTATGCAGTGTTTGATTGCACTACGCAATACCCATATTATGAAGAATACAATTTTTCTAGAGACAATACTCACATTATGCAGAGTATTATCACATCTATATAAATTTTAAGACTTTTATTCATCTTTTATGATTTGCAAGAGAGGGCATGGACCAAATGCAGGTTGCAAATCAGGCCGATGATTGTATCATTAATCAGCAGTCATAGTTTCCCCCAGCCAAATTGTTGTAATTCTCCTTTCTTCTGTAATAATCCCAGCCCCAATTAAAATCCATCACAATAAAATATTATTGGTTCTTAAGAATGTGTTTTAGAGAAGCAATAATTATTTTCACAGAAGGTGAAGGAGCAGAAATTCAGGAAAATATCTCTGAGCACCAACAATTACAGTTCTTAACTTCTAGGAATCATAACTATACTTACAAATACAAGCAGCTGCAATCAACCTGACCGCATCGTATGGTGGCTCACAATGAGGAAAAATTGGTTGAATGATATAGTTAGCAAACGTGATTGCTATCACTGCCTGGGTTGTCGGTTCAATAATTAGCAAGGAAGACCACAGTCTGATGAAGGCCACAAAGGCACCAAATGCTTCCAGGATGTAGGCATAACTGCCTCCAGATTTAACGATGGATGTTCCTAATTCAGCGTAACACAAAGCTCCAAACAGTGAAAACATCCCACCAAGTGCCCAGATGACTAGAGAGAGTCCATAGGAAGCACTGTACATTAAAACACCTCTGGGTGATACAAATATCCCAGAGCCAATCATGTTCCCTACAATCAAAGAAACTCCATTTAGTAATGTGATTTCTTTTTTCATCTGCATTTTTTCACTTGTGTCTGCCATATCCTCCATTTCTGCTTTTCCATTCTTAGTTTTGGATCTTTTATTGCAGCATATTCGCCAGGGGCCTGGCATCCTCAACTGTCATTACCTGAAAACAAGAGGACAGAACACCCTTTTTAACACACGTGGCATCTGAGACACAGATAATTAGCATGCAAGGCATAAATTCTACAAAGAACAATTTTTTTGCCTTTCAGTGCAGGATTTTCTTATCTTTCACTGTTCTGTACATTTTTAATGGATGAATGTGAGGCCACTGTCCTGAAGCTTTCATGAACTCTCACTTCACTTTTACTATTTATCTTGAACAGTAATCCTACATTATGTTATTGAAGTGATCTTTGGGAAGAAAGAGACACTGTACCCCTGGAAACATGTTCTTATACATCTGGAGTGTCCCACACAGGTGTACCTCTCCCTAAATTTTGCTCCCATCCCTGGAAAAACTTCATTATCATTTGTTTCATCAGTCTCATCCATCCGAAAATTATCTGCTGAGGAATACAAGAGAAAAGAGAGGAAAAAAATATTCAAGAACTCCAGCCTCAGAGGCTAATGTTAATGTGAGGGTAAAGAAAAGAGCTTCAGCTGTTGCTGGAGATGAGATTGCTGCTGCAGTGAATAACAGAGCTTGTTTAGTTATAAACCTCACTTGACTTCTGGGTAGAAGCCACTAGCATGCACAGGGACTGAGTTTTGAACACCTTGTTCCTGGAATGCTTTTGTGTAAGGGTGTCCAACAAAACACAACTATAAAGTCTTCCCACTCCGGTGCTCACAGAGCAGGATCCAACTCACCAGGAGCCAGGAAAAATGACATAACTGCGTAGCTGCATTGATAAATCAGCCTTGTGCCCACATCATACCCCTCTGGGACTGAGGTCTTCAGGGATGGGGAAGGGAAATGTTAACAGCCAGGACTGCAGTGACTGTCTCCATTCTTTGGCCCTGCTGACTCGTAATGGTGCTTATTTAGAACAATGACTTTTTTTGGGTGCCTGTCTCAAAAGAAATTTATTTCTCCTTCCTTTGCCCCCTCCACACAAACTCTAAAACTCTTCCAAAGAAAACTTTTTCAGAATCCTATGACCTAATGCCAAATTCTGCGAGTAGAACAAAGTTCCTCCACGCAACACTGGTCAAAAACACTTGATCACAAATTTACGTTGTTAAAACGCAGGTCAATGGCCAGTTTAAAACAAACAACCTGCCCTACCCAAACTTCCTGAGAGGTTTGTGTTCCTTTGTAAAGTGTACCTGGTGTAGCAGACCTGAATAACGCATATGTGTTCTTTTCCAGCTTTTTTTTGGTGCAAATGTTTCCTAATTGATCAAGTAACTAATGAGGTCTGTTGAGGATTAAATATTAAAAGATGTCAAACTCTCTTTAAAGATTAAATGCTTTTCTAGTCCCAACGTCACTTTCTCTAACTCCAGGAGAATTGTGGGAACTCTGGAGTACAGTTATATATTAATTCTTGCCATAGGTGTTCAAGCTTGACTGCTGAATCCCTCCTCCTTTGCTGACCTCCTCTTCACACATGGGTGACCCCTCTTACTTCTCACTTTATCCTTCTAAGACTCAAAAATGTCATCTTGATCTGAGGAGAGAAATTTGAGGCATCCAATACACCAGTCCTCCATCTTCCTTAAAACTCCTGTTTCCAGTCACAACCTTCTCCCCTGAAATACAAGCTAATACTTCCAGAACCTCCTGGCTCCATTTCTGCTCTCCATTGCTTTGTGAAATGTTGGCAGAAACCCCCTCCCATGATTGCAGCTGGCCTGAGAGCACATCAGGACAGCAGCATGCTAGAAATTTTAATGCTACTTTGGCAGCAGAGGTGGTTTAAAATCACTTTGTGCTTTTTGTGCCTGAAATGGAATTTTTTTTTTTTTAATTTTTATTTTTAATTGTGGGTTATTCAGAGTTCTGCCTCTGAGCCAAAATGCACAAATTTTATGTGGGTACAGCTCAAAGGGAGTGAGAATTTAAAATGCAGCTGTTCACGAGGGGATGTGAATGTGGAGCTATTGCACCACTACACAACTAGTGACCAAAACCAATGGCTATCAGTTTTCCTGAAATGAAGTCTCACTGATAAATGAGATAAAGCTATTTTCCTGTAAAATAGGATACATAATGCACTTGGTAGGTTGTCACTAGTAACTTGCGTACGTGATATCCAACCTGAACTCTGATGTCTAGTGCGGACGGCCTAGTAGCTAAAGGGAATTTGAGCATTTAAATTGGCAATGCTACTTGAGTTTAGTAGAACTTTTACAATCTGTAGCTGTCATGAAAGCACAAATGTAAAGATTAAATTATTTTCTGAAGTAACACAATGTTTTGCAGATTTTTTCTTCTTTTGTGTGCCAACAAAAGATTATTTCAGATATCTAAAAATGTGTAACCAGAGCTGTACAGGGAAATATTTCTTTCAGAAGTGACTGTAGGTGAAACCATTTTGAAAGAAAAACAATTAGAAGAACAAACAACTCAAAATTCTGTACTTTGATAGATGACACATTAGCAAAACTTTTAACTAGACCCTGAATTCAGGCCACATATTCTCACAGCCTGAGAATAAAAGGATAAGAGATTCAATTTGCATAAACAAGATGTCTACCTTCACTGTAGTTACCCTAATTTTTATTAGCTGAAAATCTGCAAGAAAGTAGCAATTTGAGAACAGAATCTTTCAAAAAGCTTCTGTCTGTCTCTGTCACCTTCTGCCCACACTCGAGCCAAAAGCAATATTCCCACTATCTTTGATAGTACACTAATTTCATTCAGTGGGGTCACAATGTTAAAGTTTTTATTGATTTTTTTTTTTTTTTTTTAAATTCAGGACCATATCTTCCTTAAATAAACAAGGTTTGAGTGAGGCAGGACTCAGGGTAGTTCTTAGCAAGGTATTCATGCTATTAAGAAATTTAGAGGAATAGAGGAAATAATCTCCTGTACAGATAATCCTATTAAATAGCTAAAGGAGACTTTTTATTTGGTCGGATGTGTAAAGAATGCACTGCTGTTACAATCCAGGCAGTGATGAAAACAGTCTGAGGATATGCCCACTGTCCATTGCTGTGGTGTAACCCTTTCCCTCATTTATAGCTTCTGCTATTTTGTTCCTACTGAACTTGGCAGATAGTCCTGCTCTCCTGCCATCACTGTCACGTCATCTTCATGCTACCATCTCTCCTTCCCGGGACCATCACTGCCACTTCTGCCACAAACTGGTGTGCCCAAAAGCTTAAGCTAGGAAACCTGTCTGTTCAAGCATGACTGTTCTTTGTCATTAGGGCATGCCTGCTGGCTGCATTTTGAGGATGCACATAATCCAAATAAGACCCAGTACTAACGAAGGTCTGGGAGGGCTTACATGCTGGGGACAACTATCAGAGCTGTAACAAGTTGACTTCTTACAGGGGGGTGGCAGTTTTCAATTGGAAAATCCTGTATTATAATAGGTAACAAATCCTTACAGTGAGTCCTCTAGCAGAGAGGAATTCAGAGTGGCTTCCTGAAAATGGAAAGATTTAATTTATGCAGTGATTAAAAAAGGGAGGTTTTTTGCATTCTGGCATTCTGCTTTAGCAGAGTATTTAAAGGCTAATCTTACTGCAATAGAACTTTATGGCATCAAAAATGTAAGTACAGGTATTTTAGGAACTCTTGCTTATGAAGTCTGAAGAACAAGACATAAAAGCTTCCTGACATGAAAGAACATCCCTGTTCTCTCGGTCCATGTGGGCTGTGACATGCAGAAAGGGCTATTGCTCTCTGGAAATTAGAGATTCAGACAGGCATCAACATGCTGATGTGCCTCAGAAGCTGCAGCTAAATTAAGGCTGCAAATGCTTGCCTGTGCCTTGTGTCAGCAAGTGATCTCTACTGCAGAACTTCAGAACCCAGTTTTCATGCAGGTCCTGCTCTTCCTTTGAGGCTCCCTCAACAAATGGAGAACAGTTTTTCCCTTGGAGAAAAAGCAGAATGCATTGAGAGCAAAAACAGTCCTAATGGCCCTAAATCCTTGACAAAGTGAAGGAGGAAGGGACAGCTTGATAGTAGTTGAAAACCAAAGTTGAAATCAAAGACAGTTCTTCCATTAATTACTGCAAGACTGGTTTGGCAGGGCAGGATTTTCTCAGACACTTCCCATCCTTCAGGGATTTACAGCCTCATGAGTGATTGCCTCCTTCTTGAGGAGGCAATTAACCTTTACCAAATGATTAAGCAAGGCTTGGTCAGGGCTTATTGAAGTGTGACATCTTATGAACTGCTTACATAGAGTTCCAGAGGGATGGAGCTACCTCTGTTAGGACATTTTGAAATTCTCAGCTTTTAATTCAAGAAATACTAGTAAATAAATCTCTCTCAGAGACCAAGTATTATTCCCTTCAGCAGATTTCCTTAGAAATTGAGGGCGTTTAGAAAGGCATCTCCTGTCAAAGATGCTGGAACATGCTGGACATCATGCTGGATATCTTGAAGTTATTTCAGATAATTTCATGGCCTTTTCTTTTGGTGATTGGTTTCTACTGCCACATAATTTCTCGATGAAAGCCTGCTATGCGATCAATGAACATAGGAAATTCAAACCAAGCATTAAAACTGCTAAACCCCCAGTATTTTCTAGTTTCAGTTAGAAAATGAACGACATTATTTAAAACCAAAACCTAGCATATTTTAATAACGTTTGTAATAGAAATCATTTTATGTGTGGAAAGCCATTTTCAAAGTCACAGGCAGTATCTTATTTTCTCCAAGTACACTCTAGTAATTTTTTCCTGTGTGTAGCAGATTGACCATAAATAAATAAAAAAAAAAACAAACAATCATATACATTGATAATAATAGCTATTAGAACATGAAATCAGATGTGCCAGCAATTTTCAACGTGGTCAAAAATGTATAGAGCAAACTTCAAAACACTGTTGCTGAATATGAACATCAACAGATCTTAAAGTATTCCTGACAGATTATATTGATGGACATTTTCCAGTGTGAGAGGAGATCAAACCAACAAAACAAGATTATGCATCGTGAAGGAACAGCATAAAATAAAATGTTCTTAGCAATAATAATAAAAAAACCCCAAACAACAGCAACAAAAAAAATCCACTTTTATCTCCTCTGATGAAAACATACCCCATTTAGTAGGAAACAAGCAGATTTCCTTTTAGTTTTCACATTTTATGTTTATAAAAATAGTCAGAGAACTAATGCTTCAAATGCACCAATCACATTACTGTGGTCAGAGGCTGGTTTTCCCATAGGAGGAACGTGTTCCACCCCCAGTACTCCATTCCCACCCCAAAGCAAATCACAGAGGATATTTGAAAGAGACATTACTGTAGTCCAAACCTAAGAAAGGTATTAAAAAAAGAAGGTAGTGGCTTACTGGGGGTGCGTAGGTGATACAATTACTTCTTTTAGCAGAAAGGCTACTCTCTAGCTGCTGATCTAAATAAGCAGACATCTGTTTCACCGGGACGGGTAAGTTAACACTAATATGAATAGTCTCTTCTCTCACTCTTGGTTTAGCTTTGCCTTTAGTTGCTATTTTTAGTACAGTAGCTTGAATACTAAAATCAGTTACAGCTTTGAAGAAAGAAGTCCCAGACTCTCCTGGAATGTATACTCTCCAAACAACTTCAACTGAGGTCATTAGCAGGCAGAAACAGGAAACTTAAATATCAGCTGCTCTCTATTCCTTATAAAGTTGTGACAGAAATAAGACAAAAGAAAAGCTGGGGAAAAAATATTACTTCATCTACATGTCACTGAAACCAAGAACAACCCTTCCCAGATTTTAATGTGAAACAAATGCAGTCTAATTCCTTCTTGTTAATTTGGAAAGCCACAATGAGAGTTTTTACTAACACTGTACACAAAACAGATGTTTATTCTCATGGCATAACTTGCTAATGCAGAAAGGTTTTCAGAGTACGGAAACTAGCAAAGAATTGTAGTTAACTGAAATTCATAGGTATTGTTTAATTTAAAAAACCTAATGTTTTTCTGTTTACACTTTTAAAAAATCTAATCTACTAATTTTTAAATATTTATCAGCTATCTATTTTTTTTCAACCAGAACATTATACATCTGTGGCTTTTCTAATAACTTGACATGATTTCTTATAACTAATGACATGATACACAAAACACACTGAGCTGGTGTTAAGAGCTTATTTAAATTAAATAAACTTGAAAAAAAAATGTAAGATAAAAAAATAACCAAATAAATAAATTACTTACCTAATGTACTCAGCTTTGTCTTCTGAAACAATATGTTGCACTGTTTATGAAGTACTTTCGGAAAGACTGTGTGGTATACAGCACAATATCTACCAAAGCAAGTAAACACCCAGAAAATAAAATCTTCTGGGCAGAGCAAAAAGTTAATGAATGCAAAACACTAACCTGGGATTTAAGTTTTCCATGAACGACAAGGCCAATAGTAAAGCAAAAAATTCATACTCACGTGTCAAAGGGCGTCTGGAAGGAGCTGATCCAGCAGGTCAAGAGTCTGAAATCACAGGACAGAATTGAGGCACCAGAGTCCAGATGACAGGACTTCATCAGGACGGGCTACTAATCCACACAGGAAAGTGAAATAATTGAATTCAAACACAGATACCCCTCCAATCCCTCCAGCCTCAGTAATCCAACTGGAAAACAAGCAGGAGAGTTGCGTCATGTTTCATGTTCCATACAGTAACCCACAGTGACCCAAAGGAGTAATAAAACCAACCCAAATCTTTCTATCGTTAAGTCAGTGCTCCTCCTATTTCTTCCTTTTAAAGTAACATCTTGTAAAAACATTCTTTCTGTGATAGATTGAGACAGGTCTACAGTTAATGTTTACACAGAAATGGCTGTGCTTTTTTAAAAAGCGATTAAAAGCAGGTCTATGGGCGAGTATTTTGAATATACAGCCTCTGAGTCGCTTTATTTTTATCTATGAAGGACAGTTATTGTTATTTATGCCAGAGACCTCTCTAAGTCTGCCTGGAAAGATCGCACAATTCCAGCTGCCTGCAAGTCTGTGCTTACGTACATAATAATATATTAAGAAACATTTTGGCAAGAGAATTGTTTTGCAGGGCTGTTGTTCTCTAATGGAGGAGCAGAGAGGCTGAGTGCCATCTTTTTCTTCTGTCAGGGCAGTGATAATGAGCTATAGCCTAAAAAACAGAATGCATATTTTACAGAATGCATAATTTGACCTTGAATTTGTCTGGTTTCTGATTCGGGGCATCAAAGTGATTGGGCACTACACTAAAGGACTCTGTCATCAGACATTTGCCCTTTCTTAGAGCTGGAGAGCACCTTTATATTGTTCTTACATCCCCCTCCTGAGCCAGCTTCAGCCCTTTGTTTTAATTCTGTAGAGGCTGCATGTTGGAACACGAAACAAAATGTTTTCTTCATTAATGCTTCCCATATTACTATTGGTCTGACCCTGATGGTTACATCCTACTTGACATTTCCCACAATTTTTCAGTAACAGAACAAATATCCGGATTGAGCAATCATAAAGCATGCAGTGTGCATAAAACCCATTTATTTCTTCAACATTTCTTCTGTGAATATAAAATCTCATTCCTTTGCAAAGGACAATTACACTTCTTTGCATTTTAAGTAATCAGGATCGGTAATGTGAAGAAGTGAATGTGACTTCCTTTAGAACATATTTTTCTCACCCATTTTTACAGTCTTGCAGAATTTGACTAGCACTTCTGCAGTGAGGATTCTCCTCTGCCAAGTTACTACTCGTAGCAATTCCTCTGTGTATTACAGCTACAAATACATACATTCACTTGTGGAACAGCAAAGTGAGGTACACTTGCCTGAATAAGCCTGTGACATTTTCTGGTTTCTTGCCTACACCTCCATTACTGCTCAGGAAGGCTTTTCATACTCTGCATTGGCAACAAGAGTACTTCAATTATTTCCAGAGCCCTCTTCATTCATACCATTGCCCAGATGCATGAAACGGTTCAGCTGTAGCTCCTCCAAGTCCTCTGCTGCCTCCTGTTCTGCCAGAACGCGCTCCTACAGTCCTCGTCTACAACAGAAGCACTTATGATTAACCATGATTGAAAAAATACAACGAAACACCCTCTGCCATTAGCTGCAAGTCTGAATGACAAACAAAGGTCACTGTTTGTGTCGTCTTGGCAAAATCAGATCCTTACTTTCCCAGGAAGCTGATGCAGGACAGAGCGTAGCACACAGATCATGTGAAGGAACCTCTACTAACCATGTTAACTCAAGGTATGGGAACAGAACACAAGGATCAGCCACCCCTAAGTGACTGATGGTCTGTCACTACTATGTGACTAGGTACTAAAATAGCATAGGAGATCTAATGGCAAGAATTGCAAAATAATATATATAGTCATATGTTTCTATTTTCCCTCATGTACACGTAAAAAGACATTTCTACGTGTACATTTTAAAAGACTCTCAATGAGCTGTTGCAACTCAGAGAAAAGCTTTTACTATCAGCAAGAACAGTGCTCTGAAATATCAGCAGAATTCTTCCTTGGAGTGAAAAAGCTGAAAAATCTGTTAGGAATTGCAATGAAGAAGTGAGAAGTACACAAAATACTGTTGTGTACTGGAAGCTGTGAGAGGGAAACCAACCAGCTTTTCAAATTGTAGTCTGCCTGAGCGCTTCCAACCCTTTCTCTCACAAAGCAGCATCCCACCTGCCACATCCCTAGATCTGGCACCACTGTAGCGGACACCCCAGACTGGGGCTTCCTGACAGAGAAGTTGCACATGAACTACGTGACTGCGTCTGACTGTCCTTGCCAACCCTGGACTTGGTGCCACTGTCAAAACCAGTCTTGAGTGTTCCAGTTGCGCAGAATCTCTGTTCCTTTTTCATCGTCCTGGAGTTAAACAACAGAAGCATCATCAGACATTGACGTATTGGCTTTTATGTCTGTCACCTCCACACATCCTTCACACACCCTGTGCAGATTAGGCACACAACCTCCATCTCCCTTTCCCCATGCCTACCCCAAAGCTTTTTCCTTACCTCTTCTTCTGTATCCCTCAAGGGCTGAGCGTGGCTGGCCCCTCCTCCATGTCACTTCTGAGAAAATCCGTGTGTGCCTAAAATGTTGGATATGTCAGGTTTATGGATTCTGCTCCCTCATGGAGGGAGGCTCAAGGTCCAAGGAAAAGAAGAGGGAGATTCTACTGAGTGGCCACAGGGTTTCCTTGGAGGGCTGGATTTTGGCTAGAGTAACACTCATGGCTTTACAGATGCATGTGTAATTTAGGACTGGGGGTAGAAAATTACTTTTCCTGCAGCTGTGCCACCTCTGGGTGATAGCACATGAAGAAGGGCAGCCCATAATGATGGACGCAACATGACAGCACCATTTCTCTATAGGCCAGATTTATTATTAACTGACCCCAAGCTAGGGGCTAGTTAATAATGATAATGTCTTACTGACAGGCAAGAGTCAGCAGGGAGACTTCAGAAAGCAATAGGATGCTCCTTCCCCTCAGTAAGGTGTCCTACAAGTGGGTGTCATGTTTTATGTCCAACATTTCCTCTCCACGGAGAATAGACAGGAAGGTGCAGCACTTTTGGAATCTGTCCCACTCATTCTCCAGCGTTCCTCCACCCATCTGCATGACCTCTGGGGAACAACAGCTCATGGGGCACTGGTGGAAAAGCTGCAGCAGACATACTGGCAGGCTGCAGAACATGTCAGGGGCAACTGAGCTTAAGGGTAACAGCATCGAGAAGAATCAATAGCACAAATCACAAATTCAGAATGGTCTGCCAGATTGTACAGCTGTCATCCCATGCTGTGCACAGCACGTAGAGCTAGGAAGCATCTGCATGTGCTCAAATTCTGTTTGCTCCAAGGTAGAAGCTGCTTTCAAAGAGTTGGGAAATAGGAAGAAGGTGCAGACTGCCAGACATGAGACATGCAGGCCAAGTGCAACCTGGTAGGCCAAGGCTTTTTATACATAGCAGGAATACTTTTACCTTCTTACATATAATTTAAAATAAGAAATTACAAAATTTGCAACTCATGCAGACCCTACTAGAACAACATATGATCTTGTAAAAAGATACCACTCAAGAAGCCTCCATTCTTCTACTTACAAAAGCCACATTTCTGGAAGTCTCTTAATGCACAATGAATTTTGGACACGCATCTAAGAAATGCTATTTAGCTACCTTTCATGACATAAAGCTTTCTTTAGGCACTACTAATAACAAACGAACATGGCTTAAAATGTGATGTGCAGGGAAACAGTTCTGGTAAGGCTGACAGCTTTTCTCAGAGCCTGTCCCTGCTGGATACCTTCAAGTCTGCCCTACAGAAAGCACAATCATTCATTGCACCATTGTCTTGCTCTCAGCTATCTAGTTTGATTTTTACAGCCTTCAGAGAGAAGCAGGATAAAATGCAAATTCCTAGTTTATGCCAAAAAACTTACTTACAAAAATTAAAACCACTCCTTTTCTGTTCAATAAATTATACATTGTATTCTTGTGATTCAGATCACAAAATAAAATAAGCCAGACATTGAAACCACTAAGCTGTTGGCAGCTAGTAATGCCCACACTGAAGCTTGAATCATTGAAATGGGGCAGATTTCATATCTCCATAGGTTTCCAAACAGCCATCACTTTGGATTCTTCATTTATCTGCTCCTTTCTATATGGTAGCTTAGGCAGATTTCAGCTTTTTTGTACCTGAAGTTTGGAATTTCCCAAATTTTAGACAGTGTTAGCAGCATTTGTAATTATTTATTAATTCTTGTAAAAATCATCTGCCTGTGCTGCATTCTGACAAATTAAAACCACCAATTTTTCATTAGTTTTGAAGCCACTAAGGTAAAGTCACTAAGGCTTTCTGGAAAGAGCTGAAAAAAATACCACATACCTTTTCCTCTCAGGTGCCCCCATTTATGCCTCAACACATTAGCACCATCCTTCAGACAAAAAAGGATGGTGGAGATGTTGTCCACAGAAGGATAAAGCAGGTCATGGTGGGAGAGACAGAGACCCATGCACATCACTTCCAGCCTGGCAGGGCAGTTCACGCTTGATCTTTGTACAGACCCAAAATACTGCTCATCATGTAAATACTAAAAATAAAATCCCATTAAAAGTTTGATCCGGGCACATGAGATGAGAAGTATTTATGGCAGATGACAAAGGTAAGCAAGGCACTAACTAAGACAATGTAAAAGAAGTATTAACTGAGGGCTCCCTTATATGATCTCATATGGTATGTGGACCTCATCACATTGTGATTTCAAGAGCAGTTTAAGCAGGTGTAACCAAATAATGTAGGAGGCTACAGCTGCACCCTTTCTAATGTATCGGTTCTTAGCAGAACAAAGATGATCAGCACAATGTCCTCCTTGCCCTCAGGCTCCTGTTTGGACTGACATTCTTCTTATGCAGTGGTCTGAAGCACTTGCCCTGGCAACAAAATGGGAACAACAAAACAAAGCATAATAAAAATTCCTGTTAAAATGCAGTGTAAGCTTCCTCCAACCTACTGTTCTTCTCCAATATCTCATGAGGAGTAACCAGTAAGGCTGAAAGAAGAAAATGTATTATAAACACAGCATCCAAGCCCCGAAATAGAGCACCTGGACTTTTTCCTCCATCTATGGGAAAGACCAGATAGATGGAGAAAAAAACAATAGTTCCAAGTTGAGGTGGGTTGTTTCAAATCTGTGAGGAAAGCATATGTAAAAGCATAAAATATGTAAGTCAGGGAACATTTAATGTTTTTTCCTTTATCATGTATAAACAAAATACTTGTCAGTAAGTATCAAGTGTCTGCCTTCATGACTGCACTCCAATTTGTACTTGTAATTTGTAACTCACCAAATGCAGTCTACATGAACTCAGTGTCATTTCTGAGACTCTACAAAGGCACAATAAAGACAGAGTGGTACATACATAAAACTACTGTATAGAAACAAGACTCGTGTTATAAGAAATATTCACATGGCTTCATACAGAAAGAATAAATTTAAAGATGCAGTCTTAAAGAATTAGATACAATGTCTGGATAAGGTTGAAGTCCTAACTGTTTGTTATCTTTCAACTTTTGTATTATAATTCTGGCGAATTCCTCTCCTTGGCTATCTGATGTATCAAGCAGTTGTCGGACTTTTGATGTCCTTGTAGGTTTGGTGCTTATAAGTTCATAGTCTTCTTTCATGAGTAAAAATCTTGATAGAAGAGCATCCAGTGACTGATTCAAACATGCTTCAGTCATTTGATCAATAATTTCTTCTCTTTTACTTTGGATCCATTGATGAGCTACATTCTGTTGTATGGTTTCCAGAACAAAATCTGAGGTTGGAGAGGATTAAAAAATAAATAAATTAGCATTGTAACTGTCTATCAATAAATAGTGCCATAAAACAAAGAGCAAGCTGAGAAAGATCTTTTTAAAACTTGATTGTGGTCAGAAATACACTAGACTACTAACATTTCACTACTGTATTCTGTATTTAAAATATTCCAATTTGTCAAATTTGGGGGTTAGAGTATTTATTTTATCTGAATCACTAAATGATTTAGTCTGGAAGGAACCCTCAAGGAGGTCCTTTGGTCTAATGGCCTGCTCAAAGCTGGGCCATCTTCAGGGATAACTCAGGTTGCTCAAGGCCCCGTCCAGCTGAATCTTGGGCACCTCCAAATAATGGGACCTCTACAGCCTCTGTGGGCCACCTGTTCCAGTGTTCAGCCTGACCTGGTACCACAAGCAGCAAGTTGGTAACTTAACTTTCTGGAGAGATTTTTACTGAAGTTTACAGAAAACATTCCTGTAGTTTTCAGCATGTTTTCCTCAAGCTGAGGATTTGCACAGTGAAAAGGTGCCGATTCTCATATATTCCAGAAGAGGGATGATGTAGCAGATCTTTGTAAAGTTGCACGTTATTGCGTGGCCTATAAAAAAATTTATCTCTGAGTAACTCATCATTCATTAGAGTTTGTTTTTTGGAAGCACACTTTTAACAGTTATTTGGTGCATAGGAATGTCATGCAGTGAGCTGTCAGCTACCACAGAAGGTCATTAAAGGTGAGATGCTGACACAACTGCTGTTTCTCTTTACCCCCCATTACTAAAAGAAAGACTAACAGGCTTAAAACATGGAGAGAAGTGACAGGCAAGATGTGTTAAGCTCAAGCTACTTTTTCCTGTTCTCTTGGACTGCAGCACTGCAACAGCAGTAGGAGAAAGGAGAAAGAACATGAGCAAAGGGAATGGGAGAAGGAGGAACCAAGGCAGAAGGAATTAAGTCTGCTTTGAAGGAGAGAAAAAAGCTAGACGCTACAGGTACATATACTTGGTCACGTTTCACTTTCGTTTTATTTACTTTATAATATAAGGTTACAAGGACAGAATTACGTGTATTCTAAATTTGTAGAATGCTTTGTTTTCATTTTACAGATGAAGAAAAGTTCCAGTTTCCATTTCATGCACACATATAAGTATTAGGACAATTATTTGGGTCTTGGAATTAAATCAGTGTTTGCTGTACCTGAAGGAATCGGTGATGATCGCAGCATACACGATGCAGAATTCGAGGCATCTGAAATACTCTTCTCAGATGAGGGAAAATGACTATATGGATGCATAAGAAGTCTCGCACTCTGAGTTACCGAGATATTTTCATCTGTACTCTGACTGCTGAGAGAGTGTAGACCCTCAGAATTTTCACCTTAAAAAAGAGGGAGCCATATTACTTCTATGTTCAAACAAAAAACAGCCATCAGAGACTATTTAGAGAAAACTCATAAAACACGTCATAAACAACGTAAATTCACATCAAATACAATGCATTATTCCTTACACTTGGGTTCTGAATACATTTAAATCCCTTATCTTTTACCAGGGTTTGACCATGGGTTTGGGGGTTTTCTTTTATTTTAAAAGAACATTGAGATAATAGATCTGGTAGATGTGAGCTTTAAAAAAACCCTGTTTGATAGAACATTTTTGCAGGGACTGCAAGAACAAAGTAACTCCTTCAAGTGTTTGGAGAGGTAGCTAGGAGTCAACATGAAACACGACTAATTTACTTTGATGAAGTTTGGCAGCGTAACAAAGGTAGAAAGATTGAAAACAAGATCGAGGTGGAGAAAAAGAACATGAATACTGACAGCAATATTTGGTGGGAAGCCAATCATAGAATCATACAATGGTTAGAGTTGGAAAGGGTCTTGATAGTTGTTCAAAACAGCATATGACTTCAAGAAAGCTTAATGTAAAGATTCGCAAAGAAAGGGGAAGGGGAAAGGGGTTTTATCAGATGGAAAGCTTAATAGTTTCTATTTTAAGGACTTTTATGGCAGAAAAAGAAGATGGATGTGAAAGCAGCAGTAGGAATGACTCAAAGAAGAGATAACAAATAGCTCATGAGAAACAATTACAGGGCATATGCCTAATTCTGCATACAGTTTTCATTACAGACTTTCACAGTGTCACTTGATAAAGTGCTCCAAAGATGTTAACTAAGAACCAGAGATGCAGATATAAGAATTCTGATGGACATCTAAAGACACAATAAGAACAGGTAGACCCCTCCAAAGGAGGTACTTTAAGGTGCATTCCTACCTCAGTGTTGACCTGTGGAAGAATATGGCTAAAAGTACAAGGAGAAGAAATAGGAGAATGTGAAAGAAATGAAACTCTAACTACTTAAAAAATGCTGGACTAGAATTCATAGTAGATAGCTTAATTAATAGTAGCTATTTCATTAATGAAAGAGAAAGTAAGATGGGCAGACCTATGTAGTGTAAAATAACCGATGTTATCTACCACATGAATAAGAAAGGATTAGGAGACAACCACTGTGAATGAAAGATCATTTTAGAAAGGGATTTAAAACAGCTCTGCTAAGATAGATTGTTCTAGAGCTCTAGGAACACATGGTTCTTTAATGGCATTACAGACAAAACTACTGGGATTATTCTAGTGTGGAAGAATGAACTTGACCAGTGATCACAGCATAAAAAACATGCTAATTAAATTTTGCAGATATTATTTAGAAAGAATGGGTTGATTTAGGTGACTTAGACAGAACCTAGTTGACCTAGAAGACTGGAGTAATAGAAGTGGAAATTTGGTAGCACAAAACATGAGATCTAGACTTCAAGCTTCAAGCTGAGGCTAATGATTTGGTATTGAGACAAGGGGAAAAACTCTAGGTAGGTTATTCTGTAACAAAGGATCATGTGAGAAAGAAAAACTAAAAATTCTAAGGTTTATTAAGTGAAGTTCTGATTTCGGGCAGAAAAAACTTGTCACACTTCTTTCTATTACTGAGTACAAATGTTTGGTAGCCTTAGTTTGGTGCCTTAAGTTAGAACATGCACAGGGAGGACTAGTAGGATACCAGGAGAATGAAGAAGATTATTTTACAAATGAACTTCAAAAGGGCGTATCCTGTTTGCTTAGCAAAACAAAATGTATTAAAGGATTACTCTCTATATCAGAAGTAAAATGGGAAAAGAGCTATTTAAGCTTAAAGCAATGCCGAAGAACACGTGTGTGTATAAGTTGGCTAGGGAAAAAAAAAAATAAAGAAGCTGAAAGCGAGAATGCAGTTCCTAACTCCGAAGGAGGAAGTTTCTGAAAAAGTCTTCTAATTATATTGGTGGAAAAACAACTCAAATAAAATCTATCATCATTAGCTTCTGCCTTGGTGCCATGCCAAACTCATCTCTTGCCAACATATACTTGGGAACAGCTTTTCCCCTGAAATGACTGCATCTAATTTAGGCGAAGTTAAAAGAATGCCAATTTTGCTTTCCTTTATAAAACTACCTGATGCAGATATTGGCAAAGTAATAACAAACGCTTCTGTAGCATGGCATTGTAGACACTACTTTCACAGGCTTTACAGTATCTATACATACATACAACAAAGTCTAAGCAGTAACCCTGTAAAGGACTGATCAATCAGATTAATAGTGTGACCACAATCTCATCAATCTCCACAGGCAGCTAATGGCATTTTTTAACAGGAACCAACAGTAAGAGGGGCTGACATTTATCATTATCATTACTTATCTGATCACACTTATAGTCCATGCTCATATTCCATTTTCTAAAATTCATCACAACATTCCTAGTAAACCTGGAAACCACAAGTAATTCTTCATCTTTGAGATTTTTATGCTATGTGTATAGATAAATGCTGGAGTAGAGGTACAGCCAACCTACACTACATTTGCTTTCTGTCATTTGCCCCTGTAACTCAATTTCCTTAAGCCTCCTGTAATTTACTTTCCCTGGAATTCCTGCTGTATTTATATCTTTCTAGTACATTGAGTACAAGCCCAGAATTGTAGATGTGTTCAAACAGGAGCTGGAAAAGAAACTGCCTGTGCCCTCCTAGCTCTACTAGAGCATCTCCAGTTTTGCAGCACCTCAGCACGCTTTTTGATGCCCTGCTTTAGAGCACTGAAGTCAATCGTCTTGTCTGCTTTCACAACACTGGTCCCTGCAAAGTCAAAGGAATGCTCCATTCTTTTGAAATACTGTTTGTATTGTTTCCAGAGAAGAAACTCAGTGCAGTTTTAGTTTCACCATGTATTGCTATTTCACCTGAGTCCCACTGAATTTTTCTGGCTTCTGATGTCAGCAAAATCTCAAAACTGAGTTTTCTCTGGGAATTTTGCCAACTTTTATTGAGAAAAGGTGACAGCTACAAAAGGTCTACGCAGATACTTTTGCAAGGCAATCTATTTACTAAAGCTGTTTTATTTATTGAACTGAAAATGATCAAGACCTGCATTTCTCTTAGTTTACCCAGCTTATGAATGCCTCAAAATGTTTTGCTTTTTTATCTTTTGAAGTAGTTCACAAATTATGAAGGTGCCAGAGTACTGGAACAGGCTGCCCAGGGAGGTCGTGGAGACCCCTTTTCTGGAGACCTTCAAGACCCGCCTGGATGCAGTCCTGAGTAATGTGCTTTAGGCAATCCTGCTTTAGCAGGGGAGTTGGACTAGATGATCTCTAGAGGTCCCTTCTGACTCTGGCAGTTCCGTGATTCTGTGACTAGCGAAACTGCCAAGAGTCTGAAAGGACAAGTAAATGCTCTCCTTGCAGTTACAACCCTGAATCGGAAAACTGAAGCTGTGAGCTGTAGCAATTTCTCAAGCGACGGGAATAGAAAATCAGAGTTAAAATACTCCAGTTCTTTACCCAGAACACTAAATTTACAAAACAGATCTCTTTTCTGACATAAACAGAGATCCAACTATCTACCATGCAAATGCAATGTTACTGTGAGAGTGTTAAGCTGCAATGGCAACTTAAATTTATATGAATTCATTAGTATCAATACCTGATGAGAGGATATTACACTTGGGAACAGACTTGAGTCTTGATATATCTGGAGAGATGCTCCGAAGGGGAAGTGCATCACATTGTATGGAGCCAGAATATGTTTCCTGAAATTATTCCAGTTGTACAATGAAAACACACAATAAATAAATACAAAGTTTCAATGATATAAAAAAGTACTTTCCCATCACTGCCTCTTCCCTACTATCTGAATGCTCAATAGACAGCATAATTAAAATACAGTCTATGTAATCCCAATACTTGTGTTTTCCAAAGCTGACAGGAATTTTGAACAGAAGTTTAATTATTAGTAAGAATCAAAAGAAGCAGCATTAAGAACCAAAATGTAAAAGCAAATCTATATGACCCTATACAAGCAAGCTCCTTTGAGGTGTAAGGGAGCAGAAGACAGTCTCTTACAAGTTGCAGACATTATGTGCTACATTCCTCCTTGAGGGACTGAGTTTCCCACACTTAGAAGATACCAAATACGCCCTTCTGTTTACCCACTTTATACTATCTATGTTCACCTATAGGGCTCAACCACAGCATTTTATGCTTTTCCTGACTGCATAGGAAAGTAACTGCAGAACAATTCCCCCTTACTAATTTAACTTCCCTTTAAAACTTTCAGGATCTTTAATGATGACGACATACCAAATGCAATATGAAAAATATTTACCTCTTGGGGATTCAGAGGTATATTTAGAGGTATCTGCTCCACATCTGTTTTCTTGCCGCTCTTGTAAATACATCGTGATTCATACAGTGACTGGAAGAGATATATTTACCTGTATTAAATTTCTGCTGTAAGACAAGATGACAGCTCTGTACAAAACCATGCTTCAGCCAGATACAAGATTAGATAAATGACAAAGGAGGTGACATTTCTTTTTGCAAGCAAAAATTGCCAACTTATTTGACCACTTCATGACTGTAACAAAAGCCACTTACCTTTGATCTCTTTAACAGAATTACTGCTTCCAGCATAGCTATTTCATCAAATGTTCGCAGGACTGGCTCCAGGTCTATTAAGCATTCTAAACAAAGAAGGAATACTCTTTTGAAGGATTTATGGTGGAAATTAAATTTTCATTTTGCTAAAGCTACTTTCTTACATTTAAAACAGTAATTTGTCTATTGATACATATCAAACCCATGCTGATAAACAGAAGTTTCTTGCTTTCACCTGCTGTTACAACACAACAGTTTCACATCACCCAAACAAACCCTGTCCTGATCTGGCCACCTCAAATCTGTGTATCAAAAGAAATCCAGGACTGTGCCTGACCACAAGTCTTGCATTCTTGGAATGGATAGATCAAATGGATTTGCTATATTTCAAGATAGACCCAACTAGTCTGATTTGCTAAATGGGATCGAACAGCAGAAGATCTCAAAGTGAGTCACTTTCTTTCCACTACAGCAAAGGTCTTAAATATTTATATAATAAAAATAAGCAAACAACCCTCCACCACAGCATAATCCAGAACAGATGCTGTTTGGCAGGGCTGGAGAAGATGGTGATAGTCAAGGCACTGATCTATCACATCCAGTGAATCCAAATGAGAGTTCACCAAAGGCAGCAAGTCAAGTTAAAACCACCTACTCCCATAGGGAGACACATAAATATCCAAAAAATCCAATAAGCAAGTGACAACCTGTGTTATGCTCCCTTGCTTTCCAATGCTGAAAGGTTTACAAAATTAAGTATTTAAAATTTTGTGATGATGGTATTATAAAAAATGCCTCTTTGAAATTGTGTTCAAGTATAATAAAACCTCAGCAAAGGATGATGGCATGTCACAATTCTACTGCATTTCTATGGACGCCACCCATTTGGCAAAACTCATTTACCACACTAGCAACTTATCACACTGCATCCTTATTAACATATTTTTATTTTTTACTATAATTTTACCACAGTTCTCCCATATTCATTTTTTTCTACTAGTATCTTTAAGAAATACATTCAATAGTAGGATTCTTATTTTCTTGCATCAGCTAAAGTGTAGTTTTATAGCTTTGGCACTGCATTTTCCAAACTGAAATACTAGTACTGTTAATTTTTGTTGATTATAATTAAATTGTAGGTACACATTTCAAGTACATGGAGAAATACAGTGATAAGTAGTCTTTATCCCTTCTTCATAAGGGGAACACACAGGTTAACTGACCTATTCTATTTAAAGTTTGTTTAACAAAAGGGTGTTCGGATATTTTGGTTCACCCCTCCCCCCCCCANATTATGATAGTAAAGTAGGGGAAAAAGCAGTGCTTATTTTCATTTAAAGACCATCCTACTACAGACACAACACTAATAACGGAACCCAACTTAGCTCACACTTTAGTACACATCCCAGGTAATTATCCTTTCAGTGTGACCACAGACTTTGATTGCTATTTCATTTCAGTTAAGAGGCACGGGAAAAAAAGAATACATAGTATAATTATGTGTCTATTTTTTTTTTAATTTAAAAAAAACCATTATAAATAGCTATATTTCCTTGGTTGGAAAAAATAATCCACAATTTGCAATCATACAAATGAGACATGCCAAAATAACCTGCTATTTCAAAACGTTCTTAATGAAAATATAAGAATGCCTCAAAAAAGTTCATGTGATTAATTTTGGATTGTAAACTGAACATGAAGATCCTGCATGTGTTTGGATGTGCCCCCATTTTGTCCTTGCCAAATTGATGGAAAAAAATTGAAGTTACGAGCATTTCTTTCTAAGCTATGTGAACAGCAATTTTCTAACACTTTCCAGCTCAAACGAAATAGGCCTATGAATCTTTCCAAAATAATAAAGGTCTGCTCACCAAAGCTATAAATGAAACATTAAGATTGCAAGATTTTCTACTTGTAACATTAAAATAAACTCTGCTGAAACAAACCCTAAAACCAAAACCCACCAGAACCAACTAAAAAACCCTAGTATTTCAGGTTGAGTCACTGGATCCTCAACCTAACCAGTGGGAAACTTAAAATATTGAATCAGTTAAGACAGATCTTTTTGTACTGTTCTACATTTGAATACTTTCAGTAACTACCTTATTCTACATTTTTGCCTCTCAAAGGCAATTTAGCTTTCCCTAAAGAATTAGGGTCATGTTTTCTAAAGGTGTAGGGAGGAAGTTCCTAAAGCTTATATTAAACAGTAGCAAGACAGTGGCAGGAACCACTGTTAGCTTCACCACACTGACAGATGTGACCACAGCAACACTTACAAGAACAAATTTCACAGCTGAAAACAGGTAATCGCTTTCTGCCAATTTTTATGGAATTACCTTTACACAATTCCAAACAAGAGCCGAAAGTCAACACAAAATTAAGCATGGTAAAAGAAACTTTTATGGGGGATAAATTTGGACTCAACATACACCAAGCAAATTGGTTAAGTGCAAAACAGGTTTGCGAAAATCAAAGCAAAACTTTTCCAGTTCACACTATACCACTCTACAAGCTCACACTTCAATCTTACTCTCTAAATTCTGTAACCCACTGTGAAAAAGGCTGAAAGTACCTATTTTTGGTCTTGTGGACAAAAAGCTGAACAGAAAACAGATAAAGTTAAGTGTGTGGGTTCAACCAGTTCCTTTTCAGTCTGGGATGTAGAACGTCAAAAGATAAAGTCTTAGTGAAAAAGATTTGTACTGAGATGCAAACACAAGGTGAAGTCACTACAGCTTATCTGATCTGCAATGATTTATTGGCATGTTTGTCACCTTGCTCATAAATCCCAGAGTACTCATTATATACTTCACTTCCCACCGTCTTAAAAAAAAAAGTTCCCTTCAACAATAAACAGAGACCCCAAGTGAAAGTAGTTAAATAAAATATGCTGCTTTTTTACAGGTAAATTACAGATGGCAAATGCAAAAGACTCCAACTAACAACTTAGTTTTATGGCACACGTAGTTCCATTCATAAAAGTCTGCTTGCAGTCACGGTGGAAGCAGACAGGCACCTTATCATACACAATATGATGACATCTTTACCATTTACCTTTTGCCACTACAACCTTGCCCCGTAAGTAACATGTTCGACAGAAATCTGGCAATTTATAAATCTTTTCATATTATGCAAGGGAAACTCACTTAAGAACGATGGTCTTTCATCTGGGTTTTGTGCCCATCCACTTCCTATCAATTTTATGACGAGCTCTCGATGAGGAATGTCCATTGATAAACTTTCTTCACTTAAATCTAGTCGCTGTCCTTGTGACACACTGTACATTATCTGCAAGGGGTTTATAACTTCTGTCAAAATAGACATCGTGCATTCATTAGAAATATATGCAATATAAATAGATTACTGTAGGAGGAATAATTTAATTTGCAGACATAGCGTTTATAGTTCACCGAAATAAGGTTATGCTTATTTAAAAAAAAAATAAATCAAACAACAATAATTAAAAAAAAAAAATAGAAAAAGAGTCTAATTTCAAAAGTAACTAAAAGTGTTTTTCAACAAGCTTAGAAGTTGAATCATTAAAAAGTAACCCCTACAATGAAGGCCCCAGGTACTCAGCTCTCAGATTTAGCCTCTGTGTAAGGCTGGAAAAATAAAGGAAGACATGGCCTTACCTTCAAATGGCTGTTTTCTGGCCATCACTTCCCACATAATAATTGCGTAACTGTTTAAAGCATAAAAAGTATAGAAGATATTAATTTAGGTTGTCAACACTTAATACCACAACGTGCTCAGCTTTACATTTTATTAAAAACTATTTTGTTTTTATACTTTTATTAAATATTATATTAGTTTTATTAAAAAATATCTTGCTAAAATGGTCCTTCATGCACACACGGAACTGACTACAGGTAACCACAAGGACAGCCTGAATATGAAAACTAGCAGGAATTTTAACTAGTGACTTCAACTAGAATTAGGTAATAATATTAAGTACAGAATAAGTACATCACATATAAAATCCTATTACAAATCTGTATTAGCTCTGCTCTACTAACATTTTGTAAATGACACATGTGTAGTTCAAATCTCAGTATACAAATTAACGTGAGCCCAGTGTTCCAACTGCTCTGTCCTAACTGCAATACTGTGGCACCTCCCCTGGATCAATGCTCTCTGACATTCCCATGGGAAGCAGGGCACTAGAAGTGAGGATGTCATTCACTCTCATCTCTATCCCAACACAAAATCAGTATCAGGCAAGGTACAGACTTGCATCTGGGAAGCACATTCCAGCTGCCCTCCTCAGACACATATACTTTCAACATATGCAATCTTCTCTATAGGGAGGAATGTCACTTATATGTAAGATTCACTTTACAAAAGAGACTCTCAGGAAGACCACCCTGAACTACAGCCAACAGACTAAACACACATTGCTTACTCAAACTGGTGAAATAGTTTTCCATTTAGATCAACATGAATGAGAATTGGCTCAGTGAATACAAATCTGCTCCACCTTTAGTTGACTAGTCACTCCCTTCAATCATCAGAATATATTAAAAAAAAGGTAACTTTAAACAAGTTTATAATTTAAATTGGATTAGACTAGTTCATTTAAATGCAGTATTGACTTCATTTATGAAAAAATAATCAATGCAGCTAAAGCAAATAAAATAAAATAAAATAATATGAGAATCCCAAATATGGTTTTCCTACTTAGGAATAGGAACTTGATGTTGTAGTTGGAAAGCTAAAATGAGAGAGCAAAAGTATTTTTCTGCTTAAGAATCTCGTTTCTAATTTCAAACATATCCTTGTAAACTTACTTCTACTCCTTTATTTTTTCAATAAATCCACTTCAAAATGGATTTAAAAGTTTTTAAAATGTTACTTCAAAAAATATCCAGTGAAGTAATAAAAATGAAACTATGCAAAAAATTATTTTTTTTGCTAAGGAATAATTACACTTATCAGAATCAATGTTTGCTCAACTACTCAAGGAACAGTATTTTCCTATATCACTAAGAAGTACTGAATTTTGCATACAAATTACATTTAACTGCCTCTAAGCATTTTGTCATCTAACAGCTATCAATTAGGAAGAAACAACAAAAGAAAGTAAGAACAAAATAACTGATACAATCATGTAAATTGAGCTTTCCTAACTACTTATTCTGTTCATATTTTAACATTCATCAATGTTAAAAATTTATTCAAGTAACTTTTAATAGAAGCAGTCCTCCCTGGTAGAAAGCCTGCTTTTGATGCATTCCTGAGAAATTAATGCAAGCTGGGGTTTTTTTGGCACAGCAAATTTTTCCTTTTCTAGAAGTTAATGCTGCTTGACTGTACTTTAAAGGATTAGTTTCTTGAAGAAAGATCCTTCCTCACAAATTATCTTCAATACCTCAGCAACATTCAGCTGTATCTACTGTGGTCAATTCATCAGACATCCAGCCTTTCATTCAGCTTTGAATCTCTCCTCTCTACAATTAAAGTTTATTTTCTTAATTCTACAGCACTGCAGCATACCACTTCCTGCTGATCCCTCTTTACGCTAGCTGTGTTTTCCTTTCTTACTTCTGCTACATGGCATCTCTTTTTGATCCTGAGCATAGACCTTCCTGTGTGATTTCTCATGGTCATTTCCTTCATTGTCTCTCTACCTTCAAGTCGTCCTGCCTTGAACTGCCATCCCTCTTTCCGATGTTGTCTCTGTTTCTTTTCTCTCTTCTCAAACAATTTCTTTCCTTCCTAATAAATCAGTTTTCTACACTCTTCTACTGATCTTTTCTCTCTTATTTTCTCCCATTTGGTTGCACACATTCTTTTTCTTTTTAATGAACATTTGTCTTCCTCATCTCCACTCACTCATTAAGCCACAGCCATACGTTCAAATCCTCTGAAATCAAAAGCCAGAAGAGATAATGCCACACTGCTTCTTTATCTATATGATACCATTATTCCTTTTCAATGTCTTCCTAGTCTAGATTTTTCATCAAAGGGTGAGGAAAGCAGGTATGTTGCCATCTCTATTCTTTTGACAGGAATGTCACGGAACTTTGTGTGCCCCTTGAGGGTACGGGATAATTAAGAGAAATAGTGCTGTCCCTGGAAGTCAGTAAGACCTGAGACAGATTAATCTCTCACCAAAATACAACCTTGTCAAAGGTGAAGGTAAAGGTGGTAAGAGTCTTCATGTCTTCTCAATCTCCACTTACATGTGACAATTCCCTCACAATCGTTACAGTAACCTTTGAGCTCTCTAAGCCTTTTCATATTAGTTAATTGTAACTCTAATATCCTAAGAGCAATTGCCATTTTGGTAGTTGGGTAGCCACCACTCACTCTACTACGTTGTATTCTATTATTTCTACTACTCAAATCTACCTGAACTTTTGTAGATTAAGTTATTCCTTAAGGAAATCTATCTAAAGAATTCATCCACGCCAATCACTGTGCTTTTTCCTAACCCTGTTTCAAAAATATGTTTTCTTCTTTCCCTCAAGTACATTCTGGAAAATGTGTTAATTGATGTGCACAAATTACAAGCGTATGTGCACTGAAATAATGGTGTGAAGTTTTTCCCCTCCTTATATTGTCTCTGTGTGTACACTCGTTTATATAAACCACTTTTTTCTGTCTGTTTCTCTAGTCTTAGCTTAGTTTTTGGAGCATTACACTTATCACTGTGTTTCCTAAAGAAACAGGTGATCAAATCCAGCTAGCACTCAATTCCCCAATTCATTTTGTTTATAAACTCATGACACTTCTGAATATAATATAATTGCTGAAACTATGTTAAAGTCCAAGTTCAGTAAATCAAATTTGAACTCAGATTGCAAAGCCCAGTAGAGGATCATGTGAGTTACCTGTAGATATCATGTTTTACACTTGCACGGCTTTTCTGACTAGGATTGTAGTCTTCAGGTGGCATGTAGATAATTGTCCCTCCTTCTGGCAAAGAGGTTTCACTTCGTGATTGCGACATGGATATGACACGCCATTTTGACATGCCAAAATCTGCAATCTGGAAAGGACAAATCAGTTGTTCTGAGAAGAAAAACTAGATTTATCTGCTGATCACTGTTAGAAGTTCCTGAAATACACCCAAAAGACCAGGTCACTAAAAGTCCATAAACTAACACACAAAAAGTATGTGGTTGTCCTAGCAACAGGGAACACCGGCTCTGCTTCAGAAAGCATTCCCAGGTCATGACTCATGCTATCCCTACAGCTCTGCCCTATCCTGTTGTTCTTTTAAGGAAGGACTCATTTACTCTACATCTGTAAAATCTCCTATGTGAGTCTGTCCTTTATGAAGAAAATAACTTTCTTTGATTAAAAAGAGCAAACAAAAAAAAACCAGTAAGTACTTCTAGCTCCCTGGTTGTGAAGAAAGCACAAATTTAGGATAAATCATAATGGGTCTGTGTAAACTTAGCCTGCCGATATCCTGAGACAGTTGCTCTCACAGAAAAAATTTAGGGCATTCCACCTCACCCCCAAAACTTTGACATGTTAATATCTATTAAATTTGATATTCTGAAATTCTGTGCTGCAAGAAGTTGCTGAATAGTTTGTTTACTGTGCACTCTGGGGCCTTGACTCTTCCTACAGAGTTTACAGTATATCTGCATAAAGAATGAAATGACTTCAGTTTACATTCCCAGACACCCAGGGAGCAAGATGTCAGGCTGGGTTATAGGCAGGGAGACAAATAGCCAGCAGAATAAGCTTCCTGGCTGAGCTGCACTGCCCAGTATACAAGGGAAAAAGATAAGTAGCCAGTGACCAGCTCTGCACTTGTCCAGCATTTGCACAAGAGCAAAAACATTTTCAACAAAGATGCCTGTGCGAGCACTGTGGCAATAAAGATTGCAGAAATAACCTTTCTGGAGTGTCTACAGTCAAAATCCACGGTGAAAAAAAAACCCACTTTTTTTCTCCACAGCTCAGTCTCATCAAGCCTTCCTCGCTATAACTGTCACAATATCTTGCTCATTTAGTAGATCTGGGACAACACTCTATGCATGGTGGTACTTTTATACATATGCAATATTTCTATTTGGCATGCATGATGACTTTCCTTGCATTTCTTGACAGCTGTCCTAATTTAGATAATCTTGTTTCACCCAAAAAAAAAAAAAAAACCACTTAAAAACCCAAAGGACAGGCTTCCAGAGATTCCTTAGAGGATGCAGGACAAGAGTTAACCTCTTCCCTTCAATTGGTCCAGCAAAGTAAATGTTTAGATGTGGTCAGGCAGAGCACCAGACTGCACCAGTGCTGTTAAGGATCAAAAAAAGAGTGGATAAAAGAAATTACTTGGACCTGTTCCCTGATCAGGTTTATCAGGAAGCCTGAGAGATGACAATACCAGCACAACTGAGTAGGAGGAGGTATGACCTACTCAGGGCGTGAGCAGAGACAAGGCTGTGTAAGGTCTTGCTGACAAGAGAAAGAAGAAATCAGCACTGGACCTTTGATTTTGCTCAAAGGACCTACAAAAAGATTCATCTCACAGTAACAACTGAAGCATTTGCCACTCAATATAAATTAAGTGCAAAATATCTTTCATTTCACATTTACTTGAATAGTATATTCTATAAATTTTAAAAACAGTGGATCTTTTACAAAAAAACCCCAAACCAGCTCTTGCAATTATGGAAGCACCTAACCATTTTGTCAGAAGTACTTTTAGCCTCTTTTTCACATCATGGCAATGATATTTTAAAAGGCAGAATAAAATTTTAAACTGTTACTACTTCTCTATGTTGGAGAACCTAAGGAGCTTCACAAAAGCAATCTTCCAGCATGTTCAGATTTACACTTTACATGTTCTTATACTATACTAACAGACCATATATGTACATATCGCATGAAAAATGTCAAATGGGGTACTTATGTTTGGATTTGGTTCTACTGTTCTCCAGAACTAGCCTGTCCGAGCATCTCAGACAGAAACACTTTCTATTTTCTCCTCGGAACGGGCCAGGCATAGCTACCCTTGGAAGGTTGCCATACGAGAGCTTCACTGCTATTGACCATCAGCTACTGCTGTAGCACAGCCAATTTCTGGCTTTCTAGTCTTTTTAGATGGATCTACTCCCCACTTGAGCAAAGCAGAGTTTTCAAAATAAGTTGGTTAAATTCTGTCTGCAGGGACAGGAGAAAACATCTGGCATACAATTATGTCCCCTCTGCATGGCCACATCCAAACTCTTACTCCTCTAACTTCACTCATCTTGGATGCTGTAGAACATAAGAATTAAACACCTCTACCTTGACATGAAACTCATCGTCCAGTAAAATATTCTGGGTTTTCAAGTCATGGTGCAGCAACGGAGGATTCATGTTGTGCAAATAGTTTACTCCCAAAGCAATTTCATAAAGAATGCGGAATCTGAGGCACCAAGGAAGATCAAGATATACGTCTTTCTGCCAAGACAAAACCACAAAACCAGAATATAGTCCTCTGTTCTGATCTTTTAGTGCAACACAAAGACATTCATAATAAGAAAAAGGTGACTTGAAAAAACAGTAATCTTTTAACATACACATTACATGAACTCCTTAATAAATTTCAACTGAGCTGGTTAGCTGTTAAAATAAATATATAAATGTTAATCATGAAATGTTATGCTTGCGTTCCCTAGTATTCACATAATAGTTCATGACTGTTACACATGATGTAGAATATTTACTATATTGCTAATTCATATGGAAATATGATTAACAGATGAACTCCTGTATGAAACTTGCAACCCACAGCACAAAGGAAGGCAAGAATCATAACTTCAATAGACACTGGGGGGAAAAAAAAAATCTGTGGTGGAATTAAGCACAAAATACTACCTTTATAAGTATTAATACACCAAGAAAAAGGCAGTAAAACTCAACTGAAATCTCAGAAGTTACAATGACACTCATGTCTTTATGAAAAACACACCAAGGTATGAGGTATGTACTGATTAAAGGTACAGACAAGACTGCAGTGCTGTTAAGACCCAACTGCAGCAGCTTTACAGTAGCAACACTGGATGCTCAGACCAAGTTAATAGGAGCAGCTGAGAGTTCAGCACAGAAGAACTTACTCCTGAGAGCTAGATTTGTTAGAAATATCCATAGCTGTTCAGATTAGCTATATTTAACTTCATAAAGTCAAAATTTTCAATTTTTTTTTACTAAAGATTCAAATTCAGGAAAAAAACCCTCATCTTTTTGTGTTATTTACATCGGCAATAATTCTGAAACCCAGGCTGAAGTAAGCATAACTATTTCAGCTTCTAATTAGAGAACAACAGAGATTTTTAAAGTGATTGTATATAATAATTCAACATGAAGTCAGTTATAGGTCATAACATTAAAGGAAGAAGTGTAATAAAACTGAAGTGGTTTGAGTTTGTTGTCTCTTTGGGATACAGAGCACCAAAACCTACTAGTGATAATTACCATCCTTTAATTTGAAATATTATTAATAATAGGCTTTACTATACTACTCTTAAATATGGAAATCATAATCTATTTGAAACAACCAGGGATTGCATTAAAGACTGTAAGTACACTTACCCCATGTACAAGTTGGTTTAATGACCCATTTGTCATGTATTCTGTTACTATCCCCAGAAATTCAGGCTCGTTGCAAATTCCCAAAATCGGCAGAATGTAACTAAACCTGGCTTTGTGCAAAATCTCTGCTTCTTTTAGAAGATGGTTTCTATCACTTAAAGAAAACAAAGAAATGAAACCATTAGCATACCAATGCTAAGAAACTCAAAGCGAATGTGCAGTTCACTATATTCTCTTAAAGAACGTATATACCTATATGCAAAACCACTACCTTTGACCACGTTTCCTACAACACTCTTTTGACAACAAGATACTGTAAGACAAACTGGAATCTGCAAATGCAAATACAAGATAGCTTCCCCAGTTTCGTTGTACCACACAAATCTATTTCCATCACACATTTTGTCCGTGTTTCCAGTAAATAAACACACAGTAAATAAACATACAGTCAAAACTCCAACTTTCACTGTCTTGTGTAGCCCTAATGGTAATAACCAACTACATTTGTCCTCTTTTACTGCCCATCTTCATACCCTCAGTTTTCACTGAGGCCCACTGTTAATCTCCTACAGAGCGGGATTTTTGATACTTGCAGTTCTCCAACTGTTTAAATTTAGTGGACACTGAGATGCACTAAAATAATATGGGCTAAAGGAATGTACCTTCAGTTTATGAAGGAAAAGGAATGACCAACTGTGCTTTGTTTTCACATAAATGGGCCCCTGCTTTGAATCACCTTCTGGAAAAAAACATTTCCTGGTTGCACAGGAAGAAGGAAAATACCAGCCTCAGGATGTTTGTATGACTGAATTTGGCTGTGGAAATGCTCTTGGTTATGTCAAAACTCCTCATAAGAGTGAATTTGATGAATATTTACAAATTCAGACCTTGCAGCATGTGGATTCAAGAAGCTCAAGTTTTATTTAAGATTCAGTACGCTTCTGTCGCTAAAAATTATAAAGTATTTGGTATGACTTATATGTCAAACTTGGGCCATGAAGGATAATTCTAAGAAAAAAAAGATGTAGATTTTATACCAGCGTAGATTGGTGCAGGTACACGTACGTGATGAGGATATCCAATAACAGGACTTCTACAGCACATCTCAGAGTAAGCCTTTGGATGTGAGCCAGTCTGACAAAGGAGCAATACAGCTGTGCTGGGGCACAGCTGCACACAAGCCAGGGCTATGCCCATCGTGATTCGCTCCGCACAGCACCGTGTTGATGTGGCTCTACAGCTCCAGGGTGAGAGCCAGCTTGTGTTCACCAAGCTTAGGGCACACACTGAAGAGCTCAGGTCAGTCTGGGCCCATCGATGTAGATCTAGCTCTCACAAAGCAAAGGCTGTTAGAATATAGGGGGAAAAGAGGAAACCAGGAGAGGTAAAGCCTGCTGCTTTTACAACAGAAAAGTTTGAATTTAGATGGACGTGAAGTTAACGGCAATTGTTGGTCCTTATCTATGTGATAAAAGTGAAAAGGCAGCCTTCAGGGAAAGCATGAGATGAAAGACACAACTCTCTCCTGTCCTCTCTCTCTGCAGAGAAGACTGGGTTTGAGAAAGTTAGGGGTTTTCCCAGACTGTGAGGCACATCTGCATGGAGATTCAGCTCTAGTCAGGAAACGAGTTGCCACATATTGAGGTCTATTTCTGTCCCTGTAAGTCACTTCAACTTTGCTCCATTCCAGAAGGGCACTGAGTAATGCCTAAATTAGTACAAGACCACAATACCTTCCCTACTGGCTTTGCTCTTTGCCTGGTCAGACTCACAAGTTCTGGGAAACACAGTGCGGGCTTCCAGTTAGGGGAATTACCTGCACCATGAACTCTTCCCTTTTCTTGACAAGATTTACAGGATGGCATTTTATGTTGCCTGCTACACAACCTGCAAATCACTCGCTGCAGAAAAAGAAACTCAGGTACAACAGTTTTCTTACAGCTTTCAGTCTTCCAACAGCATTTACATGCTTTGCATGATATATGGTAGGTGTCTGAATTATTTTCATTACCTCACTTGCTCTTTTCATCATAATTTCACAGGTTAGATGTCACACGTATCTAAATTCTTGCAAGGTGACAAATAATATTTGTTGTTTTCTCCCAACTCAATTCAGTGGACAAACATTGTATTAGCAGGGATTTAAGCAGGCATTTAAAGTAAAGGGAAAAAAAATCGAAGAATGCAATACTCCTGCTTAAAAACATAACTCAGATTCTATTTCATTCTGGCATCATTTCAGAGATAAAGCCTGTGTATACACACTTGTGGAATAACGAGATGAGAGAGCTTAAAACACCTTATTTTATATTCTAGCATATTGCGTCACAAGACTATAAGCCTTGTTATTTTGAGTGAATCTATTCTGCCTAATTGCCTAATACTGGATCAAAGAAACTTGAGGCAGTGAAGACTAAAGACACCTAGATAAGACGCAAGAGTCAGATTTACAGTCAGGCAGGCTTCAGACAGCCTATGAAGAGGCAAGTTTGCCTTGATATGAGGAAAAATTGGCACTGTGGGAAGTGAATGAGGCAGAGGTGGACAAAAAATCATTACCTGCTGCCCCCTTACATGGAGCAACAGTTCCTGTAACAAACATGTTGTCACTTGAGCCCCAATAAAGTGGGTAACGCAATTGCTACAAGTTGAAGAGCTAATGAAAAACAGCAGTTGTACATGGTGGGGGGCTCCAAGACTATTATTTTAGATTACCTTCTCTCAGTACTGTGAGATCTTGGGGGGAAAATTATTGATTATACATTGTATCAGAGAAGCTGCTTCTAGCAGCTAGAAGCAATAGCTCGGGGACACGCTAATGTATTACTTGTAGTCTCTCTGTAAACAACAAATCCATAGTAATCACTCTTAATATTCTGCTGATGCTTCAGGAAAATGGTCAGCAACCAATGGGCCCAGAAAGAAGTCTAATTGTGCAAATCCCACCTTGAGGAGGAACCACAGTGCATGCTTGCAGAAGGTAAAAAACCTTCCAAAGAGGTAACCTGCTTAGTGTGTTGCACGTTGAGACCGAAACCACCCATTTTCAACAACAGAAAGAGAGGCAGCTCCCGGGCTGGTACGTGATTTCTCATGGCTCAGGCTGAATCACTCTTCGTGGGATCTACTTTGCCCTTGAATTTAAAGCACCGGTCCCTACCAAGGAGCCGGGTCTCTGATCCACCAACAGGAGCAACCCACGGCGGTACATTTGGCCGTGACAAGCGCGACCCATGCCCCGCCGAACCCGGGCTCCACGGCCCGCGGCCGCTTTACCCACCGACGGGACGCACACCCGGACTGTCGCGGGCAAAGAGGGAGCGAAAGACCCCTTTCCTGTTTTCGGGGAAAGGCAGGTTCAACCCAGTCCTTCCCCACAGGGGGCGGCCCGGAGCGGGGGGGGAAGAAGGCGGGTGACGGGGGCGCCGCCCCCATCACCCGCCTTCTCNTAATAGCGGTCCTTGCAGACATTTGAGGGCGACCGGAACCCTCCAGTCAGCGTGGCGGGCGGTGGACACGGTACCGTAAGCGCCACGGCTGATAAAACGCAAATCCGGCAGTTTGTTAGAAGGGATGGAGGGAAGGGAGTAGCTGATGGCGCCCGCCCGGATTCCACCATCCCCGCCGCTCATCCTCGCACCCCGCCGCCGGGGACGGGTCCGGAGCTCCGTTCTTTTCGTCCTCCTTCCCCGCCTCTTTCCCCCACCTCCCGGGCCCGCCTCCTCTCCAGCCTACCGACAGCCCTCTCCTTCAGCCCCAGAGAAGCGACTTCCCTTCCCCGCAGAAAACGGCCTCCCGCGGGTTCCCGGGTGGGAGAAGGCGGAGCCGCCGCGATGAGTCTTACGGGGAGGAGAAACGCGGGAGCGAGCTGGGGATCCCTTGGGAGAACTGTGCAGGGGCAGCAGCCTTCTCCTTCGCGGGATCCGGAGCGCGGTGCGGAGAGGCGTCCGGGTGACGTCGTGCCGGGAAGCATCCCCCGGATTGGGGATGGGAGGGAAGCATCCCCCTCCGTCCGGGAGGTGGGCGGGGGATGTGTTATTTCTGTTTCCGAAAGATGATGCAGGATGGCAGGGCCGAGCCCGGCCGGGAGAGCCGCCCGCCCGCTTGCCTGCCTCTTTCCGGAGACCTGATTTGTGCAGTTCCGGGTGTGCGTTCATTTCTCAGAGGAAGCGAGAGGAGAGTTAGCTCTTGCAGCCCCTTACCTCCTCCGTCTCTGTCCTAGGAAGAATTTTTCAGGATAGCGGCATTTCACAAAGGTAATTTCGAAAATTCCAGAAAGTGCAATGTCACCTTTGTCCCCACTCAGAGCGAGCTGCCTGATCGGCTGATGTGTTTGTGATAGCTTTACGAGAGGGTTACGCAGGCAGGTTTTGCAAGGCCTGTCCACCCAGTCAAGTTGTCACAGACTAACAAAATGGTTTAATTTAAAGTTAGAAGCCTGTAGCTTTCCACAGGGAGTGACAGTTACACAGGATGAAATGGAGATAAACAGAGCAAGTCCCTTGCCTTCCCATGTGTCTGGATCTTGGGCTAAACATCTGTGGCTTTTCACCTCTCCTCTTTTGTCCAAGTAATCGATGTGGACCAGAGAGTGAGGGAAAGGATATAAATTTTCAGGCTATGATATTGTGCAATACTCCACAGCATGCATTTTAAGGCATGATAATTATTTTTCAGTTCTGTCTATGTCTTAGTACTTTAGATAGCTTTGCTATGTTTTCCCAATTTTCTCATATCTTGGACAATTTATATCCAAATGCTGCAGCATTGCAAACATACTGAGCAGCCATATGAAGCAAGCACTGACTTGCTCTGTTTTCAGTTTTCATTTAGCCTTTGTCCTTCACACGCACTAGGTGGTTTCCCAGAAGTGCAATTTCAATGCAATGTTTGTAATACACAGGTTTTGGGTATCTGTTTATGCATATCCCTTTCTGTATTTACCATGTTGGTAGTACTATATGTCATACTATTTCAACTTGGATGTATAAGAAGGATTTCATTTCCTAAAGAAAGTAATATGCACTGGACAACTACTGTGACCATGTACTACAAAACCACTCTGCGAATACATATAGTATTTCCCATTAAAAGAGAATGAATGTTATACTAAATGACTTATATGAATGTAATACTAAAAATGTTAAAATACTGTACAAAAATTATTTGTGCATCTTTTTGCCTTGTGCTGTGTTGGTTTAATGTATATTTATAGTTTTAAGTATACTAAATTAAGCCCCAAGAAAATTACTGTGATTATAAAAGGTGGCAGATTGGTAACAGTGCCAAGAGTATTATGATGGTCTTTTATTTAACTAATTGTTTTGTTCAAAAGTGTAGAGCTATATGTTGTTATAATATATATATATTATAAAGTATACTGTGATAAATTGCCTAAAGAGCACATCTATTTCTGTTGATGTCAATGGGTTTTGGACCACGCTTAGACAATGCTGGGTCAGTTTCTGCTAGTTGAGTAGAAGCAATATTGACATTTTCATCACAGTAAAGGAATACAGGATGAGTAACAGGAATAAACAGTTGCTACATTCTACATATCTTTAGGAATTTTGTCAGAGGTTGAAGGCAAGCTTGATAATAAGGGTGGAAAGCAAAGAGGAATGCTCCATTATGAGGTCTGTTTAGCAAGAAGACGACTGAAATGGATCTTATTAATGCTTATAAATGTCTAAAGGACGGGTGTCTAAAGCTTAGGGTCAGACTCTTCTCACTGGTGTCTGGTGACAGGACAGGGGGCAATGGACACAAGCTGGAACACAGGAAGTTCAGTTTCAACATGAGAAAAGACTTCTTTAAGAGTGACAGAGGACTGGAACAGGCTGCCCTGTCTCCTCTAGAGATATTCAGACCAGCCTGGATGTGTCCTTGTCCAGCCTGTGCTAGATGAACCTGCTTTGGCAGGGAGGTTGGACTGGGTAATATCTGAAGGTCCCTTCCAACCCTTACAGTTCTGTGATTCTGTGAACCAAGTTCTGTAGCTGTAGCGCTGTAGTGAGCCGTGTGTTTTACTGACATGCCAACACAGAAGTTCCAAAAGGATAGTTTGGTGACTTGGAGCTCCCAAGATAAAGAAGGGCTCCCGAGGGAAAAATTAGAATGAATTGTTACTGCTTCTGGAAACTCCCCTTTTTTTCATGAGTATCTTAAAAGGCATTCTCTCAAATGATACAAGTGGCATCACAGCTGGTTTAAGGGTTTATAGTTGAAGTTATATGATATAAACTGCAGCCAGAATACAAAGTAATTTCAGTGCAAATTAAAGCTTTTAAATATTCCCTTGAGATTGTGTTGAAACTGTTAACTGTTGTGAAACTCAAATACAATGTGACGTCAATTGAGGTATTATGTGTGGTGGTGTGATTTTTAGATTAACTGTATAATTAACTTCAAATCAATGCTGTAATGGTGTTCGGGGAAGCCATGTAACAGTATCTGTTGACTTTCTGTTTCCAACTGTAAATTGGGTCATGGCCTTATATCTGAGAGACTTGTATTACATTCGTTACTTATTATCTGCAATTGATTTTCTTTTAAACTACTTTTAACAATATTTGAGAGATACTTTCAAAACTAGATTTCTCAGTCAGTATAAAACCTAACTTGTTTCAGCAGTTCATCACATGGAAAAAACCCTGAACTTTATTGTTTTCATTACTACTGATTTTTTTACTTAAAATCCCTTTGGTATCTCCAAATGTAAGCAAAATCCCTTCTTGTAATGCGTGTAAAGAGACCTGCAGGAAATATCAGTAGCAAATTTAAAGATAATCAGTGACTTAACAATGGTGAATTCTGATTAGATTTCAGTATGCTGAAGATTGAGAAAATCAGCCATTTCTTGTAAAACTCCATTTGTCTGTTTATGCAACCATAGTGGCAACTCAAACTTCATTCACAGAGGGAGTGCAGCTCCCTCATCAGTGAAGAGCACGCGATGGACTTCCCAAAGGTGTGGTCATTACAGGAAGACCAGGTGACGGAGACAATGTGTAGTGAAGCTGCTTGTGCCAGTGCTAATTTGAGTGACCTGTCTGGTGGTGTTAGTGGGATACAATGCTTACCTAATAGAAACCTTTCCACCCCAGTTTTCTGGAATCCTTTTGAAGAGTTAAATCTGTGGGAAGTTCTAAAACAGTGAGCAAGTAGATTTTCTGGATAAATTAACTCAGTTGTTTCTATCTGAATAAACCTGGGATAAAGAAGGAATATAGACCAGAAAGTTAGAATCTAGGTCCCAGAGCCTGAGCTCTGGTTTAAATGTCTGCTGTAAACACTAGGGAGGAAAAATAGGTTTGTGTGTTCTTTCCGTTCCTGAGGCTTGCTGTCAGACCATGTCAGAACATCTTTTCTTGATATTGCTGAGGCCTTTAGCAAAGCACAGACTGATTAAATTATAATTTAACAATGTGCAGTAGACAATAGAGAAGATGCATAGTATACTAATAAAAATAACTAATAGGGTATCTGATACTCACCTTTTAATGTGTTATTTATGTAATAAACTTTTTTGGAGCCTAATTAAGCCTACACTGTTTCTGACTGTGCTGCTGCTGCATTTGAAGGAGCAGGTGATGTAATCTGTAATTTATCCTCTGTCTTATTGGATCAGGTGATAAATGACCTGGTACAGCAAGATGTGACTTTCACATTCCTTGGACTTAAAAATAAAAAAGTACTCTTCATACTTGAAGTTTCAAAGTCCTTCATTTTGATTGTAGACAGGATCCCTATTGATGTAGGCTTCCTAAGGTAGATCAGGCTTTTGATAAAACAACAGCTTTTGTTAAATACTGTTTCTAAATGATGGAAACAGTATTTAGACCATCTAGCAGATAAACAGCTGCTTCTTGGTTTCTTCTTTGAATTTTTAACTTGTAGGAATTACCACATTGACCTTTTCACTCATGTTAATAAGTCTTTGGTCTGACTCTTCCCTTCCCATGGGAATTTTCTGAAAGTCCACACTGGCAATGAGATAAACAAAGGTCCACACCAAAGAGGATTTTTTTTTTTTTTTTGGTGTGTAATATTCCGCATGGTTTCATTAGTGTTGTAATGAAAGTAATTCTCTTTCTTGAATTTAAGAAGTATTTGGCAAAACTGGTTTTGAAAGTGTGACAGCTATGTTGATGAGCTTAGTTGTCAGCTTGCGAAATCCAGGAGGGAAGCTACTGTGTGTTCAGCACATGATGATAAGGACTTGTAAAATGCTTTTCATGCCTTGTGTCTCTGTATAAAAGGTCAGCTAAAATAACAACTAGAATTTAACACATTTTCCAGACTGAGGCAGTATTTGTTTTCTGACATTCTTTCCTGTGGGCAGCACAGGCTGAAAGAGCTTTTAAATGTCTGCTCTAAACAGGTGTTTGCACAAATGGTTCTCTTTACTATCTTTATTAACAATCTGGATGAAAGGATTGAGTGCATCCTTGGTAGGTTTGCAGAGTTAGGAGGGAGTGCCAACCTGCATGAGGGTAAGAAGGCTCTACAGAGGGATCTGGACAGAGTGAATCGAAGGGATGCGGTTCAACAAGGCCAAGTGCCAGGTCCTGTGCTTGAGTCACAACAACCCCATGCAGCGCTACAGAGTGGCTGAAATACTTCCCATCAGAAAAGGACCTGGAGGTATTGGTTGACAGTCGGCCGAACATGAGCCAGCAGTGTGCCCAGGTGGCCAAGAAGGCCAACAGCATCCTTACCTGTATGAGGAACAGTGAGGTGAGTAGGACTAGGGACATGATCGTTCCCCTGTACTCGGCACTGGTGAGGCCGCACCTCGAGTACTGTGTCCAGTTTTGGGCGCCTCACTACAGAAAGATATTGAGGTGCTGGCATGGGTCCAGAGAAGGGCAACAAAGCTGGTGAGGGGTCTAGAGCATAAGTCTGGGGTTGTTCAGCCTGCACAAAAGGAAGCTGAGGGGGGACCTTATCACTCTCTACAACTACCTGAACGGAAGCTGTAGTGAGGTGGGGATTGGTCTCTTCTCCCAAGTAATAAGTGATTGGATGAGAGGAAATGGCCTCGTGTTGTTCCAGGGAAGGTTTAGACTTGATATTAGGAAACATTTCTTCACTGAAATTGTTATTAAGCTTTGGAACAGGCTGCCCAGGGAAGTGATGGAGTCACTGTCCCTGGAGGTATTTAAAAGATGGGCAGACATGGTCAAGAGGGCCATGGTTTATTGGTGGTTTTGGTAGTGTTAGGTTGATAGCTGGGCTTTATAATCTTAAAGGTGCCTTCCAATCTAGATGATTCTATGATTCTATGTTGAGAAGAGGGTAGAAAATACACAAAGGTGGTTTTTTTTCTATATATCTGTGAAACTTGTACACATTGTCTCCACCTGAAAGTTAGACCTCCCATGCACAGAAGTGCATGCACTCCTTTGTATACATATATGTGTATATAAAAATGCTCACCACATGCATTTCTGTGTAAATAAAAACATATTTTTCTCAGGGAATTTGTTGCAGTCTTATCCCTCCATCCAGAAGAATTTTAGTGCCTTCATTTTTATGGACATTAAACACCAAGTCTGGTTGTGTTCTTTTTAAAATTGACCAGATCAACTGTGTTTCCACACCAGCAGAGAAAGTTGTACAGATCTGTTTGTTGTCAAGGCAAGATGGTGGGATATAAGGAAGTTATGGTTTTATGATGCAGTTTAAAAATTGATTTAATCCTTGCCAAAGAGGAGTAACTTTCTCCTTAAATAAATCAGGTTCAATTTGCCATGGTTTCAAATACATTCTTTTCAGTTCAACTTCTCTTTGTATGCCAGTTTTCAGAAAGAATAACTTTCTGATTTGTTCCCAGTTGTGAAAATGTGATTTATACTGCCTATATGCCTCAGGTCTGGCCTTTTTGAATTTTTTTTTAAAATAAATATGTTTTTGTTTAATGAAACAGCTGGAAGTACACTGGTGACAATTGAATGATCTTCTCTCATCTCAATAGCTAGAAAACTGTCAAAACCAGTTGACTATATCAAACACTTAACTATGATGGTTGGCTTGATGGTAAGCTATGATATGTTGGGCTTGAGGATGGATCTCAGTCTGGATATGTCACCTAACTGTGACCTAAGAGACACTTAAAGGAGCTAAAGACACTTGAAACACACTAAAAGAGCTGGGAAGAGATTTACCTGCGCATCATATTCTCCCACCTCAGCTGCCTCATCTTCTTGTACTGTGCTTCCCATACAAAGTGATGTAATATTCATAGAATACTACCAGTAGCTCTCACAAAACAGTGGCACCAAGACTGTGATAGTGACCATTTGTCCTGCCTCATAAATATAGTTTTACTTTGGCTCTGTCAGGGCTCTGCCTTGGGTTTTTTTTTTTTGACTATTTTTTCTTCTTCTTCTTTTTGGTGGCATTTACAAGTATTTTGCAACTAGGGTGATTTTCTGGCAGGATTTAACATGATAGGCCCAGCAAAATGGAATTACTATCTTGCCCACAAAATCTGGGGAAGATTGTGTACCAAGCTGCCATGTTTTTAGCAAGGTAGTAAAAAAGCAAATGGTAAGTGATTAAAATCAAATAGGGAAAGTGGTTGTGTCTTGTGAAGATTATTGAACAATTATTCAGGTCACTAATATAATTTCCTACGAACATATAATGTGTAATATCCATTACCAAGATTTATTGGATAGAACATACCTGAGGACAAGAAAACACTAATCTTAAGTACACTAATCTGTATCATTTAGATAAAACTATTTACATGATAGTAATAGAAAAGCATGGCAGTGGTCACAACACGAACTCACATATTTAGCTATTATATCTCTCATACACCTTTACTGTATTTTTACTGTTAGACTTAAGCATGATAGAGCTTGTTACCTATTGACTATTCTAAAACATTTGGGAAAAGTATACTATTTTTCTCCTAATTCTTCACATTCCCTGAATTTTGTTTGTATATTTAGAGTTGTATGAAGGATCTTGCTTTAGAAAATGAACTTTCATTCAGTAATGACAATGCTTTTTTTGTGGATTTTCCAAGATTTTAAATGAAAAGAAATTTAATATTTGTTTTACAATAGCTTTTTTAAAAGGAATATTTTATACTATCTACAGAGCAGGAATGAAGAATTTTCGTAATAACCTCTAGAACTGTACTTGTTTTTACCAGTAAGAAATCATTCCCAGTTCTGATATTTTTCTAAAACAAACCATGAAGTGTTTAGATTCTGGCTGAGATCCTCTTTTGCCTGCTGCCACCCTGACAATCTGTCCTGGTTTGAGGTAAAACAAACCAATTTTCTGTTTTACAATTTTACTTTTTTAGCTGGGCCTTTTCTAACTAAACTCTGAAATTAACAGCAAGAGTATTGTTCGGAAACTGTTCACTCTCGCAGTGATAAGACCTGATTATACCAAGGAATGGTATGCAGAGAGGCCCTTGCTTGTGCTTATTGCTATAATAACCAAGGTCAGGTAATTTTGTTACTTGCCCCATTGGATGGGCAGAAGTGGAAAAGCGGAGAGGGGTCAACCTGTAGGGTGGAGCAGACAGGACAGGTGACCCAAAACTGATCACTAGAGCATTCCATTCCATCTTCATCATGCTCAGTATAAAAGCTGAGGGCTAAAAGGGTAAATTCTCTTCCTTCGGTGGCTGATGTCTGAGGAGGACCCTGTTCGTCTGCCTCTGATCCTGATCCGACTATTCCTGACTCCAGATCTGGAATCCAGCTCCTGTCAATCACCAAGTCCAGTCTGTGACTTTTCCTAACACCTGCTGGTGATGTGATCGTCATCCTGACAGCTTGATACAGTTCTGTATACACTGTATTTTTTTCTTTTATTCCCCTTTTAAAAAATGATTTTTATTAGTTATTATTTTATTGTTATTTATATTTTCGTTAAAGTAGTTTAATTTNCTAGAGCATTCCATTCCATCTTCATCATGCTCAGTATAAAAGCTGAGGAATCAAAGGGTCAACTCTCTTTCTTCAATGGCTGACACCTGAGGAGGACCCTGACTGTTCATCTGCCTCTGATCCTGATCCGACTATTCCTGACTCCAGATCTGGAATCCAGCTCCTGTCAATCACCAAGTCCAGTCTGTGACTTTTCCTAACACCTGCTGGTGATGTGATCGTCATCCTGACAGCTTGATACAGTTCTGTATACACTGTATTTTTTTCTTTTATTCCCCTTTTAAAAAATGATTTTTATTAGTTATTATTTTATTGTTATTTATATTTTCGTTAAAGTAGTTTAATTTTTTTTTTCTAAACCCTTAAATCTCTCTAATCTCTTCTTCTCCTCTCTTTTTGTTAGATGGTAGAGGTAGGGGCCATCATCTGTCTTTCTGATTGGTCAAAACCACAACACAGTGTCATGATGCATTTGCTCAGCTCTGTTGATACTGAGAGGTACATCAGAGGAGCATGGTGGAAACCAACACCCTTTGCAGTCACTCCTGTAGGCTCCTACCAGCCGTAATTAATGCTCATTGTTAGCGTGTGCCATACACTAGCTGGACCATTCCTGAACATCTGAATTCCTTTGGAAATTATTACTTATTGTTTTAGATGACTGCTTGCACAGTTTTACAGGAAGAAATCTGCGTGAAAGTACTTGTATCCAGCTATTGCAACATGTCGGCACTTCCCAGCTGCCTGAATCAAGGGGCAGAGCTGGTAGGAGGGTTTCTAGCAGTTGGATGGAGGGAGGGAGGGAAGGAGGGAGAGAGTGAGAGCTTGGGAGTACAATATTTATGAGTCACCTGGGTTTTTATTTCTATCTTGTGCTACTGCTGTGGTGGTGACCATGTGGTGATGACATGTCGTAAGTATCATGTTAGGATAAACTCTGGTGCTCTCTTGAAGATAAATGGTATTTCCTTTCAGCACTAGCAGTTTCACAAAACCACCCCACATTTGAATAATTTCAATGTTTTCACTGAGCTTCCTCTTTTCTCCTCTTGCTTGTGGTACACGTGAAATTTTATGATGCCAGTCATCTTCCCGGCCATCTGCTTTGCATCTTACCAGTAAAGCTTTCTGTGTGGAAGTAATGCATAGCCAAAAGCTTGGTAGAGAAGGAGGAAGGGAAAGAGAGGGAGATTTTGATGGGTTCTGCCTTCCTCAGCTTGTGCTGTCCTGGATTCTCTGGGGCCATATGAAGCCATGAAGCCCAAGTCTCTTGGTGCTGAATCCATGCTGAATCCATGCATAATAATTAATTTATTAATTAAACATGTGCATCATTTCTTAGCAACAAGGCCAGCTAGTGTGGAATGACTGTCATCCATCCAGAACAGAGAATCTGTATCAGAAATGCCTGTTAAGGATAGTTCCTGTCTCTGACGTAACTTTCAGCAATGCATTAGAGCAAATGCTATTTTTCTTCCTTTTTTCTTTTTTAAAATTTAAACTGTTATGCAAGTGGGGCAAATTTGATGTAAAGCACTGCCTAAGAGTGTCAAAAATCTCCTAGGTGTGCAATTACAACTCCCAGAAATACATAAGCTGTTAGAGCTCTGTCCTGTAACTTGAATAGCTACAGCTGTCTCCAAATAGCTGTCATTCCTGACAGACTCATAAAGGATAACATTGATTACTTTATAACAAGACTGCAAGGAGAGGTCTAGGTAATTAAATGGGTGCATAGAACTAGGTGGTCAAGACCAGAAACGTTAACCGTTTACATTTGCTTTTTGCATGTTTTGTGTTGGCACTTCAATAAGAGTAAAACATTGGAATGTTTATTTGAACTTTGAAATCAAATTTAGATGCAGCCTATCTGTAAGTGAAATGAGGAGCTAAGAATTGTGGGAACTGAGCATACTTAGTACAGTCCAAGACTGAATTCTCAATAGCAACAATAGCCCCAGCTTCCAACTCCAGATATGAAACCTTGCTGGCTTGAGCCAGGTCAAATCTTGCCCAAATTCTGTGATTCTGAACCATCTCCAGTAAGATACTCTTGTTTAACGAAATGTCATTTTTCTTGTAAAATACTTAAGATTATGGCAACACTTTTCCCTTTTTTCCCCCATGTTTTTTAAAGAGAGAAATACAGCCTCACTGGTGTTTATTGTCTGCAATGTTCAACCCATTTCACTGATAATCCAAGCATTAGTCATTTTGTTAGTAGGTGCAATTAATTCTTGTTCATTTAGGAGCAGGTAATTCCTGATTATTCTACTGAATGTCTTTGTCTTTTAGCAACAGCACTTATGTTTTGAGGAATTTATAGTAAGCCAAAATGAATCAACCCTGTTAATGACCTCCTTGGTTTTCAGGCATGAATTCATGGCCTTCTCTTCCTGTTTGTATGAGTAATTGTCATGTGTCATATGGGAATAACATAAGGCATATTTTCAATGTAACAACAAATGTAACAGTTTGGGAGAGGGCAAATTACAGAAAAAGATCTTAAAAAAAAACCCAAGCCAAAACTGAAGGTGGAATATTTAATGAATATATATTTAAAGCAGATATTAAATGAGGACATCATTTACCAGCCCACATGCATGGGGCAGCAAAGACCACTCCTACAGGTTCAAACTGTCTGAATGCCTATAGATATTAGCATAACTGTTTCCCAAGTTTGTAGGCTGGACCACATGGACCTCTTTTATGGGGGTCTTCAGCTTCTTGACTCTTGGCCAATACATAAAAAGCTTTTAAAGATTTAGCAGGCCTAGAGTTACCACAGCTCACCATCATACAGGGGAAAAATAGCACAGGCAGGCTGAGATAGTAGTTGGGATGGGGCAGAAAGACATTTTTGGGGTTTAGGAATGCATTTGAAGTGATCTGCAGAATGAAGGTTTTTCCCTGGAGTACAATTCAGAAAACTAGACACATCAACATGAAATACTCTTTATATGATGTTATCATAGATAAAGTACATGAAAAGAAGATGCTTCAACAACTAGCTACTAAAAGTAAACACCCTCACAGTTCTAGTGTCCTTTAGGTATCCCAAAGATATCTGCTGAATCTTCTGAATCCAGAGGTGTGTGAGATAAGGGATTTTTTTTTCATCGTACTCAAGCAGAAATCAGTGTGAACAGGCCCAGACCTTCAATGGCACCAGATGCTGAATTTCTGCCTTTTAAAATATAGTTTAACAAAAACTCCAAATGAATTTTTCATTAAAATGAAGATTTAGCACACCACAGCTGCATTAACAATGATCTGTCTGGTTCTTATGGCTGTTGAATAGAAATAATGGAAGAAGTTTTCTGGTTTACACTGATTGTTCTGTATTTCACCTCTGTGGGTAACAAGAACCCATGTCTGTGTCATTGCTCTAATATACTTTTATATGAGAAAGAATAGTCCCTCCTTGTTAATAAAAAGCTTATGCACCTTATTCCTTTTCCAATGTAAAGAGCTTGGGCTGGAAAAGAGAAAATCACACAAAAAATTTAGACTTCTTAAAACTATTTGAATTTTCAGGCAATGGTCATCCAGTAGTACTGTGTACTAATTTTTTACTATTTTCTTTCAAGTATGTTTATTTTATGTTTCACATGCCACCTTGTGGTCTTCAATGAAAAAGATAAATTTTGTCTGATTTGGTAAACTTGAAATATATTTCCTGTAAATGTTTCCAAACAAAGAAAATCTGTAGTATAGATCAGCAAATTTATCAAAACCAAATTTCCAAAAGTTTTATAAAGAATAAGTTTTAAGAACATCAAATACAAATTAGTTTAGAACATGACCTTCAAACTGACAATATTAGTGTTGTAATTCTGCTGTATGTATAGTCAAAATAAAGATGAAGTACTAGAGGAAATATGCAGGATGTGAATACTTTTGATCCCAACATAGAAGCATCAATAAAAATGTTGTAGATGCTGGACAAGAAAATTGGTGCAATTTAGTCAGTGGTAGTGACATTTGAGGAACTGTTCTTATAAGAAGTTAATTCTCGCCAATCTATCAAGACCGTATGGCTTTAGAAGATTTGTCCTGTCTGAAAAATAGTTATATTTTCAAATCAGAAAAAATGTTGTGGTTTTAAAACAATTAAGAAGTTTATTTTTCTGTTGCGTCTTTTCTCAGTGACAAAATGGGAAGTTAATCCTGTTTAAGTTTTCTTTCAATGAGAATTTCTGAGACAAGTTGAGATTGGAAATTTGAATCTAACCTGCTTCTGTAAATCTGGAAGGGATCAAAGTTCTTGTAGGAGAATATTAATTAAATTTTATTAGTTATTATTTCTTTAGGATTCAAAGGTTCAGTTAGAAATATTTGTACTTAAAGTAATACAAGCAAAATAAAAGATAGATTCTGCTTTCTTAGTGTCAAAACTGAAGATAATTAACAAGTACAAGGAATATGCAGGAAAGAGAGAGAAAATAATAAGGACAAGGACAGGTAAAATGACTCGGGTTTATACATCTGAGTTAAAAAATCTTTCATTCTGATTATTCATTTATTATGCAATTATTAGCTGGCTAATTTTAAAAAATATGACCACTGACTCAAACACACTTGCAGGAAGAAGACAATAGCCTCAGGGTTGCTTATGGAAGGTATTGAACTTGTTGAAGGCTTCGGTGCTTATGAATGAGGGTCATCACACATTGCTCTTCTGTCCTTGTGCTGAGGACTCAAAAGCTGGATGCAGTACTCCATCTGGAGTAGAGATGGTGTAGAGGGGCAGGGTCACCACCATTGACCTTGACCTTGACCATGCTTTTTTTGATGCACCCCAGAATGCGGTTGGCTGTATGGGCTGCCAGTGCACACTGCCGGCTCATGTTGAGCTTCTCATCTACCAAAACCCCCAAGTCCTTCTCCTCAAGGCTGCTCTCAATCCATTCTCCACCCAACCTGTATTTGTGTCTGGGATTGCTGTGAACCATGTGCAGGACCTTGCATTTGTTCTCATTGAAATTCATTAGGTCCACCTCTCAAGCCTGTTTAAGTCCCTCTGGATAGCATCCCTTCCCTCCAGAGTGTCGACTGCGCCATGCAACTTGGTGTTGTTGGCAAACGTGCTGAGGGTGCACTCAATCCCACTGTCTGTGTTGCTGACAAAGATGTTAAATGGCACTGGTTCCATTACCAACCCCTGGGGACTGCTACTGATCACTGGTTTCCACCTGGACATCAAAACATTGACCACAACCCTTTGAGAGTGGCCATCCAGCCAGTTCCTTATCCGCTGAGTGGTTCATCCATCAAATCCATGTCTGCATGGAGCTGTTTGTCTCAGTGAGTGACCCTTACGCTCCCAGTCCAGGTGCAGCAGAGCTACTTCAGTTTTGACAGCCTTGCCTACCTGTTCATTGTTTTGAAGTTCTTCAGTGGCATTGATTTTAGGCATGTGAGCATCTCATTGACTTACATAAAGAAGTCAGCGGTCCAGCCAGCAAAACTTTGTGACCCACACAGACTGCTATTGTCTTTGATTGGGTTTGTGTGGCAAGATTTTGGTAGTAGGGAATCTGCAATGGTGAATTCTATGAGAAAATGCCAGAATGTCTGGTAGAGACAAGGCGATCTGGCTCCAAGACAGACCGACCAGCAGCCAAGGCTGAGCCCATCAGCGATGGTGGCAGAACATCTGTGATAACATAAATAAGAAAGGGTAAAAAATGCTGCAAAACAGCAGCTGGAGGAGAGGAGTGAGAATATGTGAGAGGAACAATTCTGCAGACACTGAGGTCGGTGAAGAAGGAGGGGGAAGAGGCTCCAGGTCCCAAAGCAGAAATTCCCCTGCAGCCCATGGTGAAGATCATGGTGAGCAGGCTGTCCCCCTGAAGCCCGTGGTGGTTATCAGTGGACCATATATCCACTGGCAGTCTGTGGAGAACCCCATGCTGGTGCAAGTGGATGTGACTATATAAAAATAAATTCCTTTTCTGCATTGTTCTTCAAATTCCTCTGAAGTCTCATACCATGTGTAGGAGCAGTTGTGCATCATACAGACAAAAAGCCACTCCCTCCTTGAAATCTGAAGATCAAAGTCTTTGAATTGTACTCTCAGCATGTTCTCTCAACAACCTCTAGATACTGAGGAGAGCCTCCTGTTAAAAGCATGGCCTGCAGATGCAAGGCACAATATGGAATTATGTTTGAGCAGAGAGTGTATTATTATCTGAAATGTGCTCTGGATGAGCGCTACACAGGTGTCCCCAAACCTGTGAAAAGCTCTAGTCATTTCTGACATTGTCATTGCCAGAAGTTGTCTGCCCTCACAACTAAGGCAGCCTTAACATGTAAGCAGCAAGGGCAATAAGAAGGAAATAATGTTTTAAAATGAAACTAACTATTAAAAAAAAAAAAGTAATAGAGAAATGAAAAACATGGGGAATTTTAGCAGAAGTTCAGTCATGCTGTATCCATGGGCATTGGGAAGGGGATGAAGAAAGAAACAGAGTTAGGAACATAATGTAGATTCGATAAGCACCAAAAAACCACACATGAGCATTCATTGTATCCCTGACTATTGAGTGATCTTTGCCCTCCTGTTGTCCAGTGAATCCCTCTCTGCCATGCAAAAAGCTAAGCATATGATCTAGCCAGCTGGGTGCTTATGTGCATGAGTAACTTTAATTATGCTGCTAGTCTTAGTGACTTCATCTGCTGCACCATGGTTAGCTTCTGAGGCATGAGAGCACTTGTCAGTGTGCTGGCTCCCTGTTTTTCCAAGCAAGGGGACCAGCTGGAGGGTGTGCTCGGACCCATGCAGGCTGCATACACTAATTGTTTTGCACAAGTATGAAGTGTTCAAGAAGCAAGGGCACATGGATATGAGTGGTCTCCCATCAGCGTAGAGGCTGAGTGGGTCCAGAGCAAGCACCAGGGCCAAGTGGTAGGGAAGCACTTCTAGAGACAGAAATTAGCCAGGATTTGGTGCCAATCACACACCTGACACTATGCACACGTTTGAATGGTTGCATGGTTCAAGCCATGTTCTTCAGACTTTTGATGCCAACTTTTAAGGGTGCAGCCTATCCTATGCCTGATGTTCTGCCTTTGTATTCTGCTTGAGCTTTTGTCAGTACATTATGGGCTCTGCTACGTTGTACACAGGATTATGTTTAAAATGCTTGACTGTGAATTTGAACTGCAGGTTGACAGTTGGTAATAGATTCACCTTTGTAATTGCTGTACAAGCAGTGCTAGTTGACTTAGTGCTGTATACTTTTTGAAGTCTGCACATTGGCGTTGTCATCATAGCAGGGGCTTCATGGCAATAACCAGCAGCAATTAACAGCAACGACCACTTGATGTCACTATTGTCATTCAGAGTCGTCCCTGAAAAAAGCCTTGTTAGCTGGGCTTTGAAATTAGTGAGAATGCGAATATGACATTTCAGATGAGCAGCATGACACATCTTTTGAAACAGCTGTATAAATAACCAGCTTTATTAAAATACTTTTGGGGATAGATCTTTCTTCTGTGTGTTCCTCAAGTGCTTGCACTGTATAAGTACAATCAGATGTTGTGATCTGCATTTCTTATTTTTCATAGAATCCTTCTAAATTATAGACTAGATAATTTAAGGTGCCATCTGTATTACAAATCTCTGAGTAGTTGTTTTTATATATCAGTATATTTTTAGTGTTTATCCCTCATACACAAGTACATTTCAAGAGATTTTCCAGTATTTTACTTTTCATAGAGCCTTTTATTTGATGCAGTTTTAAATTTTCTTGTAAATCTTACAGCGATAGAGAATGCATGACTTTTTGGTAGAGCAGCTGGACAAAGTTATTATTAGCTTAGGTAATTATTTGCCAAAATTGTTGTTAATAATTGTATTTGTTCTTCAAATATGTGAAAAGTATTTCAACATAATTGCTCAGATTTTATTTATTTCCTGGTGTGTTATTTGGTTTATATTTGTTTATGAAAGGAAAATAAAAGTAAATGTTGTGTAATGAGTATTTGCATTATTTGTGTCATATTCTATACTTCTTAACTTCAGGACCACACAGAAGACTGAAGTGGGCAAGGAAGAGATTAAAGAGAAGTTTCCTTCAGTGTACTCATGTAGGTGAAACCCTGCAAGCTGAGGGACCAAGTGACTGAAAAGCAGAGACATTTAGATATGATTGTATAAAGCCCCAAAGAAGCATGGGCTACAAAGGGTGAAGAAATTTTAGACATAGACATTCCTCTGAGTCAGGTATTTCTTTTATGGCCTCTTCAGAAAATGCATGAAGTCTTGAACACTAGTTGTTTGTCAGCACAGTTTGTTCTCTCTCAGCATAGCCTAAGCTCCTGGGAACCTTTTGCAGTAGTGGAAATAATATCTCTGTCCTTCCCTTCCCCTTCGTGCCAACGTTCATGTGAGAGAGCTTGTGCTTCTTTTGCCAAAGATGACATACCCTGAAGAGTAGGACTTTTTTCCCTGCATTTTCTGTCTTCCTTGATCACTGTCAGAACAGCTTGGAAGTCACAGAATCTTGTAAAACAAGAACAGCCACTGAGGGGAAGGTGCTAAGTAGTGTGGTGGTTTGATGAAACACATCTCTTGTCTTCCTGATGAGGCACATGGTAAAAATCTGTGTTCTGCCTCTCTAGATGCCTGGAAAAGATGAATGTTTTAAGTTCAGAAGTCAAATGAGGACCCTTTGAAATTCAGGCAGAGCTGAATCTTACAGCAGAGTACAAGTGTTAGTGGCTGTGTTCTGCGTCTCTGGCTCCATTATTCTTAGACTAACTCTTCCTATAGACCTTGCACAGCCACCATAGTTGTCTTATAGAAATTTTCACATAAGCAGGTATGCAGCTAGTAGGACCTTTTCTGCTCCAAGCCATTCACCCAGGATGAACAAAGCAGGCTGAGGATCTTGTCCAAGGGATGTCACTTGGGTGGACTGTGATTAGGCAGTCCTGAAAAGCTGAATTATTGTGTCTTTTCTATTATAAAACTAATTTAGAATAGGCTTGCAGATATCTTCAGGAGACATCTGCCTCTACCTCTGTATGCTCATACATCATGTTAGGTGACAGATCCAGTCCTGGAGCAGTGATTTCCTGCAATTTGTTTCCAACAGATGAGACGCTCCTTTTTCATCCCTCGCTCCTCACTCTCTGGCTGGTGAGTCACAGCTCAGCCCTGATGTCTCACACAGACAGACCTTGCTTGTAATTTGAAAGCTGGGTTTCTCTTCCCTAATCATATCCCACATACAGAAGTTTCATTAATCACTGCTCTGCTATGACATGAAAATAAAAGTCACCATGAACCAGCAAGACCTGGTAATTCTTATACATATGCATTAGCCTCAGGATACTTCACAACAGCTCTACCATTAATGCACTTTGCCACCAGAAAAGTGCTGAGTAAGCTTATGCTACAACAGTGTCTTAGTGTTGTACACTATTACACATCTGTCAGGCAGAAGAACATAACTAAGCTACTGACACAATGCTCAGGCAAGCAACTTTTTACAAGTGAAGCACTCATGATGATTTATTATGGAGTTATATGCCTGCCTTTGAAACTCTATCTTTGTGTATAAAAATCACATTTAAATTATGTCATGCTGCTCCAGGTGAACATCAGAATACTCCTTTGGATGCCAGTTTTTAAATGAGATTTCAATCTTTTTCTTTATCCTGCATGTCAATAAAGCAGCAAAATTCCCTGAATATTACAAGTAAGCGCTATTGTGAGTTAAATGCTGAATATACCATTTTGAAAACCATAAGTCTGGCCTGATTTTAAAGATGTTGTTAATAGAAATAGATGGGAGTTTACGGGTGTTGATAAAAAACTACAATGTGGGGGCATTGCCCATACTACCTCATTATATGTGACACCTGATTTTCCAAGTGGCCAAAAAGGATTTGATGTTGTAAATCAGCTTGATTCCCCTTCGCTGCAAAGGAAATGTCTCTGTTCATAACAGAGACTTTCTTCCAGTGATTTTATAGGATCAAAACCATTAATGCACTGGCAGTAGGCCCTCAAAAGTGCTACTCTATGAAATGGTTCTTTTGGGAATCACATATATGCTAATCATATAATGATTTGAGGAGTATTTTTAGGGGCTGCTATCACATGAGCAGTTATTGCCATGACAGCATGCTCTCAAATATTCTAAAATTTTGCAGATAATAAAAATATTAATGATTTCTTATTATCTCTTCAGCAGCCAAACTGTCTCATGAGGGTCAATCAAATTTGTACAGTGGTTAAGCTGGAAAATAGCATATACCTAGAATTCGGCTACATATGTTTTCAGTTCAGATTCTGTGACCTGCAAGAAATCAGCTTTATTTTTCTATTTGAAAACAAAAAAGATTTTAAAATAAGATGAATATGCATATTGAAAATAATATTTTGGCAAATCATAACATGTGACACAAAATACTTTTAGCCAAAAAACATTCATGTCATAAAATTAAAGAACAGAAAGAATGGGAAAGACTTGGGGTTTTTTTTCAGTCATATGAGAAAGTTATTACTGAAAGGGAGATAACGGCATTTCTGTTATTTCCAGTTTCAGTCTCACTGGTGCCTGCAGCAGTAGAGGAAAAAGCTGATGTGTTGGTAAAGCCTTGCCCTGATCCAGTTATGGGGCTGGGCCAACTGAGGTGCAGCCAGGAGTCCAGTGCACCATGGTTCCCTTTCTGACACAGCCACGCTGTCAGCTTGGGAACTCATCGTGCACGTCCATTAGCAAAGCAGCTGAGCAAGCAGTCAATATCCCTGTGACAAACCTGCCAGAAGAGGAAGATTAGGGCATGTTTCTATCCTGACAATGATCTGACTGCTGCGGCAAGGGGCAGGGTGGAAGCTGCTTACCTTGCACCAGGCACGAGTCAGCCCATCAGCTGTCCCCATAGCGGTGATGCTGTCAATTCGGTGGCATTTCACTGCAGAGATCTGCTGGAGTGAGTTCCTGCCAGTCAGCAAAGCTGCATAACCCGTAGCGACACTTTTGATGGAGTGCCTTCCAGAATCAGAGTGCAGGTAGCCCGGAAAGGGAGGAGGGTGATAAAAAAGGTTATGTGACAGCCATGAGCTCCATTATAAAGTGTAGTGGTTTAAACTTTGTAGGTACCTGGATTTACAAAGATGGATTTGTAGGTAGATGCACTCCTTTGCCAGCAATTTACACTTCATAGATACTGCTACGCTTTGATGACACTGAGGCTAAGTATATCCTGCTGGAAAAATTATGTCTGATTGATAACTTTATATATAACCTCTGTTATTAAAGTAAAAGGTAGTAATTATAGATTGAGGTTATTAGTCTGTCATGGTCATAAAGTTTTCATAAAGGAAAGAATAATTCAAGCAGGCAAACATAAAGACACACACCTACACACATATATTTTCGCACAAGATAACACAATAACTATGAGTAAGCAAAATATTCTTACAGGTAACTTTTAAATAAAAATTTAAGTATATACACTTCCATAAAAGATTTAAAAGAGCTTTTTCTGGGTTTTCCTCATCACTGAAAGACACTAAGGAGGGCTGCAGAGATACAAGGATCTTATCATCTGCAAGTGAACCTGATAATATTGACCAGGGCACACCAGGAGAACCTGTGGCAGCACCTTGTGCTAACTGGGATTGTAGTACTATTTATACTATTCTTTTGGGTAAACCTGGTCTATTGAAATGGAGACTACATAATGCTATCAGTTCTGATTTTTTTCTTTGTTGCTTCTCAGAAAACATTGCCTTCCATGTCAGTTCTAAATACTAACATCTTCTGTACCCAAAAGTTAGAACAATGCATACTCTCTCAATCTCTCAATCTTTTTGTGAAATACTTTGACCTCTTTATCACAAATGTTCTTTCCTGGGGCTTTATATGTTTTAGCCTGGGGCTTTTCATGTTTTAACAGTCCTGTAGATCTTCTCCTTAACTCTTCAAACATTGAAATTAATTACAAAGTTTTAGTACTGTGCAGTAAATTCTTCTGATTTATGTTTGGTCATCTGAGCTGCGTATGTTACATTTCAGGCATATTTTTAAGTTGCTCTGAACTATAGATACCTAGGAAAGTTGATAACATACACTTTCATAATTTAGTGTCCCTTTCAAAGTATTTGCACTTAGGTTTAAATCCAGCAGTTTGTTCTTAATTATTTTGTAAATGTGTTTTTCTCATCTACAGATATAATATCTAATAGCTTGTGTCCAAACCTCTTTTTCCAGCTGAAGGTGCTTTCTGGTCAAATGTATCATAGGATATCTAAAAGTGCAAAAAAATAATGAATATATCCTTTTTACTTCCTCAGTCTATCCTGGAGAAACAGTGGCTTTCTTTATAGTACTGTCTTTAAATGAAGCTTAAACCCCAAGGCACACTCCAAGGAGGGAAAGGATCTCTTATTAATATGGTACTTTTTTTCTTATCAAGGTGTTCAGATGTCCCAAAATAAAAACTTGACCATATTTTTCTATGTGCATACAAATGTAGGAAAAGAGGATTTGTGTTCTGAAAAGTACAGCTTCTATAGTAGTTAATTTACAAATCTATATAGTATTGTATATTTTCCATAGTTAATTCTAACAGAAAATTCATCCTAAAGTATAAATCCTTCTAATTTAAAAAAAAGGGAAAAAAATAAAAAAAAATAATGTCTTCTCTATAACCTCAGTTTTTGTATATATATATATGCATATGAATTCAGTAGTAAAGCTAAAACATGCAAGGGGTTAGTGTAAGGTATTACCAAAGAAGAAACAAAAGGAAAGAAAGTTAAACTAATAGATGGTGGGCACACTGGGGCCTTTTGCTTTGCTATTACATATTTTTCCACAATACATCACAGTGGAGAGAATGCAGTATGTAATCAGAGCAGAGCTGTAAGTATTGAAGGCCATGCTACAATTTCTCTGAAAATAATATAATTTCTGCCTGACTGGTAGGCATGCTGTGGAGCTTAATTAAAGTTTATGAAGCACATCAAGATCTTTGGATAAAAGGCACAGTACTATGAACTCGGAAATTTGCGTTTTTCAGCACTAAAGAGCAGAAGACTAAACTATAAATGCTTTTTTCTTGATATGCTATCCTTGTTTTGATTAGCATTCAATTCTGTATGTACATTTGCCAGGAAATACAAAGGGGCTTGTAATGTTTGATTTTATTACCATTCATGGGACAGTGAATATTTGTAATGATATAGAAGGTGGTGTTGGTCTGAAATGTCATGATAACCTTATCTTTGAGTTTAAAATATGTATTTACTCCATAATTTATTTCATATTCTGTTTGCTAATCCCTTTCAAAGTGTGCCATTGAAATAAATAATAAGCATTATTATTCAGAAAAAGTTTATATTAGGCCACAGCAATTCTCAGATGTCATTTTCCAACTAATTTTAAATATTCTAATTTTCTTCTCTGTGTTTATTTTGAAAGGCTTGAGCAGCAGTGAAGTTGCAAGAATTACACATGACTGTGACTGAAGCCGTGTTTGTTTATGTTTTTATCAATAAATTGTGCAACAGAGAGTACAATCAGGTAGTCCCACATAAATGAACCTGAGTGCGCTAACCCAGGACATAACAAATAGTTTGATATGTTCAAGAATCAATAAACTGAACATCAATTCTATATGACTCATCCCCTATGCCAACTTGTAAATGTTTAACCTTGGGAAAAATTTTATTCAGTTAAGTGAGTTTTCTAAGTAATACAAATCAGAAACCCATCTGACTACACATTCATATCTCAGCTGAGACTGTGGCCTTTCACATTTATTTTCATGCTCTCTTCTTTCTTTTTCCTTTAAAATCAATGAATGAACTTGCAGAAAGTTCTGCCTTGCTTAGCAAGTGTAGTTTCTGCAAATCATTAAGACTACTCAAGGTGTAAATCAAAGTCACATTTAAAACAACAGCCAAAGATCTTAAAAACCTTCTACACTTCTGACAACAGTATCTGCATGTACTTCTATGCCAAGAAACAGAGGTTAGAATCAAATAGAGTATGCTGAAGTTACACAAAAAGCATGGAGAGAGTCAAAGTGTCCATCAATGACAAATCTGATGCTTTGGTTAAGCCTCTAAGTGAATCTTTTGATCTCTTATTTTGTGCTATGCCTTAATTTAACCTCTTCCCTAGAGCTTTGCTTGTTTCAGTAATTTTGTCTTATCCTTTCAAAATTCCTTAGCATCAATGATGCCATTAGTTCTGTATTTGTCTTCATTCTCTTATTTTATTTTGTTTTATTCCGAGTATTTGTCTTCTTGTATTATTTGCCATTTCCAGCATTTGCCATGTTTTACTATCTGTCGCTTGTTAGGCAGCTCATATTTCCAGTACTTGTCATTTCCCTTTGCATTTAATTTCAGTTTTTGTGACATGCCTTTTCTTCCTTGCACGACTCATAGCTCATTTGCTCCCAGTGCATCTCCAAATGGCTACAGGACAGATTCATGGGTCATGTGGAGGGTTGCTAAGTCCAGAGAGATGGCCTGCTAGTCTTATTAGCATACATTTCTTGATTTTAACTGAAAGGCAGAGGGGAACAGAATACTTTAACATATGCGGCTTTCTGACTTTGACTAGCATTAAATTATTGTCATTGGACAATATGTCTTGATACATTTCTCAGTCATTTCAGAAAGACCTACTAAGTGTTTGATATCTGCATATATTCAGTACTGTTTTTCAAAATACTCATATGCTATTACTCTACATTACTAAGAAGAGGATACATTTTAAAATTAGAGTGCAATTAGAATATACAAGATTTTCTGTTTCCTTGAGAAAGAAAATAACAAGGATGCTTATGTATTAATAACTTTTGATTGCATTACTATACATTGTGTTGCTTTGAAGGCATGTATTGTGACACTTCATAAGTGTAATATATCTTATGTTTCCTTCTTCGGTATTTACAGCTAAGTTCAATATGACCAAAACATGGAAGGAGAGAATTTACAATGAAAAATACCTATCTGAGTATCTTATAAAAATCCTTAGTTCCTATATTGTATTTTCTTATGTTACCACTATTAAAAGGTAGGGGCAGAACATGGGCTATGCCAGTGAAGAGCTGGAAGATACAGACATCCCCAATGCTATTGAGAATCCAGTCTTCTGGATGGAAGGGGCAGTAATTAACTGTGTGCCACATAAAGAAAACAGCTGATGGGCTTTAGATGCTAAAGAGTGATATGTGAAGAATTTCAGTTTCTTAGCTTACTGCTGTGCTATTTTGACAGTATTTGTGATTTGTTTCAATGCCTCAGGAATGGAGATGCCTGACAGCTCTCAGCATTAGCCTACTGGTAACTCTGCCAGTACTGCTGCTTCCGTAGACTCCTCTGCATTCCTGAATTCTCTCCAGTTCAGTATTTTCCTTTCTTTTCATTCACTCTAGAATAGACAGTGAGCAAGAATCTGCTCCCCATGTATGAGGTGATCTAGTTTCTTTGCCTTTTAAAATCTAGTTTCTTTGCCTTTTAAAACACTGTTGAACTTGTGCTCTCTCCACTTGAATAATTTATTCTTACATTAAGAAACATGAGCAAGCCTAAAGTCTTTGGGAGGATACATGACTAAACTCTGGAACATCTGCTTTTTTTGTCTTCCGCCACTTAGAGATAAAACATCAAACTGCTAGGTCCCATACCTGGTATCATTTTGACATGTCTATACTGACTTCCTATGCAGAAAATTCTCTGAGTACCAGTAGATGTCACTGCAATCAAAAGAAAGTTCCTAGAGGATTTTCAGTATGAATAAAAGTGCTTTCCTAACAAAATACAAATGATAAACCACTATTATTTCTAGTATTAAGTATTATTCCCCCACGCCTTTTTTTTTAATTTGGCATATCAAATCTTTGAGAGGATGAAATATCCCTCAGGAAGGAATTCAGGATTTAGGTCCAGGTTATTAACTTATCCTGAAAGTCAAATAGATAGAAATTTCTCAGCAAAATATGTTTTCATTGGAAAAGAGAAAACCATTCATTGAAATATTTTGTTGAAGTATGATTCTCTAATGAAAAAGTTGTTATTAAAAAAATCCACCCCAATTTGTACAATGCACAGTAGAATCTGTTCAACATTAGGAAAGGAGATCAAAGGCCAAAATACTTCAAGCTCCTTTCATCGTGGGATACACTTTAAATATAGAGGACCAGACAATCTGAGTAATTCTCCCTTGCTTTATGGACAATACATACTTGAACCCATCTTGTGAACGGGAGAAAAGGAAAAAAAAATCAGTAATATAGGTGAGGTAAGAGAACATCTTTCCCTTCAACTCTGACTGTGATACCTTTGAAAGGAAGAACATTTTATAGAAAAGGATGATATCATAGTTACGGTTGAGTACTATATATTTAGGTTCTCTTTGCAGTTCTGCCAATGACTTTTTATTTGCTATGGTGAACTTACTACCTCCCTACTGCATTTTTCTTACTTTCAAAATGAGGATAATACCTACTTTAAGGAATCCATGAAGATTAATTTATTATTTTTTTAAAAGAATATGAGATCTCAAAAGATCTTGTGAGCGCAAAACATTACTGATTCCCTCACCTTGTGTTACAAAAAGTTGCATTAAACAAGAACTCAGTGAAAAAAATCTTTTCCATTTCCCCTTGTGAATTTTGTGCAGATTTGATGTTTTGGTGTGTGTCTGTGGCTATTATACTTTGAAATGGCATTAGGATATTTCAAAGTTGTTAGTCAAAAAAGTCAGATCTATCTATCCTATAATATGTAATATTTCAAGAGCTGTCACACTGGAAATCTAGATCTCCATTAAAGGCTCTGTTCAGTCCGAACATGCCAGTGGATTTAAAATTCTGTCTTTTTTTCTGCTTCCGTTTCACTCAATGTGTTCACCTTTCTGTAGGCAATTACTGAAAGAGATATTTGGACCCTGGAATGGTAGATTTGAATCAAATGCCTGCAGCATATTATTGAGTAAATCTCTGTGTTTCTCTCAGTCATTCCTGTTGGAAATACCACACTTCACACGGATAACTGCGTTATCTCTTGTGAGAGAGCATAAGACTTAATAGTCCAGAGTGCAGAAAACCTGCTGGGTATGTGGGATTGTGAGGTTCAGATCCATAGGTTGAAATAAGCATAGAAAGTATGGTTGGATTCTTACTCCCACCTGCCTGCCTGAAACTCTTTTAAGGTCAGTGAACATCTGTCTTCCGTCTGAGTTTGACCAGATGAGCCTTGTCCTTTGCAAGCAGCATGAGTGCTTCTATTTCGACACATCAACAGTGTCTGACAAACAATTGTTTCATCACAAAATTGCCTGCCACTTTTACTTCAAACAAACTAACTCTGCAGCAAAAAAGCTCAATGGTAGAACATACAGGGAATGCCTTGCTGAACAAAAAGCACATTGGTTTAACTAATTCTCTCCATTGCCCAACATCATCAAGGTTAGAAGTTCCTGGTATGTGGATGGAGGGTCATTATGGAATCATGTTGAACATTAAAACTGATGAATGCATCATTTTTGGCTGACAGTGTATTTTCATGAGCAACAACCATTTCCCTCCAGGGACCTGCTTTTCAGTTAGAGGATATGAACCATACCCATTGCAGCAGATATATTGCTGAGTGAAAAGAGATGTGTTCCATGGACAGAGATGTGGCTTTCGCTGGCAGTGCTTTATTGTGTCAAGTGCCTCACAATGTAATGGTGTAAAAATATGGGCACAGAGGGAAGAAAAGCATTAAACAGACCAGCATGAAGCATGGAGTAGCTGTGGTTTTAACACAGGTGAATATTTGACTCTTTGTTAAATATAAGTATTATTTGTATTGGCTATGAAATTAGACTGTTGCCGGACTTGGGCTAATAGAGGAAAAATGACAATACAAAATACACCTAACTCATGGCAAAAGTGAAAAAAGATGCTGCTGCAGAGAGCAGTAGATGTAATAACTGGTACTGTGCTTAAGCTCAGACTTTGCTGCAGCAGCTGCCAAGGTGTTGGTGTTGGAGTTACAAGGTGTTGGAAAAGCTCTGTAACTACAGAAACTGTAGTTGGCTCTGTGTCATCCCCTGTCTTCTCAGCTGAAGGAGTCTTTGCTCCTGCCAATACAAAATAGGTACTGCATTGGTTCTGAAACAAAACGGCAGTACTGAATAACAAATTCATTTAAAAATCCAACTCAAAGCAAATGAGCGAACAGCTTAACTGGAGGCTACAATTGCCTGAAACCACCAGAAAGAAGTTCAGAGAGTTCAGCAAGTACTGAATCAGGTCTTTAGCAGAAATGAAGATATGACTCTGTTTTATGGGCTTCAATAAAACTACAACCGAAGAAATGTAAGAGCTATTGGGTAATAATACCTTAATAATGGTATCTTACTTTGCAATTGGATGAGACTGGGAAAGTAGTCTCACAGAAGTGAAAGATACAGCTGTGTAGACATAGACCTTATGTAGACATAAGGTAGACACATCTGTGGAACTTATTGTTTTACTTTGGACCAGGAGCAAGTTTGTGAATTCCCCTGCTGTCCTCAGAGTTCATGCTATGGTATGGTCTTAGAGCATGAAGACTGGATTTCTTTTTTTTTTTTTTTTTTGTGAAACTAAACTGAATGAAATGCTGCAGAAAGATGCCTGCACTCCAACTGCTAATGGGTGTTGAACAAGCAGGATCAGACTAGATCTCATTTACAGCAAAATCTTTAATCTGGATGTGAACAACACATACTTGTCACCAACTCTTCTACCTCCCAGATTCTCTCCTTTTGAAATGCACTACCTGCTGAGATAGATAGACATAGCTTAAATAACTTAAATTCAGTAATCTGTTTCCTATCCAAGAGGCATTTGCAAAAAACCCTTAACACCTATGCATGCATCAAGATCTGTGAGAAGCCAACTTTCATTACACCCCACTTTTCCTTTTTGCATTTGTTTATCTCCATTTGTGGGATGTGGAAGCAAACATTCCTTACATTCCTTATTACCTCTTTTTTTTGTTCTCTGTACTTAAATTATGTTGTGATAAATGCAATGCATTTGTAATTCTGTAGAACGAGCAGAGGCAGATGCTGCTACAATGTTTTCTGTCATGTCATTTCTATGCATTGTGTGAGTATATCCTGCCACTTCCCTAATCATTGTCCAGTGAGTACTGCTTTCACCCCTGTGAGATTCATTCATTAAGAATAATTTTAATGACTAACACTTACTAACTTCAGTGATTCATCATCAGTGTCTTCCATAAGTCTGCCTTCCAGGATTTGTGTATTTATTCCCTAGGCTGATTCATACAACCATGAGCTGACAAAGCAGTAAGGCCAGGGACGTAGCTCTGAGGAGTGTGGTAGCCTGAAAGTCAAAATTAAAATAGAGGACAACTTGGGCACTTGAGAAAATAAGATTTGTGAGATAACGGTACCTTTGTAAGTAGCCTGCTGCTCAGTGCTCTGCCAAATGGAATAAGAATTTCCCATTCTTTTTATCTAAAAATTCATGATTTATTTTGATTTTTTATTCATACACGGAAGGAATTTGTCACATGATGGCTAATGCAGCTATAAAGGTGTTTCATAGAATCATAGAATGATTTGTGTTGTAAGGGACCTTTAAAAGTCATCTAGTCCAACATCCCCTGCAATAAGCTTGGACATCTTCAACTAGACCAGGTTGTTCAGAGCCCTGTCCGACCTGAACTTGTTTCCAGGAATGGCACATCTACCATGTCTCTGGGCAACCTGTGCCAGTGTCTCAACATCCTCGTTGTAAAGTAATTCTTCCTTATATCTAGTCTAAATCTACCCTCTTTTAACTTAAAATCATTACCCCTAGTCTTATCGCAACAGGTCCTACTAAAATGTTTGTTCCCATCTTTCCTGTGGGTTCCCTTTAAGTACTGAAAGGCTGCAATAAGGTCTCCCTGGAGACTTCTCTATTCCAGACTGAAAAAAACCCAACTCTCTCAGCTTATATTCATGGAAGAGGTGTTCCATCCCTCTGATCATTTTTGTGGCTCTCTCTAGATCCGCTCAAACAGGTCGCTGTCTTTCCTGTGCTGAGGTGGATGTACCCCAGGCGGGGTCTCAACAGAGTAGAGTAGAGGGGCAGAATCAACTCCCTTGACCTGCTGGCCACCCTTCTTTTGATGCAGCCCAGAGTAAAATTTACTTTCTGGACTGCAAGCACACATTGTCAACTCATGTCCAATTTTTCATCTAACAGTACCCCCAGAAGTCCTTCTTGGCAGGGCTGCTTTCAGTCCCTTCATCCCTCCAGCCTGCTGTCCCATCCCAGGTGTAGGAGCCTGCACTTGGCCTTGAACCTCATGAGGTTCACATAGGACCACTTCTTGAGTTTGTCCAAGGTCCCTCTGGATGGTATTCCTTCCCTCACGCATGTCAATCACACTACTCAGCTTGATGTTGTCTGCAAACTTGCTGAGACTGCACTCGATCCTATTGCCTATGTCATTGATAAAGGTATTGAACATCCTGGTCCCAGTACAGACCCCTGAGGGACACCACTCAGAGTCATCTATCTCCATCTGGACATTGAGCAGTTGACGACTACCCTATGGATGTGACCATTCAACCAATTCCTCATCCACTGAACAGTCCACCCATCAAATCCATATATCCCTAATTTAGAGAGAGGGATATTGTGGATGACCGTGTCAAAGGCCTTAGAGAAGTCCAGATAGATGACATCTGTACCTCTTCCCTTGTTCATTGATATAGTCACTCCATTATAGAAGGCCACATGGTTGGTCAGGCAGGACTTGTCCTTGGTGAAGTCATGCTGGCTGTCTTGAATCACCTTCCTGTCCTCCATGTGCCTTAGTGTAGCTTCTAGAAGGGTAGGATCTTCCATGATCTTCCCAGACACAGGTGAGGCTAACAGGTGGATAGGTCCCAAGGTCCTCCTTTCTACCCTTTTTAAAAATGGGTGTAATGTTTCCTTATTTCCAGTTGCTGGGGACTTCACCTGACTGCCATGACTTTTCAGATATCATGGGGACAACTACATCAGCCAATGCCATCAGGACTCCAAGATGCAGCTCATCAGTTCGCATAGGCTCATATATGTTCAGGTTCCTCAGATGGTCATGAACCTGATATTTTCTTACTGTGCGAGGAACTTCATCCTCCCACATCCGTTGTGGTCCATCCACTCAAGAGATGTGGAAAGAGAGATTGCCAGTGAAGACTAAGGTAAAAAAAGTTGTTGAGTACTTCAGCCTTCTTTTCGTCTGTTGTTACCAGTTTGTCAGTCATGTTCAACAGGGTGGATATGCTTTCTTTGACCTTTCTTTTCTGGCTGACATACCTGGAGTCGTAGAATCATAGAATTGTCTAGGTTGGAAGGGACCTTTAAGATCATCTAGTCCAACCATCAACCTAACTCTGATTAAGAAACCACACAACAATGTCCCATCACTAAACCACATCACTAAGCAGTATGTCAACCTGTCTTTTAAATACCTCCAGGGGTGGTGCCTCAACCACTTTCCTGGGCAGCCCATTCCAAAGTTTCATAACCCTTTCTGTGTAAAAATTTTTCCTGATATCCAATCTGAACCTCCTCTGGCACAACCTGAAGCCAGTAAACCTGTAGAGGTGGTTATTCTTTGCATCCCTTGCCAAATGCAGCTTCAGCTGTGCCTTGACCTTCCTGACCCCATCCCTACACAGCTAAGACACATTCCTGTACTCTTCCCAGGATACCTGTCCCTATTTCTACTCCCTGTGCAGTTTAATTCCAAAGGGTTAATTAAAGGATACAAATTCTTTATGTTTGAAAGATTTTTTCAGCTTTGTATTTTATCCCCCTTTTGTTTTACACTGTGTTGTCAGACCTTGAGTTACAATCCATTTTCTTTACCCCAGTTTCCAAATTCAAGCTATAAAACTCCACCTTCACCAAAATGAAGGAAAGTCAGTGAAAATTCAAGTTGTGGAAAAAAAAAATAGAATGAACTAGCTAAACAAGCTCAGTATGAGTGAACAGTGTGTTGCTGCAGTAGTAAAGAAAGCCAACAGGATGCTGGGTTGCATCAACAAAGGCATCGCCAGTAGATGTAAAGGAGTCATTACTCCACTCTACTCAGTGCTCTTCAGGCCACACCTGGAATACTGTGTTCAGTTTTGATCCCTGCTATGCAAAAAAAATTTGAACAGGCTGGAGAGAGTCCAGAGAAGGGCCACCAAGATGATCAAAAGACTGGAAGCCTGCCTTAGGAAGAAAGGCTGGGAAAACTGGGTTTGTTCAGCCTTGAGAAAAGAAGGTTTAGGGGAGACCTTATTCCCGTGTTCCAGTATTTAAAGGGTGGCTACAAAGAAGATACAGACTCTCTTTTTACAAGGAGTCACATGGAAAAGATGAGGGATAATGGGTACAAGTTACTCCTGGGGAGATTCTAATTGGACACAAGAGGACAATTTTTTTGCTATAAGAAACATCAGCCATTGGAATAATCTCCCCAGGGAAGCGATGGATTCCCTGACACTGGACACTTTTAAGATTCAGTTGGACGGGGTGCTGGGCCATCTTGTCTGGCCTGTGCTTTCGTCAAGAAAGGTTGGACCAGCTGACCCTTGAGGTCCCTTCCAACCCGGTATTCTTTGATTCTATGGTTCAATGAACTGATAGATCAAGTCAGGAGGAAAGATCCTTCCTATGACCTGAGCCCCACTTTCACAGATGTGAGAAAGGAGGAATACCTCCAGAAATACAAGTTTATTTCTGTCTCCAGCCTGTGTTTAATGAGCTCCCTTGCTTGTTTCTTTATTTCTGAAAGGATAGAAAATCTTCTCTTGGATGTCTTTTCACCAGAACATGGCGCAAAGAAGCACCTGATAGCAGTGTTTTGGTGGACTGAATGAACAAAAAGGCCGATTACATTGATTCTTGAATAGGTATGGTTTTCTGGACCTTTTACATACTCAGGAGATATAATGTTTTTTCTGGAGTGGATATATAATGAAAACTCTGGCTAGAGCTGGAAGCAATACTAAAGACAAGCTCTTTAATAAGATCTTTTAAAACTGATGTAACTATCATGAAGAAAATAGCAGAAGGAGGTGTTACCAGTTTCCTTGAAGAGGCATCAAAGCTTATAAATATGCAATGGATCCATAAAAAATGAGATGTTAGCTTTTTTAACAGAAATGTTACTAGTCTTTTGCTAAGACAACGCGAAGAGAACTTCTGAAATAAAAAAAAAAAAAGAAATAATTATATCATCCTTCCACCCATACCACTCTCTGATCTGAATGTGACTTTAGAGGAGGTCACTTGCCTGGGATCGAGTCCAGTGACTCTTACACTTTTAAAAGAGCGGTTGGATATCAGATGCCTGTGTTAAGCTGGGATTGCTTCAGCAAGGCTGAGTTACATCCTGTACCTGCTGTTCTGCTCTTGGGAGCTGTGAGCAGGAACAGACAGTGACTCAACAGCCTTTTCAAGATACTTTTCACAGTAACACTGCATGACATAAGAAAACAGCCATAAAATAACCCATACTCTATACACTGTAATCTTCCTACACACAATTCAGCACTCTCCAGTTGTTAGCCAAACACAGCTGTCTTCTTCAGACTTCCTCTGCCCTGCCTCTCTGCACTGGGAGAAGTTGCAATAGTTTTATGACTGAACTTTAGTCATCAACATACCTGCTGACGTGCTAAATATGTATACAGATCTGACATGTCAACCACCACAAAGCTCAGACACATGGATTTAGTCAGGGTCTCCATCTTAGCTTGGCACCAAAAAGTGAGCAATTGAGGTATGTTGGACTTCAGTGAGCACTTCTAGCCCATTCAGGGCAAGGTCAAAGAGAGCTTCTGAATACCCCTGAAGGAGTAGCTGAAACCACAGCTGAGCAGAGAAACCTTTGCAGCTGTGTACACTTGTTTCAGCTCCAGCAGGCTCTACAGTAAAAGGGCAATAACCTAAAATATAAGAAGTGTTATCTAATGTAATTCCTGCTTCCTTTAATATGTTCCTACATTCTGCGATTATAGCCAGCCTGTTGATTTTGGCCTGGTTCACATGCAGTCAGCCACCAGGTCTCAGGTGGGAGCTGTGACTAATGGCTGAGATACAGGAAAGAATAGCTACAGCTCTTTGCATTGGCATCCTGGTGATGTGAGGAGGATGGTGGATCAGCATCATGGCTTACATGTGGGCTCAGTTGTCCTGGTAAACCCACACCCATCCTAAACTGGGTCATTTCCCATAAGGATGCTCTGACTCAGCATCGCATTTCTGTGACAATTCGGATTTGTATTCAGTCTCTTTCTGAAGCAGCTGCTGTCTCAGGAAGCAGCTTTGTCTTTCTTCCACCAAAGCCTCCTCTCTTGAGGGTTCTTTTGAACCTGAGAACCAAGATCTTGAGGACCCCAGTTTTAATTTTCCTGGGAAAAGGTAGTCAGGTATACATTTTTCCATTAATCTCCCAGATATTAAGTATGTTGAAAGGTTGTGGTTTTTTTTTTTTTTTTTTTTTTTTGTTTTTTTTTTTTTTTTTTTTTTTTTTTTTTTTTTTTTTTACAGAAACATTACATCTCTAAATGTTTTATTTCTTGCTTTTTATTTCTACCTGGCCATTTATCATTTATGCTTATCTCCTCATAATCCCATAGGAGCCTCCGGTAAAACAACTGAGTACTCAGATGGTACATAGAACCCTCACACCTTAATATAGTACAGGTTACATTCTCTGTTCATGCTGTCATTTTATACTTACAGTTGAGTAGATACTTTCAAATATGCAACTGAGAATTTTTCAGTTATATCCAACATGTATGTGACTTTTAGTAAAATAGTATTAATTAATTAATGTTAAAAAAATCCTTCACGTTGAGATATTTCCTGAAAAGAACCACTCACAGCAAAGACACATCTAAAATAAAGTAACAATTATTTATTCTGACACATGAAAAAAGATGCCTAGAAGCTAGCTAATCAAAGTAAAAATACTTACTGCTAGAATTCACAGAAAATTCAGGGCAGCATAATGCAAATTCTCCCAGCATTCAGTATTGATTATTATGTTGATATGGACATAAAAATAGTAACAAGTCTGGAAGAGACAGTCTAGGTCATGGTCCGTAGACAGTCTGGTTCATGTAAGTCAGAACACACGGAACTGTGAGCAAGGGAGGAAAAACCTCTAGTTTGAAAGGCTACAGAACCTCCACACATACCCAATACTCTAGACTGCAAAGCTTCTCCATTACCCTGTACTGAATTCATAGTCTTATACAGGCCAAATGTCACAGTAGTGCTGTGGAAAGCGTGAATGAGAAACAGAATTTCTCTAGTCTCTGTACTGGTATAGTATATGTTAAACAAAATTCACCCAAAGGCTGGCTACTTTTCTCCCTATACAGAAAGACAAGGGAAAAAAGGCCTTTTAAGTCAAACTTGGGAGAAAAGCCCTCTCCTGCTCAATATCTTCTTTAACCCTTTATACCAGCCTGAAGCAATATAATGCACTATGACCCTCAAAAGTACCCTGTAAACTTCTTCCCTGCAGCTATGGCAAAACTTTCAGCTTCAAAGCTGAAAGCAAAACTTACTTCCCCTAGAAATTAGAGAATTCACCTAGAGAAATCCTCCTTGGCCTCCAAATGTGACACATAAAAAGCCTTGAGAACACATTATAAATGCGTATAAAGATCCAGATACTTATAAAGATCCAGATACTTATGATAATCTCTGCCTACATAACACATGACATATCTGAAATCTGATTGTTGGCACTTGCAGTCTGATTCAGAAGCTTAAACACAGTCACCTAATGGCATTTGAGATGGAGTAACTTAGCTGAAAAATGTGCACAGTTCTGGCAAATGTTACCCAAATCTTGTAGAACTTCTCTGGACTTGTACTGGAGTCCGGAAGCAGTGTCTCAGGACATGGCACTAGTTGCCTCTGCCTAGGGAACTGAAGTGAGCCACCAACTTCCTAGACCCAGACATTTTCTTACCCTGTTATATAGCTCTTTCCATGTATTTACTTAAGTTCATCTTAAAAATTTACTTTACTTCCTCCTATAGCCTATGTGGATACTCTTAAAATTTTACTTCTCAGATAGTAGGAATTTTCAGAATAGATATGTTAATGATCAATTTACAGTAATTTTATTTTATGCTAGTGCTTCTATTTAGCTCAAGCCATACTTTCTCTCATTGATATTAATCCAAAGACATATTTCTAGAATCCCCATATCTTCTTCCACCTCTTATTTTGCTTGGCCAAACAACCCAATCTCTACAAGGTCTCATTGTAAGGCTTTCTCTTTACTTAATCCTATTGATTGTTTCTGCTCCACTTCCAGTTCAGTTATATCTTTCTTAAGCATAGATGGCCAGCCCACTTCATGATATTCCAAATGAGGCCTCACCGATGCCTTGTTGCAGTGGCACTTCTGCAACTCCCTGTCTCATACTGGTGTCATGCTGTTGGCCTTTTTAGCATATATTGTCACTCAATTCTGGAAACATTTTATAGATTTTATTAACTTAAAAATTATAAATCTGAGGGACAAAATATTTAACTTGCAATTTCCACAGAGATAGGAAGGTCAATGTAGGATTTTTATGTAGGCAGGAAGTTTTACATGGACTGTTTCTTCTGTCTTTTGTTCACTTTCCTATTTCCTCATATGCTGCCAAAGCAATTTTCCGTCAGCGCTTTGCCACTTTATGGTCAACAGTCTTTTAGTTCTTCATGCTTTCTATTTATCTGTAACCGAGGACACTTTTTACCACTTTCATCTGCTAGTAAGAAAGGAGGATTTATCTTCATCATTTATGTTTTTTCCCTTATTTACAGCCAACATAATTTGCTGCTACATGTCCCATGTAGGTCAATTGCCTAAAGGCACTGCAGTCAAGGTCTAAGACCATTATCAAACTACCAGCGGTCTCTAGAGAGAAAGAGCTGTCACAGCATGCCATAAACCTATGTGAGTTTAAATGATGAATTCATACATGATATGTGATTTGTTACAATGTGACAGACACAGAAATCCTTCTTTGCAAAACGTAATCAAGATACCTCACTTAGGAAAACACAATGCTTCACCAGGGAGTCTCAGGAAATAAAGTTTATCTTTATAAAACAGAGATGGCCATACTGAAAGGATACTATAATTGAAATTTTAAATTCAGTTAGGATGACTTGCTAGGACAGGAATATATACAAAGTCTTTCCTATCAATAAATGCTTATGAAATCACAACTCATCATCTGAACTGCAAATGGCTCACTTCTTACACTGTCAACATAGACATTTAGGTCCCGGAATGTGAAATGGTTTTGCATTTCAAGTTAAATAAGCTCCTAGCAAAGCGGATATAACAAGAAGAAGTTCAAGCTGGTATAAATTGGTGTCACCTATCTTTCGAAGCACACAAAGCAGGGGAAACACATGAAGCAGGGGAAAACAGGAAGGAATGTTAACTAGGAAATGTAGGCAAACTCTTTGTTATCAGAGTTGCTGTGCTGCACCCTGACACAACAAGTATGACTGTTGTGAACAGAATATTGGTGAAAGCTTTTACTCTTTTCTCCTGCTTTGCCTCTATAGATATCCAGATTTCCTATCACCCCATTGAATGCCTACAAACTCTGTTAATTTTACATTTTCTTTATTGGCAATGCTCTTGTTCCATACTCAGCTATCATTTCTTGACCTATCTTTTCTTGACCACCTACCTTACTCCTCATTGCCACAACATAGGAACATATATGAAGACTCATGTTTTCTGCACAGTTGAAGACAGAACTCCAAAAGAAGTAACATTTATGATACTTGCATTACTGTGATGAACCTTAGCTTGTCTTTAGAACAGAAAGTGTGAAGATTTCTGTTGGAGTGAAGAATCTCCTATTCAGCCCAAGAAATGAAATAGTAAAGCCAGTACCAACAAAACTGTTTTGTGATAATAACATAGCACATGAGCAACCCATGAATCATTTATTTTTGTAGATCTGGTAATCGAGACATTGACAAAATGTATTTCTGTCACTTAACAGTATACTTAGATTGCTTTCAGTTAGAGAATACATCACCTACCACGGAAGTACAAGGGGCTGAAGCACATCTTCCCCATTCTCTAATCTCTGCTTCTGACGTCCTTGTAGAGGTTGCTTCTCAAAAAACATCTCTTCTGTATTTGTCTATTGTAAGACTTGTCTGTGGATGCACAAATTTCACCTCCACCCTGAACCCTGTGATTTTGGCTCCTGGCTGGAATCCTGGTGAGTGGCTACCTGTCAGCGATTTAATGGAAGGATCCTGCTGTCATCCGTTTCAAGCTCTCTGAGCAGGAAAACGAGATGGAGGTTTCATATTTCAAAGAACAATAGAGCTCAGGGATGTTATTTTAAATTGAATTCTGGCAGTGGGAGTCATTAAATATAGTTCTGCTTCTCTTCTAGACTGTGAGATCAAACAGCACAGGCAATAGGAGAAATATTTGCTCACTTACAGTATAGGCACAATTTTTGCAGATTGGTTGGCTTCACTGTGCAACTGACTTTAAAAAGGACATAAAAATATCATTGACATGTCTGGTTTTGTGCTGAAAAAATCTCATACTAAAATGTTTTTTTCCCCGAACTGTTTCTGAACTTTTTCTTCATTCATATTCAGATTCTAAAACTTGTTTTTCTGGAGTCTGTTGGTAGCTGATTGGAGAAACTACATTGTTTGAAAATTATCTCAGTATTGACTAAATGAACAGTATTTATTTTGAAGGATCTGATATGAAAATCATTCATTTTCACCATAATCCAGCCCTTGTGTGCTGAAAAACTTCATAAAGAGTTATGGATAATTTAGTAGCCTCCAAGACCATAATCCAGAAATCTTGACTGCACGCTCACTACAAAGGCAAAATTTTCACTAGGTTCACCAGACTAAACTTGGGACCACTTTCTTCCACCTTAAGATAGAAATTGTGTTAGAAAAAAACCTGGCTTACTCATGTTCTATAAAAGGGAAACAGTTTCTACCCAGTTTATCATATCTCAGAGTTTCTTTCTAGTACCTAATCTATATCTACCCTCTTTCAGTTTAAAACCATTAGCTCTCATCCTTTCACTACCCTCCCTGATAAAGAGTCCCTCTCCATCTCTCCTGTAGGCTCCCTTCAGGTACTGGAAGGCCATTGAAAGGTCTCCCTGGAGCCTTCTCTTCTCCAGCCTGAACAAACTCAAATCTCTCAGCCTGCCTTCATAGCAGTGGTGTTCCAGCCCTCTCATCATCTTCATGGCCCGCCTCTAGATGTGCTTCACCAGGTCCATGTCCTTCCTATGCTGAGGACTCCAGAGCTGGACACAGTACTCCAGGTGGGGTCTCACCAGAGTGGAGCAGAGAAGCAAAATCACCTCCCTTGACCTACTGGCCATTCTGCTTTTCATGGAGCCCAGGATACAGTGGGCTTTTGGGGCTGCAAGCACACAATCATGATTTAGAAATGTTTACATCGTTATTTCTTCACTTTAAGACATTTACATTTTTTTTAATAAAAAGAAACTTCCAGACTACTGGAATGCTGAATATTTTCTCTGTAGATGGCAGAAACAATCGAGCATTAATGAGGAAATATTTAAGAATGCAAGATGTGCATCACTTGCCTAAAATACATTAAAAGATTCTGTGATTTTTGGGACATGGGCCTGTCAAGCCTGAAGGATAACTTTGAGTTATATCAAAATGGAGTACTCGTAATAAATAGATAAGGAATCCAGTAAGAAACACACAGAATAATGACATCACAGTACAGACCTTGAGAGATCGTCTACTGCACTGTACAGAGCAAACTCTGGATCATAAGAATTCATCAGCGCAGCTGTTTGAGGATCAACTGAAATGGGAATTGTAAGGAATCGCACAATGGAGACACATGGCACTATTTAGTCTAAGACTGACCATCCTTTTTGAGAGATTCGATTCACTGTGTGAGCGCTACACTGTGCAAAGACCTCATGTCTGAGTGTTTGTACAGCAGCTGAAATGGAAGAAAAGAGAGGATTTAAAAGAGGATTTAAAATCTTAATGTAAATACTTGTAGCAAAGGTGTTCTGCTCTTTAGATGAAGCTGGTATTCCTATTCCTTTGTGCTTTTTTGCTAAGAAATAGAATTACAGATCACAGAATCATATAATGAGTTGGGTTGGAAGGGACCTGCCATGAGCACAGACATGTTCAACGAGATAAGGTTGCTCAAAGCTCCATTCAATCTGACCTTGAACACTTCCCTGGATGGGGCATCCATAATTTCTCTGAGCAACTTGTTCCAGTCTCTCACCACGCTCATTCTAAGGAATTTATTTCTTATTTCCAATCTAAATCTACCCTCTTTCAGTTTACAACTTTTGCCTCTTTGAAAGGCCACATTGAGTTCTCCCCAGAGTCTTCTTTTCTCTAGGCTAAATGTGGAGGCAAAAATAGCCTCTAGAAACTTCATAAAATGTCTCCTACTATGTTTCAGTAAAGAAATGGTAGAAAAACTTGGCTTGCTGCAATGCACAGAACCATGGAATGAACTTCATAGAAATCAAAGAGACATACATGACGAAGGACAGCAGATCTGACTCACTTGAAGCCTCCTCACAGCAGGACTCATTCAAGGTTAGGCAACTTAGAGGAGCAATTCAAGTGAGGAGTACATGTAGAAAAACATGCATAAAGAAAATTGCAATACCATAGCCAGAGAAGTCCAATGATTTCAACCCATAAGAAAATCAGTATTTCTACAATATCAGAGATTTTTATTAAGAATTTAGAGTTTAATAATTCCTAACCCTGACTTCTCATGCTTAGTCCTCACATTCTTTGGAGCTCAAAGTTCACTTCTGTGGCTAGGTAGGTGGGCAGAGTTGGTCTTGCCACTTCTAGCACTTTTAAAAATGCTAAACGACCTGCTAAGGAGTAGTTAGTAGGTCCTATTGTTCTTTGTAGGCCTTTGTAACTAATGCATAATGAAAACTCTCTTTCTGAGGTTGTGAGTGGCAGCTGGATAGAAGTTGAGAGCTGCTGCTGGAGCATTGCCATCCATACAGTGTGAGCAAGTATAGTTGGCAAAGGGCTCTGGCTGTACCATGTGGGTCCCACTGGCAGATGAAATTTTAGCAAGCTGTCTGAGTTACCTTATTATGCATCTGTTCTGCTTGTAGTTTATCAAAGCACTCAGGGCATTGGTTGGTCTGACAGAGCTGTGGGATTCAAGCTAAATTACACCCCATTCCAGCCCTGTATATGCTGAAATAATGGGAGTTCTTGTCCTATTATAAGATTATTATGAGATTTAAATTTATGCATTATTAGAATTTGCTTTTCAGATAATGTTGCTGTTTTAATGGATTCACTGAGTAGCTTTCATTTACTTTTCTAGTCTTAAACATAATTATACAGCATAAACAATAAGAATGGCCCTGATAATGAAAGCTTTGCAGTACTTACTGTCCAAAAAAATTTACATTTTGAGAAAGTACTGCTTCTAATGAAATTTTTACAGTAATTTTGTCTCTTTCTTTTTCCTTTTTAATGTCCTTGCTGCATTTTAAAGCTTAATAACTTCATTTTCTGAGTCAATAATCCTCTTTTGCACTTCTTATGAGCTTGTGTACTAAGTAAACCTATTTGCATTAAAGTTGATGACATTTTATCAAAGATTGGTTGCAAGATTTTTTCAGTATTTTTGTGAAGGAGGAGTACGCACAGCTAGAAGACTTCTTAAAAAATTCTTGTAAATTTTTTCTTTTGGTGCCACAGGCACCACTCCAGCTGTTCTTTCCGCTGTTCTCTTGCAGAGTGAAGCAACTCTATTGGTTTGTAACCTAGTCTCATTTGTTTGTAGAAGTCAAGATATCTTTGTAGATATACAGTGATTGTAGGAGGAGAAGTTTTCATGTCTGCCCGCTGCTACTCTGCCTGCCAGCCTAATTATTCATCATAGCAGTTGTATCCCTCTACACCAGTTATAGAGCACTGGAACCCCCTCAGTCCATCTAAACATCCGTCTTTGCTGTTGCCCCTAGCCCCTGATGCTGATCCCTGTTAAATGAGTGATTCCAGTCACTCTAATGCCCCTCACCATATGGCCCAATATGCAATCCATTTTCAAAGCATCAGCTTGTGTGTTCTGCATGGTGTTTGAAAGAACCAAAGATCAATTCACTCTTGGCTGCTCTGATTTTTTTTTTTTGGCTGTGACCAGGATCATTTCTGGCCTCACTGTTTTCCTGGGAGTGAGAGGGATTCACCAATATGTGTGTCAGCATGAGCTGCCAAAAGAATGTTCACTGGTGTTGAAGTGGTGCCCAGGCACCATGGAAATGAGCCAAGGGGTCAGCTGGACCCTCCATTACAAAGTATAAAGATTTCTGTGTGCTCTGAAAAGAGAGCAGGAAGAGGTGAAAGAAATATTCAACAAACCAAGAACAGGCAACAGTGTTCAGGGAAAATGGCATCAACAAAAAGGAGCAGTGCTCACTAGACTTAATTTTTTTTGTCCGAAAGGTCAGGAAACAGCTGCTGGCTGAAAAGAAATTAGTCACCTCCAGCAGAACCCTGATGCATGGCAGTGTGTGCATGCAAAGTAGTCATAGCGTGATGGTTATCCAAGGGTGGTTAAATATGACCTCTTTCCCTAACATGACCTAAATTAATATGACCTATTATTTATTTCCTAGGGATTGTCAGCAAAATGGGTCAGCTGTTCGTGGGCATGATGAATTGTCCTCTTTGGCTGCAGATAGGATATATGGATAGAAAGAGCTCTATTTGATGACAAGAATTAATAAATAAAATTGATGGTTTTTGACAGGACAGTGACATTATAAATACCATGAATCTGATACTTTAAAGACCAAATACATAGAATAGAATAGAATAGAATAGAATAGAATAGAATAGAATAGAATAGAATAGAATAGAATAGAATAGTTCCAAATTTTGTTAAGTACAAGGGGAGATATTATATGTGAAGTTCTTAGAGAAAATTCATAAATGACTATACAACAGACTTCAGTTATGTGTCTGTGGATCCTTCTTTGAACACTGGCAGGCAGTCATTCATGAGATGTGTCCAAAACCAGAAAAGAGGCCAGGCTAGATGGGGTGAATATTATTAGGGGAGTCAGATAACACTAGGGCAAACGAGTAATGCAAAGAAGCTGATGGTGGAAGACAAACTGTCTGGTGGGTTGTTGCATGGCCAAGAGCATATCCCATCCCTCAGATAAAATGGTATTTTTAACTCAAAATAGTTGACTCTCTGGTAGTGTAGGCTAATCACAAATGAAGCACTAACACAAACACTGAAATGCCACTTTAATGCCTGTAGTCTTCTGTTAGTGTCCAACAGTTCCAACAGGGATTTATAGAAAGGACAACAAAACACTCTTGTGATTGTCTGGAAAACAATACCTGGAGTACTTCAGCTTAATATTGTGCGAAGGTACTCCCTCAGTTGTCTCAGTGCAATGAAAATAAAGATGGTATAAATAAGGTCACTGCATCATGACTGTAGTTCCAAATCCTGAAATTTGAGGAAGTCAGACTTGAAACAGGTAAGCAACATTAATTTTGATAAGTCTCCAGTTCAGATTTATGCACCTGAGGATCTGAGAATTGAGCTCAGATACTGAGAGATTCAACTGCAATATTTTATCTACAAGAAATATCTCTTTCCCACATTGGAAAATCTACTCTTGGGTAGGAAAGGACTTACATGATAAGATGTCTAGCTGAGCGTTCACACTTTACACATCTAACATTGACTAATTTATTAAACTGTTTATCAATATTTAATATCATAATTGCGGTATACACAAAATGCTGAATCCTAAGAGTTATTGATATCCTAAGAGAAACAGAACAGAAAATGGTATTAGGATGTAAGTTCATTTGAAGAATGTCTTTTTTTTGGGCAGTTTATGTTCTTGTGAATTTATTTAGTGTTTGGTTAGTTTTGTTTTGCGGGGTTGTTTTTTTCTGTTTGTTTGATTTTTGTTAGACACCATGTCACTTTGTTGCACTGAATCTTGAAAGTTTCTGACAATAATGACAAGATAAAAAACTTTGGTAAAATTAGGGTTGTTCGGTAAAGGTCATTAAGGTGCAGGCTGTTTGTGCTAAAATGTGATCTAATATTGCTTACAGCTGTGAATAATTTTATTCAGAAATATAGCTACTGTTAACTTGAATGAAAAACTTGATTTAAGACAATCAGACAAACTTTTACTTGATTAGTCCTATGTCAATGCTTTTGAAGATAAATTTCCTTCCAGTGGTGTACAAATTAATTTGTAAACAATTTTCTAGGACTAAGTTGTTGGCTAGATTATATAAAACTAATGCTTAATTTTTTTAACATTTATACAGTTCACTTTATACTGCTTCTTTATGCAGCTTGTTCCTACTTAGCTTAATGATCTTTTTCTTTTTTCTCTCCTGACCTCCTGAATCTGCTGCTGTTTGTAGAGACTTTTCTGTAATCATTATTTAGGAAGCATTATTTAGTAACCGTTATTGCTTTTATATAACTGTGTATATCTCTGGAAGAAATGTTTAATGGAATAAAATTAATTCCTATTTTAAGGCAGTGTAAACAATAAGATCTTTCACAAGAATGTATTTCACTTTGGAAAAAAAAAAAGGCTTAATAGGCTAGCTGACACCACACATACAAAGTTCCCCACCACAATAAAATGCTCTTCAACTTACTACAGCCCTCCTTGATTCTTTGATCTGTTAACTCTTTTGTGCTGCTTTTACTTAAAAGTGAAGCAGTGCAGAGACAAATATTTACAAGACAAGAACAAGGCTAGGGTTGGTTAAAAAGGGTTACTGCTATTTCATGTGTAGAGGAACGGGACTGTTGAAACCTGCAGCAGTGTTTGATAATGTCTGCATTTCATCTTGTGTTTTTAGTGCAGAGCCACTGACAAAGGCAGGTTCGTCTCTGCTCTCTTTCACAGAAAACCTCATTTGTGTCTGTGTTTTCAGACTGTGAGTCACCCCTGGCCACGTGAAACTGCAACCTTCATTCTTTCTCTTGAATGGTACCTGTCCACATTGTGGGAGATGAACTGCACCTACCTCATAGCTTGTATAACTTTCTGTCTGATTTTGTTGTGCTTCAGTAAACGCTGCACCTGTGCTTCTGTGTTGTACTTTCTAGTCTGACATATGCTGAATGTAATAGACCCACAACAGGGACTTAAACTGTGAGAAGTTTGCAGGGAGTGGTATCGTCAAATTTTCCATTCCTCAGCGATGAATGAGAAGAGGCTGAACACAAATAATGGTTTCTGTATAAAGCACCTGTTAGCAGCTGCTGCTCTGCCTTGAGTTTGCAGCCTGACAATGCTGATGAATTACTGTTTTGTGTTGCTTGGTGCCCATCAACTTGCTGCAACTAGCTGTACTTCAGGCACTGAGTGTTTACACTAGAAAAGAAATATTTCAGCACCTGCAAGTTAGAAATATAGAGACACATTCATCTTCATTTTGAGATGTGATTGCCTTTTGTGTTAAGAAATCAAATACCTATAGCTATTTTTCAAGAGAGGAATAAGAAGTACCTTTCAAGAGTACAACCGACTCACATACTTATCTTGCTTTCATTATTTGCTGCCACTGTAGAGATAAGCATTGCTTCAATCAAGTGATCCACCTGCCAGAGTATAATACTCAGTATAGTTAAAATTTCTCCTCTAAGTGATTGTTTGTAAGTACATTGTCAAGTTGAGGTCATACATGGTCAGTGGTGGGGAGGTCTACATTCTACCCAAGCCATGGTACAGTGACATTCTTCACTCCCTTCTGTCCACACCATGTGCATTCTTGCATTTTCTTAGCTCCTTTCAGCCTCTAGCTTGAATTTTATTTGTAACTTAGAGCACTGCTCAAACCTTTCTGTAGTGTACTTTAGTTCTTTTTGTAGGTTTTTTTTTTCTATTTTTATTCTTTAGCATTTAAATTTACTTCCATTTCTAGGACTCTCTTTTTACTCATACAGCTTCTACAGCTATGCCATCTGGCTTAATATCATTTTTCACCTGAGGCATCAAGCTTGGTTCAAGAAAAATGCTTAGAGAAATATCAAAGCCTCATCTTTGGCAACAATCTGTCCTAGAAATCTGAATTCAAATGCTTAGATTTTTATGATGGCTCCACAGCATTCAAAGAAGATTCAACTAGTGATCAGGAGCCCAATCTCAAATCTCTGCAGTGGAATACATTAGGGGTCCCGGCAAGCCCTAGGACACCCTTGCCCACCTACTGACATTCCAGCTTGCACTGGCAGCATATGTACAACTGTCTCCAAGTTCGAGGGAAATGAAATGGAGTTAACAATTCCACTTGTGGAATTTATGGGTTATGAAGATGCATACGGGGTTGGCCTCTAGTTGTTCTACAGTTCAGAAAGTTTCAGCCTTCCTTTCTACTGCTTGCTCTTCTACCTCCTAGGTGATCCATCACTGAGATATACAGCTCCAGAGGTTTCTGCAAGGAATTTTTCCATTCCCAAGGTCTGTTGAAGGATGTCCTGGACACCATTTTGCTTGCTGTTCTCATTTGCAACCCAGTATTGCAGGGCAACCCTTCAGTAATTTTTCTTTTCAAAATTCCTCCCTTCAGGAATCTCACAGTTTTTTGAGGAGTGCCAGAAACCAAGAAGAGTGAATGAAGAAAAAGGTACTTACTTGAACATAAAAGGAAAGTTGTTTATCTAGAAAATTTTTGAGAACCGGTCTCCACAGCCTTATATAAGCCAAAACATCAAAGGATGTAGAGCTACAGAGGACTGTAAGAGGCTAATTCCTGAAACAGCATCAGATCACATAACTGACTGCTTGACACTGTCTAGCTCATAGTCATCTACACAAGTGTCTCTTACAGGCTCTGAAGTTTTCCCACAGGTAACTCATCTGTCTTAAGGTGTGACTGACAGCATGTCCTTAAAAAATTTCCTTGATATAAGTTCCCTAAGTCCCTTGTTAAACCTGTCCAATTTCATAGTCGCATAATAGAGTCAATAATGTCATTGCTCTGATATCATGCCCTGAATATACTTGGCAATTTAAAGTTGGAAAGCTATAACTGGGGAAATTGCATCTAAAGTAGACGCGTTTTCATTCCTTTAAGTCATTAAGTGCTTTTTTGCCCAGGTTTATTAATTCTTTTTCAGAGAGTATTTTGTAGGAAGATTTATCTGACTTCTCAGCACCAGCTCTGCTGGATCCTAAATTTTCTTTGCATTCCTGGCCTCCATGATCTTTTTGATGAGCCCGCACATCAAGCCATGAAAAGGATCATGGTTCTATGGATAATGTCTTGGTGAAACTTGTGCAATAAGCACTCATTGAATTGTGGTCCACAATTCAATTTGTCTATATTTATATACGTTTTGTTTGATTCTTCTCCAGACAATTAGATGACCATTTTTATTTGCACAGATGACCATTTTTATTTGTTTCCTACTTTTCTTGGGCAATACCTATGTTCCCAGTGCAAATAAAAACACAGAAGAAGTGAATTTTCTAACCTTACTTGTCAAAAGATTTCTTAAATGCAGATGCTGGAGAGATCCTGCAGAAAAAGTTAAGCCAATAAAGATGTATTGAGGCATTGTGAGAAAGACAATTGTATAAATACATAAATATTAATATAATACTACACCACAAATATTCAGGTACTACAAAAATATTTAATGCTGTAGCAAAGTATTTGAAATATGTCATGGGACACCTAGCAAAAGACTTCTTGGCAATGAACCAACAAAAAGACAGACAACTAAATTTACATTCAAAAGGTTATAAAATTAGATCTTCTAAATGTTCAACAGTGGAAAAATATTTTATTAGTGTATTTCTCTACAGAGCATATGAAATTAATCTTAAGAGAGACACAAAACTATATGGATGCATGTCATCTCTTCAGACAAAGTAATGACTTGAAAGTGAATATTATGGGTATGTGTTATGTTCCTTATTCTAGAAGAACTATTCATATTATTCTGTCACTTGTTTTCCCTTTGAATTATCTGGGTTTCAATACAATAACTTACAGAAGAAAAGAGTTTCCATCGAACTTGAGGAAATAAATCAGATTTTGGGTTGGAATTTCGCTTATTCTCAGCCTGTTAGACTTTCAAATAGGAAAAATTTCCTTCTACATTTTTGTCAAGACAGAACATGATTTCTTTTAGTGATAAATTCTTGCAGAAATATTGGTTTTATGCCATATCATATTGAAAGATGCAAATTATTTGGATGGTACTTGTGAAAATAAACTATACGTTATGTCAAGATACATTTATGGCTTTTAAATGTGATTTTGTTTTGCTTTGGTTTTTTTTTTTT
>VXBJ01003458.1:194884-317598 GCA_013400055.1 Nycticryphes semicollaris
TTTTTTTTTTTTTTTGTTTTTTTTTTTTTTTTTTTTTTTTCACTTGACAGATTATTCTAGCTCTGAAGAATATATAGAACTTCTGGTACTGTAGCATGCAGATAGTCAGTCAAACAGACTTTTTTGTCCCACTTTACCAAAAGGCATTTCAATAAATTTCTGTATGAACATGGTCTTCATATAACTTGATGAATGCATGAACAATAACAAATGACTGGAACAAAACAAGGAAGACTTATGAACTACCTAATGTGAAAAAAAAGTAAGGAGATTTTGAGAAAGTGAAGGTAACAACAGTCCTGGAAGTATTTGCACAAAAAAAAGGTCTTTGTATCCAACCTAGCTGTGAAATAAGTGAGAAGTACTAGGGGTGAGTCAGCCAGCTGTCTCTGACTTCTCTGGCTTCTGCACATATGTGACACATGCAAAATGATCTGCCTCACACTGTGGGTCCAGCTATGACAGCAATCACTGAATATGCTCCAAGACTGAGCATCAGTAAAGAAAAGCTATTATAACTGTTCTATATGTCAGGCTCGTAGTGACATCCTGTAATGTGCTAACTTAATGTGAAAGCCATAAATGATAAGTCTATCAGAACCAAAATGAGATATAAATTTTGCAGCCAAATAGAAGTGTTCTATTTTTTATTTCTGTGAAGGCTGAAAAAAAAGTCTGCTTTGCTTTTGGATCAAATTTTCATGAACAGACATATTTTGCTTTATTAATAATCTTGTATTAGAGATATAGATCACGTTCTTAATAATAGTTTTCAGAGGGATTCTTTTCCCACTGTATTTCATCTAAAACATTAAGCCTCATGTCTTTTTATAGGTTTTATATCGCCTAGTTAAAAATACATATGCCACTCCCTCTAACCATAAGTAAGAAAAAGGAACAGTCTGAAAAGCGCTTTACAGCTACAAATTCTCAAACAACTGACATTAAACACTAACATAAGGAAAGAAGAGGGCCAATTTCAGCTCTCTGGACTGCAAACTAAACTGAGAAACTCTGTCAGAGACTACTGTGTGCAGAAGAGCCAAGGGTAGGACTTACAGAGACAGCACTCACCTGTGCAGAGTGCTGCACTTCAATCACCCTGCAAATAAGATCAAATATAGTCTGAGTTGAATTCCTGGTGCAGCCTCCTCCCCTGGGGGAGAGAGATCCAGTTCCTACAGTTTCACTTTCAGGTGAACGAACTTGAGGAATTAATAGGTCATTACTGTCTCCAGGTAGTGAGAGTCTAATGTCAGTGGAAGGCTTGTACTTTAGCATGGCGAAATTGCATGCTGAGCCATCGCCAGTAAAGAGCCAGTCTGAAACTTTTAGATGTGTGATTCTGACCATTTCAGGCAGAGTTTTCCTTAGAGGCATGAAAGCTTTGTTTTTATTCCATGCTGTTCCTAAATTCTTATCCACTTCACTGGAAAAGCGCATGCAAATTATGCAGACATAAACCCAAATATATTTGGTTGAAAATAATTATTCACAGCCAATTAATGGCCATTAGAGTCACTTGGTCCAAGAAACATTTTTAGGGTTCAATAACTTTTTACATCTGCCATGCTTATTGTCCTGAAATATTAAATGACTAATCTTCATTATAATGCTTCCCACAAAATGAGAACTTAACATTTAGTCTGTGTTGGAAAATTATTAAACTGTAATAAAATGATACACATGCTAAGGCTGCCCTTTTGTTTCTGGTGATGTGTACAAATAATTCCAGCTTCATCTTATGCTGCTTGATTAAAAGAAGTGGTCTGCTACTACACTAATTGATATACATTACTTCATCTGTTGGAAGCAGAGAGATTAGCCATCCTTCAAATTTTCTTTTCTGGAATAAACCCTGGTTTCATTGCTTAATCCCATAATTATGTCCTATTAGGAAACTTGAAAGGAACAACAACTACCACCAACTCCAGAATGAAAAAAAAAAAAAAAAAGCATAATTTGTTAGGCAGTGAGGATTTTAGGCTTAAGACATTCATTGTTTTGTTTGTCTATAGAAAGTGTTTGGCCACGCCTGGAAGACACTGGTTCCAAAGTTTCATTCCACATATTGCTACTTTAACTAAATAAACTCTGGAAGAGATGATGTCCTCCTTTTGGAGGTGAAAAACCAGGATTCAGGGAGAGCAAATGATTAACTGAAGTAACAGATTCTGTTGCAAAGCAGGGGCTTGAACCCTGCTGTGCAGTGTCTAAAGTCTTCTTACTGAATTAACCATAAAATAATTAATTTGTCTTTAACTAGGATAAATAAATTATCATGCTATTGTCAGCTGGTATCATAATATAAAAAAAAAAAAAAGCCAATACTTTTGGGATAAGAGATGTGTTGCTCAATGATTATGATCAGTTTTATAATTGTACTGCTTTATCACTAACAGTTAGGCATATATTTATTATGTCTGAAAGTGTTTTAGAAGGTTACACAGTCTTATCTTTCTGATCCGAAGCAGCCCTAACTGCGCTTGTGTTGTCTCCAGATAAACATTTGCATTAGGCTTCCAGTGCTGCAAATTTCACAGTATTTAAATAAACTGTTCTGGTGCTTTACTACCTTTACGTTACAAAAATTTCCCTGGTAGCTAACCTGAACCTTCCTCGCTCTCTTTTAAGGTTCTCCTATTTACTGTGAACATGAAGAATATTTCATTCTGTCTCTTACTGCAAATGTTTGCAGTGATTTGTATACTAGTTAAGTGCCATGCTCTCCCTCCAGTCTCCTTTTCTTTAGGCTAAGCAACAAAAATTCATTCAGTCTTTGACAACTAAACCCCTAACTGTTCCTACTGATCTGCTGTGGGCTTTCTTCTTCTGTCCCATATCCTTCCAGAATATACTCCAGGTGAGATCTCTGTGAGATCTCACTACAGAAAGCTATATGTCTATCTATCCTGATAGCTATCTTTCTTTCCTGCACAATATTTTTGCTGTTTTGAAAGCCAGCCTGTAAATGCTGGTGCATGACAGAAAAAGACAGAAGTAGATGAGGGTTTTTAAGGAGAAAAACTCTCTTGTGTATCATTCACTTACAAGGCTGGGTGGGTCCTGCTCACATTTTTTATTGGCATTTAAGCCAGTGTTTGCACAAATACATCTTTGTTTCCAAGGCCTCAAGCAATTTGAAATTAGCCTCTGTGACTGCTAGCTCTGGAAAGCAACCAAGAAAATGGTTCTTTTTAAAAAATCTAATAATGAAATGGAACCTAGAGTGCTGGGAATATTTTATACATGATACTGTGGCCTGCTATGTTACTTATCTTCATGGTTACTATACATTGCTCTTAAGTTATCCCTCTCAATGTTGCAAAGATAAATGCCTCAGCACAATAGTTCATTATGTATTCTCTCTCTGCATATACCTTGTATAAGATAGAGATGCATTTTCCAAACATTGCTGATGCAAGACAATTTAGGAATAGCTGGCTGTTTTTATTAGAAAATGGTGGACAGCTGTGGCAAAGTATATTTGGGACCAAAATGTACAGGGCAAGAGCTGAAGGCCAATGACATCTCTGATCTAGAGGAGCTCAAGCACTTGGCTTCTACAACTTAATAATAGTTAAATGAACCAAGGTGGACCCTGAACTTTGCTGGTTCTTTGAGATTTTCTTTGTTTCTGGTGTACTGCCTTACTCTTAGGGCTGGATGTTTTCTATAGTCTGATTAGAATTGTGTTTTTTAAGGGAGAACAATGTCAAAGAAAACACAAAGTATGTAGCAGCAGCTCTCTGATGCTCTGAGGAAACAAAATATGGAGAACAATGTGCAGAAAGGGCAGCAATCTCTGCCTTTGGGACAGTAAAACGAAAAGTTTGTCAAGGTATTAGTATATATATGCATATCACATGTTGCAAACAAATGTGAGCAATGCTTTTAAATTCACATAATAGCTGCTACAAATCCCCATTTTTTGCTTTAGAGCGTGGATATTACCATGATGGACCAGTAACTGCTCCAAAATTTCATTCATTTTGTGGAACCTGTGATGAACCTGTATGCATATGGGAGCTTAAGTGCTTGTAATCAAAGCATTGCCATCTAAATGTTTCATTTTCAGGCAGCTAATCCTACAGTTTCTAAATTAAGACAAAAAAGAAGTGTTTCAGCTTCAAAAAATTCACTGTATTCTAATTCCATAAAAAAAAAAAGAACTAAGATGCAAAATAGACATTAGTTTGGAGGGTGAAACTATGTGAATTTAGATGTTTTCTCTACTTATGTAGAATAGTTGTTCACTTTTTTTTTAAAGGAGAAAGTACACCAGTACTTCCATGGTCTACTCAGTATAGCTCTGAGGGGTTTTATTTTCTATTAGCTAAAATAGTAAGTTAGACTGTTTATTCATACAGTTTTGATACAAGAAAATTCCTCTGGAAAAAAAGTATTTCAGATCTAATATTCTTAGTGATGTTCAGATGGTTCCAGTGTGTGTATCCAATATACTCCTTTTATATGCCCAAAAGATATTTGCATCCAAAATGCTACAACCCGAAGTGGTGTATCATGCAAAAAGTTTTACCAGCAGTACTTCTTTTAACACTAACAATCATCTTTAATATTGTCCCTGTTTAGAGTCTGCATTGTTTGCCTTGTGGATTAGTACATTCACGTTTTCAGCCAATAAGGAATACATGCATATTTAACATATGATACTTAGCCATTCAGCAAGCTTTTATTATTTTCAGATTACAGCACTGTAACTGCTAACAACTAAGCAGAAAAAGCAGAAAAAACATGTTCATATCAATTACAATAAGAAAAATATTTAAGATCAAGAAGAATGTTTGAAGACTGCAAAATTTTGTTGTAAAAAGCTGCATACCTTATTTGAATACTGTGTATGGGAACATAACAGAGGAGTGAGCATTTCTATGGCAAAATGTCATCACTACAAGAGATTATTATTATTTTTTTAAATATATTGTCCTCTTTTTTTTATAGTTTTTTCTTTTTTCCTGGGCATCTGATAATGCCTTATGGAAAATTTCTGAGTGCTTACATAATACAAAGATAATTTTTTTCAAATATGATTAAACGCATTTGTTTGCCTCAAAGATAAATAATAGGTGGATCTTACACCAAAGGGACATGGAAGTAGAGTTCTAAACAATGTTGCACTTACTGTTTAATTCCAGTCTGTCAGGTGAAAATGTTGTCAAGATAATTTAATAGCTTTAGCTGTACCTCCCTCTCTAGTTAGTAGACAAAGATCATTTTGGTTTTTAAGTAAGAATCGTTTCGAATAAAGTAAGCATTTCAGTAAATTACAAGGTGATAGGTTAATACAATCTCTTCCACTGCACAGATCTGTTTGCCTTTCCTGATATCTTATTTGGAACTTTTGCCAGCACATTCAAGATGAAGCAGACAGGATTTTTTGCTGGGTCAAAGACTTAGAGATTACTTGTGCCAGAAAAGGTCTCACTATTTTGCTATCTCTTTCATTTCCCATTTCTTGCTGTTTTTGATACCACCTTTTAAATTAGTAAATATCTCACTTTAGGGAGCTAGCTATATGACCTAAAACGTATTAGGCTTTTCCAAACTGAAAATGCTGAAGTGCAGAAGGAGGAACATTTTATTTCAAATACACTATCTCAGCTCTTATCAAAGTGTAAAACCAGCATGAAAGGTTGACATTTACAATTTATTGCCCATTTTATCACTGATCACTTTGATGCCATGCTGTAGATCTCCCACAACAGGACTAGACTACCTGAGGAGTCAGACAACTCTAACAGTGTGATTGCAGAACACATCAGTGTGTAGGATCAAAATCTCAGCTCATATGGAGTGGGACAGAAAAAGCCATATATCATAATTCCCTCCAGCTTTGCAGTATTAGGAACACTTTTACCTTTCTGGTTTGAGCACCTTTTGCTACTGAGCTTAGCTGCTACTGAGAGTCCAAGTATAGCAGCTTAGGGTATGAGGATACCCCAGGCACATATGACTATAGCAGGCAATGCTTGATTAAATCGTTGGATAGTTGGAAGTATTTTTAGGGACCTGTACAACATGTCTTTTCCAAGACTTTTCTACAAGCAGTTTTTTTCCCATTTCCATTATCTGCTTGTAGCCCTCTTGGTCCTCTTTCAAAACAAAGACAAGCTTTACAGAGGGAACAGAGTTAGTAAAGATGTTACTTCCTTTTTAAATATAGTTCATGGCATGTATGAGTTTTCTTAATAAAATCTACTGTGGGAAATGGCCGAAGGAATTGAGCAGCAAAAAGAAGGGGAGAAATCTTCTGGATCATGGATCCTTAGCAAGCTAGAATAACTTCTAAGAATGATTTTACAATTTAAGGCACGTTTCAAATACTGTGGATCCAACATGCTTGACGTCATACCAGCACGGTGATTTGCTGCTACAACTCCATAAATATGGGGAATATACATTACTTTTGTCCAAATTATATCTACGTAATAATGTTCACTATTTTACTGTCAATTTAGCCCCAATATTACAACTTCTGAGTACCTGCAGTGAACTGTCACATTAAATTCAACTAAATGTTTTACTCCAGCACAAATAATAAAACACTGTCAAAGCAACAACAATAAAAATATTTCTGAAAAATAAAGCACCTTCTCTCCTTTTAGAAGATTTTTTTTCACTTTCCTCAAGTACAGATTTTTTTACCAAAACCTTCCTGACCTGAAGATCAATTATAGGTAATAATCTATTTCAGAACAGTGAACACTTTAAGGTACTGCACCTTGCTAACCACTGGGATTTAAAGTATCTTATTCCAATAAAGCAGGTTCATAACTGGATTGTGTATGGAAAATCTATTTCCTGTATCTTGTCTTAGCAGAAATGGTCATATAGAGATATTGGCAGGATAGCTGACTTTTGATGGTGGAGAAATGGTTGAGGGCAATGACTGGGTTGTCAAATATGAAAATATATCACCTCAGATAATATGGTTTTATTGTTACTATTATTTAAGCTATTGTTATTACTTAAGTTATGTTCCCAGATAACAATAACCTAGATCAATAAAACTGAAATAAGTGTAAAAATTAAATAAACTTTAAACACTTTTCTATTTTTTATGTTTTATTCAGTTTGGCCACAGAAAATAAATGTATCAGTTTCTTCTTTTTTTTTTTTTTGATAGTGAACATTCTGGAGGCATAACATACAGAATTTATTGGAAATCTTGTGTGACCACCTAAAACTTGTACAGTCACCATCTGTAGGTATTTTTAAATACCAGAGTCAAAGATGTAAAATATCTCAAAACACGTTAGTGTGCTGTTTCCTACACATGTATCATGTGTATAATAAATAAGCATTAGCATTTTATGCAGAATGGAAACTCCACAGTGGCCTGGGAGCAGAGGATGCTGTAGCAGTCCCTTCTGTGGTTATCCATGTACCTGGGGAAGATATGTTTATTGGATAAAAGCAGGACAAAGAGCGGAAGGCAATAATCTGAGGAGTGTGTGACAGTCTCTCAAGAACTGATGAACTCCAGAGGCCAGCAGTCCTGCTGGATACCCAGGAAGAGAGAAACTCTGGAGACTGAGGTCTAGACAAGGGTGTAGAAGTCCACTTGTGGGTATGGACAACAGCAAGGTGTTGCACAATTCTGACCTTGTATGGAGAGCTGGTGGCTGCAGTTTGAGAAGAAAGACTACAAGGTTAAACACATACCTGGTGGGACAAGGGACTCTTAAAGCAGTCCAGAAACCACTGGCAAATCAGGATGAGCTGCTGCTTCTGCAGCTGGGGTTCACATACCAACTGCAACTTGGTAACTAGAGGACCCCAAGTATGCAAAAGAATGAACTGCCTGAGGAGTAAGTGAATACACTGTGTAGACAGATACTTGGGATTAATGATAACAGTTTGATTCTATTAATGGCTGTTGCTTTATTAATAACAGGTGTTTTAATAAGACAGTGGCTGTTACTCATGTTTCTCCCTGACTCAATTCCCTATAAGGGAAAAGGAAATCTAGAGGTAGTGTAAATAGTGGAAGACAATACAAAATAAAGGCTAGATTTAATTAGGATGAGGATACTAAAATTATTATTTTTTTCTCGAGAGTTACATGGAATTCCTTCTCACAAAAGCTAAAACTTATTTTGCTGTCATCTCCATGTGACCAACATTTCACTTTATGCATCCTTCTGCTATATACAAATCTTTATTTAAAAAAAAAAAAAAAGCTTTGGATATTTGGAATTCATGGTGTGCATGAATCTTTTTAGTTTTGATCTGCTCAGCCTCCCCCATGCCCCAAACATTGCATCTTTTAAAAAAATGAGATTTACTTGGCAGTGGAGAAGACTGAAAGAATAGAAAGGGCAGTAGAGGCTGTTTACTGGTTACTTGAGGCAATCAAGTACAAGTGTAAATCAACTGTTTTGTGTAATCTGGACGTGACCCAGAAATATTATATTCTAGATGGACAGCAACTAATTAAATCATTATATCAAAACAAAAAATAATTATCTGAGATAATAAGTGTTTTAAAAAATTGTCACAAGATAAAGAACGTAATTTTACCCTGTCAGCCTGTATCTGAGGTTAGGGGTTAAAAATGAACAATTTAAGCCAACAGAAGGTTATACTAGTGCCTCCATTTAAATATAATTACAGACAATTTGAAAAACTGTTTTCCTTGATGGAATATAGTAAAAGAATGAAATGCATGCAAAAGTCTAAACTTCAGTCAAAATTTTAATCAAGATTTTGGAAAGTCTTTGGAAGGTTTGGGTTTTTGTCCTTTTGTCCTGGATCTCTGCAGATCAACCTAGTTTGTGAAACGTTTTAGTTGTAACAATCTGATCCAATGCCCCTCCAAATCACTTGAAAGATAATCTTAGTTTCTCAATCGCTATTGAGTCTACCCTCAGTGACGGGAGCAACAAGATGGCAAAAGCTGTGTGAATTCTCACATTTTCAAAGGACTGGTATTTGGTAGAACAGTGCCACACCTGTTTTTCTGGGACTAGACCATAACCTGTGTTACTGCAACTAGTAGAATCTTGGAGGCTGAGTGAAAATTCAGCGTCTTGAGAAGGTACATGTGTGGGTGTAGGTAAGAACATACATTCAACAGCAGTTTTGGAAAGTTTCTGAGGCACCAACATGTTTAGGAGCCTGTTCTGTCTGACTGTCTAGGGTTATTGTCTAGATTATTAGCTACCTAAACAACATAGTTCTTCTAAAGTACAGTTTCTCATCCCAAAATCACCAAAAATTGGGTGAAATGTGTGCCTACTGGGTAAAATAGTAATTATTAAGAAAGCTACACAGGGTAGTCAGATGTATGGTCAGTGAAATCCATTGCACACTGACCTTAATAAAACATACCTTAATATCTGCCTTGAAAATATTTACTGTTTTTCACATTTTCATCCCCTTTCACATGCACATGGTTGTGCAATCCCTTGATTTATGGTTGCATGAGCTGCAGGAAATTTAGCCATCTGCATATAAAAATAAAGTATATATATATGTATATATAAACTTGGTAATAGCAACATGTGAAATAGCACACCCATTTCTGATGCAGTGGACATTCAAGCCAATTTTGGACATACACACCAATTTTGAAATATCATTATGAAGCACAATAAGCAGGAGGAAATATCACAAGGTCATCACCTTAGTATGGATGATCTTCTGATCACCTTATTTTCAGATCTGACATGCTACCTGTTGAAAATATTAATGAAGTATGCATCATCTAATGAGAAAACGCCGTATATTGCAAAATGATGATAAAACATAAATAAATGCCAGAATGTTCATTGCATTTATTCTCCAGTAAATGAGTTAATGGCAAAATTAGGCCATTAACATAAACATACATGGAGAATAGTTATTCTGAACTGTGATTTAAACTGTGTAGGTCCACAATATCCAGTTCACAAGAAATACATAGATTTTGAAATTTCATTTTCTTTTGGCCTAGAAGAAAACCAAAATATTTCTGTATTTTCTGTGAAATGTCTCCCAAGATTTTGCAGCTCAAGTAGAATTTGCATTGCAATTTCAAACATTTTATTTGCAACAGTAAAATAAGGCATTTTTAAAAACAATTATAATTTCAAACAAAATATTATTCAAAAGTATTGTAAATATAATATTTAAATAATTATTGAAACTCTTCATATCTCTTCCTCAATGTGTTTTGTTTAAAATAGCTATAATTTGGGGGAAGGCTTTTTATAATGCCATAAATCTTTTGAAATGCTCTCATGATCACACATCCAGCTCTCATGATCACACATCTAACTGCAGATTCCAGTTTTTAATGGTGAGCTTTCTACAGCTCATTTTCCCACTGGAATTATATGTCTCCACCCTTCATTACTCATAATTTCTGCCTTTTGATTTTCTGATCTTCATTTGCTTTCTGATAGCATGGTTATATAGAGGCCATGAAAACATAGGAAGCCTGTCAGTAACATAAGAAACTTGTTGGTAACAGGACAGAGTGAACACAACAGCAAGAAGTCTAATTTCGGGCTGATAGGTTCCAGGAGAGGACAGTCTGAAGCTGACAGATCGCTTTAGGTTACTGGATCTCAATTTTTTGTTGTCAATGGGTCACTGTGAGCCATCAAAACTTCTCACCAGCCACTCAGTAGGCACCCTCACTTTTGAAACAGAGGTGAAACTGCTTTGGTAGGGACACCAGCCCAGGGATCAGCTGGTCCTGGTCTTATGCACTTGAGCCTCTTGAGGCACTAAAAGGTTACTGACCACAATTTACCTCCACAGCTTCCACATATGGGCATAGGCATGTCTTGGAGACATCAGTACCTTGGGAATGGTGACAGAAAATGTCAACCAACCTCTGAGGCTGTACTTGCCTTCTCTTGCCCAAACGTTTTCACGCACTGGTAGAAAAGGATATGCTTTCTTTAACCAGTGAACATTGATAAATAAACCCTGGTAAAGGGGTAAACAGGCAAGCTCAAACCTCTGCACCACAAAAGTAAAAATATATCAAGTATTCTGCTAGGGACCATGTGTTTTAAATCTCTGGTTTGGGTTTTCCTTCTCACCCTGAAGCCCTCCAGGAGCTGTACTGCATCACTCCCCACAGTTGGAAGGCAAAGTCCTGCCTCAGCTTTCCCCACCCGTGGTGAGACAGACTGAGGGGCTGACAGCAGAAAAGGACATTGTAGGTGGTGCGAGTGGAAAAGTGACTGTTGCAGTTTGGAGTGCAAGGGATTACTTTTCTTTCCTCCTACACCTTGTGTATTTGTGGCTGTAGTTGTTATTTTTTACCCTTGTCCAGCTCTTTCTGTGGCTCGTGAGGTCGGGGGGAGGAAAAAAGCTGGACTGAATTAGCTGAGGATACAGTGGGAAGGTGTCCTGATTTACTTGTAAAGGGCCAGGTGAAGAGATTCACCGTCCAAAGCTCATGAGAAAAACAAGATGGGACAGAAAAAACTGCTATTCTGTGTAGCACCTTTGTAAACCTGACAGGACTACAGACTATGTAAATGGTGCAGCATTAATTATTTTGCATTACTTTGCTTCTTTTTCAGTTTCTACTGATTTGAAAGCATAAAAATTGTAATGTTTTCTCTTATGAACTTACCCAGTTTCTTGTAGCACGGAAAGCTCAGCGGAGATTGCAGGAGCATGATCAATACTATCATTTGAGTAATTTGCCTTGCCGTACCTGTATTTCAGTAATCAATAGTTAAGGCCCCCTTACCAGTAGGTTCAAGCAGATGCTCACATTTAATTTGTAAGTAAGATCCTGCTATATTTAGAGAAGAAGAAATAAAGCATTTATTACATGCAGTGAAGCCAGTTTTGATGAATAAATGCAGTCCCACCATTGAAGCTGCTTTGTGACATCTATCTCCAAGAGTTTGGAAAAATATGCAATAAGTGGAGGAGGCCATACTTTCCCTTTCTCCCTGCCTGCTGAAAGGAGAACACTTTTTCTTCATCTTATTGCCTTCTACATAACTGCAGATTATTTTCTCTTTTTCTTCTCTTTTAAAAGTAACAACCAAAGATGGTAAATCTGCAATAATAATTTTCTGGTCTCTTTCACCTCCAATAATTTTTGCCTTGCTTGTTCCTGTGATTTCACAGATTGGAACCCGCTGTGTGTCTCATGTGTTTCCCTTAGGCATTTGTTGTATTGTCTGATGGAGACATCAAGAAGCAAAGTTCTTTTCTACTTACAAGCCAAGGATGAAAGCAACCTGCCCTCATGATTTTCCTGCAGAATGGGAGTCAGAAGGTTGAAATAATGCTTACTAAGCACAGGATTTATTATTTTGCCAACAAGCTTGTCTAAATTAACTGGAGAAAAAGAGTATAAAATGAAGCTTAAAATGTTTGTATTGTCTTTGGAGAAGAGGTGAAAGCTGCATAATTTTTCATTATTACTGTTTGCTCCCCCAGAAGTAAGGTTAGGTCAGCATTTGCAGTTTAAACTCCTGTTTCCAGAGGTTAACAACTCAGCTGTGAGTCTTCAGTCTCAGTTTAACATTTGGCAGAGTTGCTGCCTTGAAATAATACCTCTGGTACACATATATAAAATATCTTCTCCCAAAGGGTCTTGGAGCACTTTAACACACTGAGCTGTGTAATGGCTTGTTTAATCCATCATCAAAATGCAACCACTTTTGAGGTGGAATATAGTCTCAAAATGCAGAGATCTATATAGCAGTTTAGCTAAAGAAGGAATAATCATGCTGAACAGAAACTACAAAAGGAATTTATATAATCACATACCTGCAAACATTAAAACATTTTGATTTTCCTGGTATTTCAAGTGAGTAACATTTTCCCTTTCTCTGGACATGCTTTTGTAGTCACAGCTATAGTACAGCAATGACAAGATTTGAAATCATATTAAAAGAACAAAGACTTTTCTTTATTACTTTGAATTCTTCTAATCTTTCCTGCTTGCAAAACCTTTTCTAATACTTTTCTGTTCAATGAGATTATACTCTGAGTTATCTAACTGTTGCTTAAGCATAACAGAAAAATTTTTAAAATACAATAAAATTTAAATCTCAGATTAAGCTAATAAACATTAACCACAGCTATAATTAGCTCAGTACTTCCTACTAAAGAACGAACATTTTGACACTGACATGTAAAAAAAAGAGGATTATTTGGAATAACATTACAGTCAAGAACTTGTCAAGACAGAGAGCGGTGGTCAAAATATTCAAATCCATGTGTCTGAAGTTAGGTTCTGGTTCACTGTTTAGTCCCTGGAATAAAAATTACATTATTTTCAAACATGCTGATCATAATGGGAATGAATAAAGGAGCTTGACCTGTCCAATAAAGGAAAAAAATCCTTCAGAGTGAGCTATGGTGTTAACACATAGGCAGTTCAGGACGCTAGATTATTACACATGAATTCAAGTGACTCATATTTGTCAGCGAGGCTTGAAAATGCACTTTTTGCTTCAGTATTTGGGAACAAAGCATTAAAAAAGTGAATAAAAACATGTACATTGACAAACTAAGAACTTAAACACCTATCTGCTATCTTGCAGTAATGTCTAAGGCTGTATCTATGCCACTTAATAACAGAGGCACCTGCTTGCAGTAAAGTGGGCTGTTAAATAATTTAGCATGCTCCTTGGCACAGTTTTTGCCCTTGCCAGATGAAGAGCATTCATCAGGGACAGTGCCCAGGAGACAGTTTAGACAGCGACATCCTGTTCTGGGAAAGGGAGGATTTGGGTTTGGCAACTGGAGTTTGTTCCCAGTTTGCTCTGTAGCCATGGTATGGATGTAACCCTGGGGATCTTGGGTGCTGAGCTTCCAGTCTCAGCGAGGCCTAAGTAAGACCAAAAGGCCAAGTCACTGCTTCTTGGGTGGTTCTGGGGAAAACGTAGGAAATGTTTATTCTAAGGAGGGAAGCCCTAGAGACTCAGAGCTCTTCAGTGCCTTCGTGGGTGGACAAGATTATTGTATTAGATGCTTAAACTCAGCCTAAATCTTGCTTTAGGTCTGTAAAGCAAAAAAAGAAAGAGATTTAATATGGGGACATAGCACTTCTAAGCATCTGTTATGAGTGGTGGCAAATGAGCTCTGAATTGAAGCAGTACCTCAGCACTAACCATGTGTTAATCTGCTTGCTACTACTAATCAATTTATAAGGTTGTGTCAGCAGACTCTGAGTGTGAGTAGAATGATTTTGAACCTGGCCATGACATGCTATTTACAGGTACCCAGAGGCTGTGTTTCTGATCTTGTTTTAGTGGAACAAATCCCAAACAATGTCAAATTAATTTCTTCAAATCAAAATAAGACAATAGCAACATTAAAATACCTGGGTTGTTTCTCTGCTGGTTGGGATAGTTTATAGATACCTTAGATCTAAAATAAAGCTATGCCTTGATGGAATTTGAGAAAACATTTAGGTGGCAAACAGGTCTAGTCACCTAAAAATGCCTTTATGACAGTCAATTCAAAGACCTTTATACAGCTGCTGATTCTGAATGACAGGTAAATCAGATCTGACTCTTCTCTTACAGCTTAATCTCTCTTAGCTGGGAAAAAAATGTAAAAGGGCCATAGATCAAAGAGAGTTTTAGCTGGCAAAGATAAAAGACAGGAAAAAAGATTACCTAAATTTTCAAAGTGACTGATGGTTTTGTATATTTGAATTTTGGGACTCCTGATTTGATCAGCTTAATGGATCTTGATGATCAGAGTGCAGTTGCTCAGCACAGTATCTTTGAATCCCCGTAGAAAGTCTCATAAACACTTCTAAATATAGACTTAAGCAGGCAAGATCCAAACAGAGACAATTTCAGTGGAAGGTGATACATTGCAATGGTCCCAGGTTTTTAGAAAGTGGTCATCAGTAGCTGAGTTTTTTAGAGCTCTTTGAACAAAAATATTTTCCCTTCTATTTTTCCTTTTTCTTCAACAGACATGCAGTTTAAAGCCCTCTAATCTTCTTTGTTTGAAGTTCCTTGGTCCCTGGGAGCACTGAGTATGGTTTGGTTACCCACACTCTCTAAGCACAATATGAGCTATCTCCTTGGGTGACAACACTGAGATATTTCTTCCTGATTGCTTTTTGTTTTATATAGAAATGCTCTGAAGTGTTCCAGTATGTACATATAAATTACATCTCACCTGTACTGCCGACTGCTATATGGATGAGATAGAGGTTTCCTCCTCCCATGGATCTCCTGCCCACATCCTTCTGAAGCCATTCAATCTAGTTCACTTGTGCTGATAGCATATCCACCATGTTTGCCCCTGCTGCTGTCTCCTCTCCTGGAATTTCCACTAGGCTAGCACATGCCTCCAATGCTTTTTCTTCCCTCCAGCAGCTAAGGTGCTGTGCCAGCAGCCCTGTGCTCAAGGGATGAACTGCCACCAGGGTCTCTGGCTCCAGCTCAGCATGTGGAGGCTTGTTCCCACCCTGACTGGTCAGCATTGGGTCAGTGTTTCCATAAGGAAAAACAGCTCCTCTCGGCTTCCATGTCTTGGCTGTTGCTCTGATCCTTGACCTCACAGTCCCTTCTCCCAGCTCAGCATCAGCCAACACTCAGTACTCTGTCCATCAGCAGGACTTGGGGAACACCATCTGTCTGCTCACTACCCAGATCACTGCAGACTACTCCACACCTTCAAAGGTTTATATTCCCCAGATACTGCACACACCAATGTAAGTAAAGTTTTAAAACCAAAATAATTTTATCCTGCTCTTTTGCCTAATAAAAAAACTTACCTCTCCTGTGCTAAGCTGGTGTACCAGCCTACACCCCCAGGGAGAGCAGAGGAGCTACACAGGATTTGTGTGTGTTTCATAAATAGAGACATGTTGATTATTATTTTTTTCCCCACAATTTAACTTCTGTAAGTAAAACCACAAAAACAAACTAAAACTCAAAATTATATATATTTGGGACACAGTGTATGGTAGGAAATTACAGAGGATTCATTTTTCAAATGTTTCTGTTTTCTTTCCAACCAAGCAAAATAAATTAATCAAAACTGATTTTCCAGAAAAATCCAAACAAATGTAAGCCCTGGTGTAGGTAGAGTGTTTTTGGCAATTCTCTCTTCAAATAGCTAAAAACTCTAGTGGGATGGCTTTGGTGGATATGTGGCAGGTGCATTTTACAGCTACAAACTTTGGAAGCATTGGAGTTGTTGTCAGACCTAGAGTAATCCTGCAAGAAAACTTGGAGGGCTCCAGCCTTTATTTGCTTATGCATCAGTGAAAGTGCTTGATGACTGAGACCACTATAAGGGACAATTTTTGATAAACTTTAATTTTTCATTCAGAAAGTCCTTCAGCAAAAAGTATGCAATGAGTCCTGGTGCTAAGTCAAGAAGTCATTATCTAAAATTATGACTATCATCAAAGCACAGTGGATAGAGACTACGGAGCTCTTCCTCCATGCCTTGCATTGAAACCTAACTCAAGGCTTTGTGTGTTTCTTTCCAGCATTTTTTGCCAGATTACCCTAAGCAGAGTGCTTCATTGCTTAAATCCACATGCAATCACCTTTCACAGATTACAGGGCATATGAACACTATGATTATTTTTTGCTAGATCAGGGACAGTGATTCTGTACTTAATATGCCCTTTTGTTTTGAACAATTACATGTGTCTCTGGCAACTGTACGATTCCATATGGGATACAATGACTGGGTTTAATGAGGTGCTTTATGGACACAATTCAACATTAACTTTGAATTTCCTGACTTTTGTTGATTTTTGTCACAACCTTAACATTTTTCAGGCATAAAATCATTACATCAAAAAAAAAAAAAATCTGTATTTTAACCAAGATTTATTATACCCCAGTGAGATAAACCTTGTTTTCACTTTTCAGTAACAACATGATTTATTTCCATGCAGCTGAACAGTATATATAAAAATAAAGAATAGATTTGAATGAAAAATAATATTTCTTAACAAAAACCAAAAAGTAGACCTTTGCAGGTACTTAAATCTCTATCAGACCCAAGAATGAATATATCAAGCCTCTCGTTTTGACAAGATTGTGATATACTTTGCTTATTCTTAAGCACAATTTAATAAGAAAGCATTGATCTGAGTTGCTATTTTTAAAGTTTTTTTGAAGATCAAGGCTCTGACATCCCCTCATGTATTCAGCTGCTGGGCAAACTCATAATCACTGACACTAAGTTGTCAGCTACCATGAACTCTTTAGAGAGGATTATTATTATATCACTTACTATTTTGCCATCTTTGTTCTTCATGCAAAACTACACAGAGAGCAAGAGTTGGCAAGGCATGTCTAGCCTGAGAACCACAGGTGGCACATGATTTGCAGGGTTCTTTAACATTTATATATATATAATTATTATTTTACGTTTCAACATTCTATTTTCCACTGGGTTTCAGGTGTTGTACTTGAATATAACCAGAAGCAGATCAGGGCTGGGACACTTCATTCACTTAAAAGAGAGGAGGATGATCTCCAGTTACTGGCAAGGAGAGCAGAAAGGCAACTTCCCAGACAGAGGTATTACCTGATACTTGTTTGTTCCACTGTAAGTCCTGATGAAGCAGGTATAAATACATAAACCTACTCACCTCCATTAAATCCAAGGGGATGCAGAGTCCCAGTTTGTAGCTGGTCACCACACTGAGCCTTTTGCATATCAAATATGTTCCTCTTACTTATTCTTCTTTTTTCCACTTTTCCTCCTTATGAGTAGACCTGGCAGAGCAGTCACCTTTATCCACCTGGAAAGAGACTGGGATTTATCCCTTTATTCATTAACTGCTTTAAGACCTGTCCCACTCCTCAACCTATTGGTGAGGCTTTGTATCTTCCATGAAAACTACCTATGCAGTTCTCCCATTTGGAAATAGTTTTCCATGTTCATTAATTGCCATAAGATACTTCTGCATGTTTTCATGCCCCACACACTGACTGCCTTATTCTTCTTTGAGTGCATGCGCAGAGACACTGAGATCAAAATCTTGCTTTCCCCCTGCTTTATTCAGTCAAAGTCTGTTGTCCAGTGTTACATATCAATAGCAGGGAACCTTTTCCCTCCGTTAGTCTCTTTCTGTGTTCTTTTGGGGGAGTCCATTCTATTTGTGGCCTGTTTGGAACTGTTCTAATCCAACAATTCCCGTTCTGGGACTCAAAACATCACGCTTTCAAGAGTACTAGCTTTTGGGATCCTGATCTCAAATTTATGAACTACTTTTCTAGTGTATTGCCAATGAGATCACCTTTTCAGACTGCCATACCTGCTGCCTTTGTATTGGTTCCCATTCCTAAAATGATAGGGCTTGGAGCATCTTTCACAGCAAGGCTCTGAACTTTCTGTGTTCCCTCACTAATTTACTCATTATTTAAACAGTGCTATAGGTGGTCTTAGTGGCTCAGTACCCTGTCAGACACAACAGACAGGAAGATGGCAATGAAATGGATTGAGACAAAAGGAGGACATCAAATACCAGCCCAAACTTTTCTCTATATACCAGTAACTTGTTCTGTGATTTTTCATGTACAAGTCTGAGACAGCCCTCTTAAACTTCTGAGTTTATTATCAAAGGAAGAGCAGACATATCTGACTTCTAACGTAGTGGGTAATTAGTCTACGTAAGTAAGGCTCCTACTCTGACTTGTCCTTGGAAGCCTACTTATCCATTGACATTGAAGACAGTCTGAAAAAGTGAGCGTTAGTAAACTAAAGTAAGCTCTGTGAGAGTCTATTCAGCCATTTCCAGTAGAAGGAAAAAGTTCTAGCAAACCATAAAGATTTGCATTATTTAAATATAGATTGCAATTTTCTGTTGGAAGAATTATCTATAAAGAAATCACAGCAGAGTTTTAATGAACTGAAAATCCATTCAGATGTTTTCAAAGAAATTTCCCCGGGATAATTAGATACTTTCTTAATTCAGTCTGAGAGTCAGACAACTCAAACTACTGGCAAACCGACAAATAGGAGATGACTAATTCCCATATAACAGTGTCACCTAGGCACTACTATGATTAATGCATTGAAAAGCATAAAATAAAAAGCACCTGAATTAAACCATCTATTTGAGAATATTCGAAGGCAAAGGAGGCTGAATGAGAAAGGCAAATGAATATGAATAGCCACAGACTTTTCAACCATCAGAGAGATTGAGTCTGTTTGGCTGCTTCACAGACCTTTTCAACTGCACAATCTGAATGAATGAAGTAAATCAGGTAGAACAAAAGCAAACAAAGGACATAAAAAACCAGCACAAGCAAAAAGAGCCAGTCTGTATTTTTAATTCTCTTTTTAGAGTAAACTCTGTCTGCCAACTTTCTCTGTAGAGCATGGGGGCAGATGAATATACTTCTTTCATATTTGCATTTCACAAAGGTTTTCACTTGAAAAATGGAAATAGAGCGGTCACTAACAGCAACTTGCATAGTCACCAGAGAAGCACAATTAATCTTCCTGAAGAATCAAATATTTTGCTGCTCTGTATCTCCAAGCTGTTCTCTATCTCCAAGGTGTTATTCAAGCCTGACTCCTCAGTCTCCTGGCCTGTATGGGTCCTTGAGGTGCAGTTACATGCTACAAAGTCAGATGGCAGCAAAAAAAAAAAAAAGTAAAAATGGCTGCATCTTCTGGTTTTCCTCTCTTCTTCCCTGCCTTACTCTTAGACATGCAATCCTACTCCTTATTTTTTACTGGCCTTAAAACATACCAGATCCCCCTGTGAGCCACTTCAACACACTAAAGCTGCAGCAAGCAAAACTAGAAATCTGTTTGATTTTGTACCCGGTTAATGAATTAGAGTGGGGGCAGGGCTTCAAAGCTGGGGAGAAGAGAGAATGGAATAGGATAGATTTCTATTTGGGAAGGAGGAATAGGCAAGGCAGAATGGAGTTGTGAAACAGAAGACCTAGAAAATCTCCACCCTCAGCACAGGACTGAAGTGTCATAGGATCATGTGAACTTTCGGGTTAGTAAAATCTTGTATCCAAAGCATCCTGCACATTCTCATCAAAAAGATTGGTGGTGCCAGAAAGTTGCTGGTTATGCCTGCCAGAAAGACCCAGGAAGAGGGAAGAGATCACTCCCATTTTATTCAAACTGAGCTGTACAGGCAAATACCTGGCAACATGAATGAATGTGTTTCTGTATTCAAGATGATTTTCCCGCTTGATTATCTGCTGAACATGCTCATATATCTGATGGGCAGACAGAGTGAAACCAAAGTAACACTGCCTACAGTGTCCTTGAATGATGAGCCTGGGGTTCCCTGGTTCTCCCTTTGCATTGTTTCTCCGTAAAGCAAAATCCATCATTGCCAGGCAAATGGACAATAAACCTTGTATATATTCTTGACCTCCCCTACCCTCTGAAGAAGACTGGCTGTGTATGAGCACCCTATTGGGACTGGTCCCCTGCTTATGGTATTTTCTCAATTATGGCCAGGAATAATTTGTGAGTGTGCAAGTTAACATTGGTCAAAAGTGTGCCAATGTTTTTTGTAAAAATAATTCTGTGCCTGGCACTATATAATTTGCTCTATAATATCCAGAGTGACCCAGACAAACTGGAAAGGTGGGCCCATGTGAACCTTACGAAGTTCAACAAGGTCAAGTGCAGGATTCTGAGGGATGAAGGGTTTGAAAGCAGCCCTGCAGAGAAGGACTTGGGCATGTTGGTGGATGAAAAGCTCAGTCAACAATGTGCACTCACAGCCCAGAAGGTCAACTGTATCCTGGGCTCCCTCAACATGTTGAGGGAGATGATTCTACCCCTCTACTCTGTTCTGGTGAGACCCCACCTGGAGTATATCCAGCATTGGAGCCCATCCAGCTCTGGAGCCCTCAGCACAGGAAAGAGATGGACCTGTTGGAGTCAGTCCAAATGAATGCCACCAAGATGATCAGAAGAATGGAACACCTCTTCTATGAAGCTGAAAGAGTTCAGCCTGGAGAAGAGGAGACTCCAGGAAGACCTTATTTTTCCTTTCAATACTTATAGGGGGCTTAGAAGAAAGATGGGGACAAACGTTTTAGTAAGGCCTGTTGCAATAGGTCAAGGGGTAATAGTTTTAAAGTAAAAGAGGGTTATTTTATACTAGATATAAGGGAGACATTTTCTACCATAAGGGTCATGAAACACTGGCACATGTTTCCCAGAGAGGTGGTACATGTGCCATCCCTGGAAACATTCAAAGTCAGGTTGGATGGGGCTCTGAGTAACCTGTTCTAGTTAAAGATGTCCTGGTTCATTGCAAAGAGTTAGACTAGATGGCCTCTAAAGGTCCTTTCCAGCCCAAAATATTCCATGATTCTATGATTCTGTGATACAACTCTAGTGAGTTTTACACATTGCAATACTATAATTGTCTGCTGGAGTTTCATCTCAGGTACTTATACAATAATTATTCTCCAGTGGTAACTATTATTCCTTAGTAAATCAGTAAAAAACTAATGGAAAGATTTAAGCCTGTTCTTTGAATGTTCCATGAAAATATAGAAGCACAGAAAAAAAACTTGCCTTGGAATCAGTCTGTGGAGGTCATCTGGGGCAACCTTTTTCTTGAAGTAGACTTCAAGTTTCTTTGCTGCATAGTTTCTTTTAGTCTTTAGCATCCAGGATCCCAGAATCCCAGAATCACAGGATGGTTGAGGATGGAAGGGCCACCCAGAGTCAGTTGCCCAGGACTGTGTCCAGGCAACTTTTGAATAGCTCCAGAGAAGGAGACTCCACAGTCTCCCTGGGCAACCTGTGCTAGTGCTCAGTTACCCTCACAGTGAAAAAATGTTTCCTGATGTTTGGAGAGGAACCTTCTGTATTTCAGTTTGAGCCTATTCTCAGAAAAAATCCCAGAAGGTCTACACACAATCTCCTTGAAATAAATCATACAGACTATGTGGTAACCCACAGCTAGTGGGGTAAAACATGAATAGCAGGATGGACTAAATGACGTTTGGAAGTTCTTTCTAACCCAAATTATTCTATGATTCTATGATTTAAGCTAACGTATGTAATTTTGCTAATGCGATAAGGAAGTTCTAAGGTCATGTCATTCTTAAGCAGTCATAATGCAGAAACTATGACTCATAGTTATGTGAAATATAATTGAACATATCATAAGCATGAAATGATTGTTTTTACTGAGTTCTCAAAAGATTTTGGCTGTATTATTTTAAATACTCCACTTGTCCAAAAAACCTAGATGTAAATTACAGCTAAGATCACTTGCACTTGCAAGCTCAAAGTCAGATTTGTTTAATTATTATTAAATTAGTTTTAGATCAGTGGGTGTTTAGCAGAGCAGTTACGCAGCCAGAAAGGATAAAGGTGTCTAGAATCACTATTAAAAAAATTGAGAATGTTTTCCAGACACAAAGCAAGAGAACGATTATAAATCCTTCTCTCTATAAGCAGATCTATTCCTTTGTTCCTCTGTTCTTTCCCTCCTGGACATGTTCCTGTGCAACCTGCTCCAGGTGGACTTGCTCTGTCAGGGGGGTTGGGCTAGATAATCTCCAGAGGTCCCTTCTAAACCCATGTCATTCATATTATTCTGTGATTCCAATTTCTCCTTCTAATCACACACGTTCAGTCAGGAAAATTTCTCTTTGACCTTTTATTTCCAGCTATGTTGAACAATTTACCCCAATTATGCCAGTACTGTGTCTGGTTTCAAAAAATGACATCATATAATGAAACCATGTCACCAATGCATTACTTAGTTTAACAGCCCTCTGATATATCAGCCTTGCACTAATTGTTTTGTGTGGGTCTGTGACTGAACAAAAAAGTGTTGGACACCCTATTTGAATACTTAACAGTGGTCCACAATATCTGGGCTCCACAGAAGTGGAGGGTACACTGAATAATCATGTCCTTATATAGGTCAAAAGCATTATTTACCTTCAGATCAGTATCCAAACTGTGGAAAGAGAGAGACAGATAGAGCAAATGAGCAGATCTAATTGACTTAGACAAAGATAGGGTTTGGTTTGCTTGGTTTCCTTTGTGAAGGCACACAGTTGTTGAGTCATGCATGTGTAAGGACAGCTACCAGCAGAGCACATCTAATACTGGATATTCCAGGAAGATGATGAGTGTTATTTTCTGACTTACAAATTTATAGTTGGGGAAGCCGGCCCAGCTGAAATGAGTAGTTTTGAAAAATCCCACTCTCCAGATCTCACTCCAAGAGAGTAGCTAATTTGTACCTGTGTCAGTGTGTGTGTGTGTGCACACATGAAAGGGATAGAGAAAAAGGACAGTTCTCACTGTGCTTATAGGAAAATTTTGAGCTCACCAGATTTTAATTTCCACTATTTTGGGGTCACTTTGTTTTTGTCTATGAGCATCTACAGACATTTTTACACTGTGAAAACGTGAGAGGAATCTGACCAACAAAACTAACACGAATTATGTTGTTGATCAGTACATGTCTGAGGGTAGTTTGGGCCTCCTGTATATATTATACCTTATTACTTCTCTTTAGAGAGAATGAGACCAGAAGTCTACATCTTACATATGCTTTCCTCTGTCCGCAAGGGAATTTATATTTTGTACACAGCAGTCGTTGTGCATAAATGACCTGAATCAAATGAGTAAACAGACCATTTGCAGCAAGTTAAACTTGTTTCTCCAAGGATTATGTGTTTTCTAATATAGCTTCTAATCCTCACTCAATAAAAGCAGAGGGAAAATGGAAAATTGTAGTTCCTGACAAAAATATGAATGCCATTCTTTAGGAGACACAGAAATTTCTTCATGCAACATGGAGACACATTTTGATAATTCTTCTGTGATGCTATCATTATGTAAAGAGGTCTGGTTCCAAAATCTGAGATTGTAAATACTCCAAGATACTGGCACACATAATCCGCCAGAGTTCATCATTGAAGTTGATACCCATCTTACTCCCACCACCATTGAGTGGGCTAAGATTTTGCCCCCAGCTTTTCTCTTTTCCAGAAGAATGTATAGAAGATTTTAAGTGATTTTCATTCTCTTTCTCATTTTGTGAACAAGAGGGAGAAAGAAGGAACAAAACCCATCCCCTTTCTGAAATATATGTTTCAAAATACTAATATTAACATTGTAACAACGGTTTCAGGATAAGGAGAAAGGTGCATGCAAATTTTGACCTTATCAGGTATAGTAATTTAACACCAGCCAACTTGTTGTTAATATGAAAAGAGCAGTAGTAATTGTGGTGAAAAGCGATATATTAATGATTCATCCCTATACAAAAAGGGGAAAGGATGGGGGTTATTGAATGAAAGGGATAAGTGCTGGTGAAGACAATGAAAAGAAGTAACTTGACACAGAAGATTTAAAAAAACTAGTGTCATGGAAAAATGACCTAAAATGATAATCTGAGCTAACAGATTTTTAATTGGCCTCAGAATAAAACCCATTTCTAGAGCTCAGCAAGCCCAGAATAATACAGGGACAGAAAATACTGTGGTAAGGAGAGGGGGAAGGAAAGCTCCTGTATTTCTAGAGGAAAAGAAGCTTTGCAGGGTCGTGACTTTAAAGAAGTATTAAAGAATAACAGACCCAACATGTAAATTCCTCTTTTTTTTATTTGTTTCTTTTGCCTTTTTTTTTGGTTTTGTTTTGTTCCCAGCCTGTGGGGAAAAATGGGTTTATTGATTCAATTAATGATTTTCACCTCAGGATATTTTTTTATTTCCAGAGTACATTGAAACCCCCTTTGTTTTGAAAGATCTGAGGTTTGTAATTAATGTTATCTCTAAGAATTATTTCCATACTCAAACACTACTTTCCTGAAGACTGCTTTCACAGTTTTTGTGTAATATATCTGTGCTAAGAATTGTGGTCAGAAAAGGAGAGAAAATAGTTTTCTCTCTTGGAACTTCTGAGGTTCCTGATATTCAAGATTTCAAGATCTAGTTTAAATTTATATTGGAACAAAGTTACCAAACATTGAATTTCTTTTCATTTTGTGTGAAGGATTTTTTTTTTTTTTAGGACTGGTGTATTTAGTGAGCATAAAACTGTAAAGTATTTTGTTTTGATTCTTTTTTAATATAAAGTGACAGACAATATGTAATCTTAAAATAGAATGTTTCAGCCCTCACAGAGCTTCTCGCAGTAATTTCTTCCTAATGTTCAATATAAGAAACTAAGTGTCTGTTCCTGAAATTTTGATTTGGATGGAAAGATTTCCACTAGACTTTATTCAACGTGCTCTATAGAGCACCATGAAAGGGATGGTACAGTTCACCTCTTGCAGTTCATAAATGAAATATAAATGGTTTAAATATATGACTGAGGCAAGCCAAGGCTCATCTTCTGCCAATTTTGAAAAGATATTTTTCCCCTTGCAGTAATGTAAGTGTTCCTGATCAAAACTGCCAGATGTCTCCCAGAGAGTACAGCGATTTGTTCATATTATGAGATATTACAGTACGGATGAGCATGATGATAATGCAAACTCATTTAGTAGCAGAGTTTAATAATGAAATCATTTAATTAAGACTAGGGTCTGAATCAAAACCCTGGCACAAAATGCCCCCTAACTTGTGAAAGAAACTTCACAGTCCAAATCACAAAACCCATGCTCACCACTAATTTTACTGCACCAAACCAAAATTATCAGTGATACTTCACTTTATTTGTAAGGAGTTCATTAGTTTGATTTACTCTGATGATTCCATAAGAGATATTATTAGTAGACAAAAAGTTACCAGGAATTATGTGTTATTCTGCAGCTTTGTCAAGCATAGCTATATATGTTAGGGATTGTCTGTGCCTCATTTAATTCAGATACAGGTGGAACTGTCACGATCTGTGAGGATTTTGTTTAAGCTAGAATAAATAAGTAAAAAAAACCAAAAAAATCAACAATTTTTGTTATGATTTTGTTTTATTAAAATGGGGAAATGGGGTCATTTATGGAGATGGGGTTTATTCCAGGCAAACTAATGATCCACATGATATTAGCACAGAATAAGGAAGGAAGCAACCTCAGATTTAGTTGTGGAAATGCATCATCTCCTACCAGTTATTAGGATCGTCTTCTATCTCTTTCACTCAAAGGAGTTGGTGGAAAAATTTTGGTTTGAACCAATTACATGGGTTCAGCATCACTAATGTGATGAGTGGGTCTAGTGAAGTGCATTCCTAAATCAGAGACTAGGGCCATGCAATGCATTTTTGTGAACATAATGTGTACCCTTGTAAGGCCATGGGTCTTTAAAATCTTTCACTTTCTTTTCTCTTTCCCCCAAACCAATATGTTTAAGGTTAGAAACTAGTACAAGTGTAATGTAACACATTTCATTTATAGAATCTTCCATTTGACATTTTAAAAGCTTGATGGCAATATTTTAGTTTTTTTTGTTTCTTTTTCAAAAAGGGAAATTGAGGCCTAAACAGCATGAGGCTTGGGATGCTGTCTTGTATGTAGGTAGATTGCATTTCAACAGGCAAGTGGGAAAGTGTTACTGCATGGCCCCTTGGGCCAGGCAGTAGCTGCAGTCCTTAATCATACCGCATCCTTTTGATACATCTACAGAGGAGATGGAGAGGGAGGAAGCAGCAGGAAAAACACAGTTATGGATAAAAAAGGTGGGAGGCAGGGGGAAGAGAGAGATTAGCATAAAATATGAGTGTTTGAAAACAAAAAGATAGAGAATTCATCCATTAATGATTCAAAATATATGAGTACTGTCTTGTCCTATGTCATGTAGGTGACAAGTATTTTCAGACTTTGAAACTCGTAACTCATAACTCAGTGGGGTTATACAAAATTCCCTGGAAGTGTCTTGGTCACTGAGGAGTTGCTGTGTTTCTTGAAGACCTGGAATGAGAATTTACAGCCTTTGGGGTGGGATTCAGTCTGCCTAATTTATGGGTGGGATTCGACCTGTCTAAATTTTTCTAAGTTTAGTCATAAACACCTAAGCCTCACTAACTCCCAGGGAGCCACTCAGATTGCTTGTCTTCCAGGACAAACCCAGTTAATTTTTAAGCTGGAGTGAAGGTTGCCCTTGCAGCTCCCTATGGAGCCTCCATGTCCCTGACATTGCTTCAGCTGAAGGACTGAACCATGTTTTCTTCCCGTGTGCAAATTACAAGGCTTGTATGGGATGCTTGAGATGCAGCTCGTGCAGAGTACAGCCTAGGGCTCTTCTTTTCTGGTAGGATGGTCATAAGAAAGTGGGTAGTATATTTAATTCCCCCAGAAATGGATTTAGTTGTAGGCCTTGTCATGGGAAAGGGACTGAATACTGGCAGCTCTTTGGTTTTACCTATATAGCTTTAAATAAAAGAGAGATGGTTATTTTTCCAGTGTACTTTGGGTATAAGAGCCTGAGAAAATTTTGGACTAAATAAGAATGTACTTTAGATAATGCAAGCAGAATTAAAAGTGGCCTGTTGACTAGACAGTGTGCAGATATGAGGGTTGTAGTTGTCTACACCTAGCTTCAAGCAAGATCAAGAGGTTTCATCTGTTTTAACATTTCATATACCAGAGCCTCATCAGAACTCCCTCCTGTTCCTCCTTTCTAACCACAAGCTCCGTCTTGCTTACTGATGTATTTTTTTCCATTCCCTTTTCCTCCTGTTCTCTGTATATAAAAATGAAAAAAAAACCTTATCCTTTAAGAAATCATTTATCAAAAGCAAAAAATATTTTTATCCTTCAGTTCTGATCTGCTCAAGCTGACAGGTACTATTATTATGATGATTGACTGTGCATTGACATAAGTTGCTCTTGGAAAGAAAATGCTGAAGACTGAAGACTAGAGCATTTTTTTCCATTTTTTTTTTCTACTGCTGAAAGAACAGTTTATTTAAAGAAGCACAACAACTCTCTTTCTCTAAGCATTTAATGAGAGGCAGCCAGTTGAATCACTTCCATCAGCCTGAAGCTTTGATTCCTGAACTTTACATCTAAGTGTTTTGTTGAATTTTTGCTTCAATTTGATGGCCATGTCACTGCAGATGAAGACACGAAGAAGAGCAGAAATCAAGGGTACAAGGCGTAGATACAATTAAATGACTTCTGCAGACTGAGTGGTCAGACTCATACAAGTATTTTGAAGCAGAAAAATGTTTTGACAGAAATTAAACATGAGAACACCCCCCTTCATTAAGGGCCCTGTTATAGCATGTTTTTTTTTTATTTGAAACCGTTCTATTCTGCTGCCAGCTGTTACAGATGAAATCTTATTAGGGTCATCATTAAACACACTGCGGAAGTTTTTGCCTTCCTCTGCTGCGATAGGTACAGTCCTTGCTGGAGAGAGATGATATGAGACTGGATGAATCAACGGGTTGACTATAGTATTAGGGAGGTACCTACATTGCATTCACCTTCGAGTTAATCTCCTGAGGACACAGGAGAATATGCTCATTCTCATATTTGTAAAACATAGTGTGTCTAAATTCTATTTATTGCAGTATTTTGGAGACATTTCACTTATAAAATAATCTCCTTTTTGAGCTGTGGTTTTGTAGGTTTAATTCCATAAAAAAGTACTATTATGCATGAGCGGGTTTAGTTTTAATGAGTTTTATGGACTACTCTGGGTCAAGTCCTTGATGAAGTTTGAATTCACTTCTATGTAGAAAAGGAAGAGGATATCGCAGTTTATCACTTCAATATAGGCCTTACATGGTCCACGGCCTTGTACCAGGTCTTTGTTTCTGGCTGAATTGCACTTTAAACCCCAAAGTCAAAAATGCAAATTGAAAGCTACCTTAAGAGACAAGTTTAAGAAATGTTCTACTTGACTGCAGATAAATTAAAAGTTAAATAATATTGCTTGATTTGGGTAAAAATGAGCTTGTTAAGCAGCATTGGTTGCTTTATCACAAGAAATGACAGATTTTGCTTTAAGTGATGCCTAAAATAGACATGAAACTACTTTATCTAATTGGAACCATTTGATAGTAAGTATATTCATTTTTAACACAAACAGGAGGTTCCATCAGTATGGCTAGAGAATTTTATCAAGAGAATTTTGTGATGATTAGGTGAGGATTTCTGCATTTATCACTATAGTTGTGGCAAAGATAGTAATAAACCTTCATATTTTATTTCTTCCAGCAGAACAGGCACATAATGTCATAACAACATATAAAGTTGTCACCATACCATAAGAACCTTGGTTTAGTTTCTTATAATTTTAATAATATAGGCTGAAACTTGCTAGATTACCGATCTGCCTTAATCTGAAATGTTTGGAACGTTTCAGCTCATCATTTTGCAAGAATGGAGGTAGAAAAACTCTTCTCAGTTTGCAACTGCTCCCTTTTGTGCTCCAAAAAAATCAGCTCTTGGAGCAAGAACTTGTAATTCAGCAGTGGGTTTCTCTAGTTATGAGGATGGGGCTCTGACATCTTCCATCACTGTTAGTTCAAATTTGATCAAATCACAGTTGATGAAGATACCGTAAGAATAAAACATTTGGGTCAAATGACTATTGAAAATAAAATAAAACATTATCTCATAGTAAATTTTAAAACAGAAATGGAAAAATATGGCACAGCAAAAATACTGCTTTTGTAATGTCATGGAATCAGGTGTAATCTTCTCTTCTTCTCTACAGGCTTCTCCCTTCTGTCTTTTTATTTTCATATTTGCCTTTACCTGCAGTGAGTTATGTTTCCCTAGTAACATCTGTGAGATTTAACTATGTGCCTTAAGTGCTTGGGTCCAGACTTGATACCTGTATCATTTGTCACTGATCAGTATACACTTGTTTCAAATAATGCTGTTATTGTTCATAAAAGATATATTTCTTGACAAGTGGTACTATTGTGCTTAAGTCTAAAGACTTCTAGAGTGCTTCTGGCTTTGTGGATACATCATCTTGAATAATTTTTTTTTATTTTAATAAATTAGAAAAATTTATAGCACATTATAATTTATTAATGGAAGTTGCATCCATGTGCATTATATTAAAAATATTGCATTTAAGTATATTTATTTCAATCATACATAAAAATTCTGGCAATTGCAATGTAAGAGTGCACAAATGCTACCTGGTCTCCAGCTAGCATATTTTACCACTAGCAGTTATTACTATAAATACTGCACCAAGTACACAGACCTCTGTCCTCCTCTAAAAAAGTTGCATTAACTCTAGTATGTAGGAAAATTATACAATATGTTTATATTTTATACGTGTATCTGATTTTAAGCTACACTTAGGTACTGATTCTAAGCAAGGAGGTAGTGTGTGCTATAAAGCTTTAATAGGATGTAAAATGCTTCATTAAGCATTATCTAATATGTCTAAAACAAAATGCAGGCTAAATATGTGGTACTTTGGATGTTATTATAATTTCCCCAAGCATCATATGTATAATTATAATCCCAAATGATTAATTTCCACACTTAAATGTAAGCAGAAAATGAAGTTCTCAGTTTGACTTCAGAATATAAATATACTGCAGTGGTTGGGAATGATTAAGGTTCTGATGTCCTCATGTACTTTCTTGCAGATGTTTGGAGTCCTGTTAACTTCAGTAGGGTCCACTTGGGAGAACAGGTCTACTCAGGCAGACTACAGTGGTGTGACTCAGACTGCCAAATGCATTGGTGTTCAGAGCTTGGGGAGTGCCTTTGTCACTCTTCTATAGTTCTTTGGGGGTAAGGAATAAAATTTTTTAAAAGACTGTATTTTGAGATTTGATGGTTTTCAGGCACAAGAACAGTCAACTACCTCTGACAAAACTCATGTTTTATAGAGATTATTCTCCAACATTTTTGCTGTTTTCCTTTCTCATTACTAGAGGAAAGTAAGTGAATGAAAACACTGCCTTATAGGTGATTAAATGAGTAGACATAATGTGATATTCACATCCTCAAAATCTAACCTGAAAATTGTGGATTCTTTTCCTTTGGCTCAGTGCTAAGCGGTGCTTGAAACAGGGATTAATCTCTTTCCTGCACAGGTATGGTTTTACATTTTTCTATCCAGTTTTTTTTACAATCACTACAAAACACAGCGGTATCTATTTAAAAAGTTTCTCAGATCTTTCCCATCTTGATAATTATACAGCAGGGACCAATGCTTGCTACTACTGGTCTGTTGCATAAGAGCATGAAGCTGCTACAATGAAAGGAGAAATATACAGGATTATCAGAAACCCAGAGGAAAACAGCTGTGAGACCAGCCTTGTCACACTGACCCATGAATGTCAAGGAATATACAAAATGTTAAAAGTACACTTTAATCCTTAGAGTAGTGGTCTTTCAAACTTCAGCGTTAGTTCCAATCAGCTTCATATAAAAAAAAAAACAAACTACTGATACTCTTATTTTTTCACTTGTTCGAGGAAGAAAAAGTCTGAGCCTTTTGTAGTGTAAAGAGAAATGCAAGGCAGAGTACACATACTCACACTTCATACCATAAAAATACAGCAATCTGGGTGGTCATACTGTGATCCTTGTGGCTTATCCAAATATCTCTTTCCCTTTCTATTTTTCCCAAAGATATTTTTTCCTTAGAAGGAAGAAATTGCGTACTCCTTTTTCTGCAGTATTTAGTAGCATCTGTGTAGAATTTTTACAGTATTTACTACTCAACCTGATGAGACCTTTGGAATCTGCTTAGAAAGCCAAAAATTATAACAGACTGACTAAAACATGCTCAGAAGTGATTTAAATGGACATGCAAAACTGATCCCAAGTAGAAGTGAGGATGAAACTGGATGGAAACTGTTAATGATCAATTGTAAAAATTGTGCAAATAGTCAATTGCCAAGAGGCAAACTGCACAAAATTGGAGAACACTTAACTGTGCCATACAGGAAGGTTAATAGGAATAAAGCAACACAATGAAGAATTTTGAGATATGTGACCTTGGTTCCTAGAGTTATGGCTAAGACCACTACTTAATAAAGGTTCAACTTGACTTTTGTTCCTTGCATGTGTGAATATTTTTGTGTAGTTTCCTGATAATCAAGTTGCTACTTTTCACAACATAGACAAAATCTTTAGGAGAATTTTACCCCAAGGAATCCTGTTTGTATTTCTGAAGGAGAGGTGTACTCCTTGCACGTTAGAAATCATCAAAATCTATGTCCATTTCTCTATTAGATTATTCTAGAAAGTCTCCTCTGGATCCCTTGTGGCCGTAGGAATGGTTGCTTAGACAGAATCTAGTCCTGTGTCTAGACAGGAATGCAAAGCAATTTTGGCTGAACTAATCAGCACAAGCGTGTTGGCTCTGAAAAATGGGGAAAAAATAGTTTTCTCACGTAAAGGCGATGACAGTTGAGAATGTGGAAAAAATTTTTGTCCGTTTTATTATTTTGTGGTAATTCTGAGAGAAAAGAAGTAATCTGGGATAATGTGAATGAAGGATTTTGTAGGTAGTAAATTAATATACCACAAATGATTTAAAAACAAAGGTAGTTCCAGTAGAGTTTCCAATGCATTTGTGAGATTAAATAAAAGTGGGGCTATAAACAAAGAAGTAGGTTCATCAATAGCCCTTTGGAGACAGAGATAAAGGTGAAGAAGGAAGGCTTTGCTGGGAGGCTAAAGAGCATGACCAGGGTGTAGCAGGTACAGCTTCATATTTCTTTATTGAGCTGGAAAAGCAGCTTGAACTAATTTTCTTGTCTCCAGAGAAGAAGACAGAGCATGAGCTGCAGGGCAACAGGAAATTCAGGACTGTCTCGACATCTCTGTATGAAACAACTCCATGCACTGGAGTGTTCTGGCACTCCTCAGACAATCACCTACCATCCATATAATAACCAACATTCAACAAACAGAAAATGTTGTATCTTTCATACAATTAGATCTGCTACAGAATTAAAAGACAAAAGTACTCTACTCCAGGCTACCTGGTTATTTATGAGAAAGCAGTTTCCTTGGAGAACTGACTGCACCTCTATTAGACAAAATACAGTCTTAAACTCAAGTTCCCAACTTCTAACATGAGTGCTCACCCGTAATGTGCAGTGGAAGATCGCTATTAGGCTTTGTTTGTGGCACCCGAGCTTGCTTGTGAACCTAACCTCCCAGAAGCAGGGAAATGTGGGAGAATACTTTTAGCCGTATCATCATACAAGCTCAATATGAGTGAAGACTGTGTTGCAGTGGCAGAGAAAGCCAATAGGATGCTGGGTTGCATCAATAAGGGCATCACCAGCAGAGTCAAAGAAGTCATTACCCAACTCAGTGCTTTTCAGTCCACATTTGGAATACTGTGTTCAGTTTTGTCCCCTACTATGCAAAAAAGATATGGATAGGATGGAGAGGGTCCAGAGAAGGGCCACCAAGGTGATCAAAGGACTGGGAAGCCTGCCCTATGAAGAAAGGCTGAGAGAACTGGGTCTGTTCAGCCTTGAGAAAAGAAAGCTTAGGGGAGACCTTATCACCATATTCCAGCATTTAAAGAGTGGCTACAAAACACGTGAAGACTCTTTTTTACAAGGAGTCACATGGAAAAAATGAGGGGTAATGGGTACAAGTTACTCCTGGGGAGATTCTAATTGGACACAAGAGGACAATTTTTTTGCAATAAGAAATATCAGCCATTGGAATAATCTCCCCAGGGAGGTGGTGGATTCCCTGACATGGGATACTTTTAAGATTCAACTGGACAGGTTGCTGGGACATCTTGTCTAGCCTGTGCTTTTGCCAAGAAAGATTGGACCAGCTGACCCTTGAGGTCCCTTCCAACCTGGTATTGTATGATTCTGTGATTAATTTCCTTCTTCATATGCAATCTCTTCTCTTTGATTACAGTCACTTATCCTGTTTTTCTTTCAGCAGGGGTAATGCAATTGAAGGACATAAGCTCATAGGTGGTTTAAATTGTTGGGAAGTTGTGTTACCAGACACAACATACTTCTATCCTTGTTCTGTGAATGGAAATAGATACTACACTATATTTCCCTGACACAGCTACAGTGTTTGTTCTGTCTTCATTCCTCATATGTTACTCGTATTTTGAATATATCCCTCTTAAATATAACTCAGATGTGTTTCTGAATTTGGCAAAACTGAATTGTTTCAGGGTATTTTTAATTTATACAATACTCATTCACAGTTTGATCTTACTAAAATACAACTGCTACTTACCTTTTAACAGTATTATTGGCATTTCAGCCTGGGTATTGCACTAATTACTGTACTATTCTCCCCGGGTTTGACTGTATTCATTGAATCTGCTTTACACCACATTACTCTTTATCTGTACAGGAATCAATCCTGTATTACTTTCATAGTCATGCTTCCTTCCTACTTTTTCTCACTAATATTTTCCTAGGAAATGTCTAGGCAATTGAACTCCTAACAGGATCATTAAACCAAGTTTGATACAGACTTCCTTCATCTGTAAAAACATTTCCTGATATGCTTTCTCATTCTCTTCTGAAGGTCTCTGGCAAGTCCAAGGACTAACTTTTTCCATATCTCATTCTTCAGTTTGCTTCAAATAGTCCCTTTTGCATCAGCCAAAATCCTAGTGTCATTTATTTCTGTTTATTCAGTATTCTCCCTATTCACAAATTGCTCCCTCCCTCATTACTTTTGTTTTACCTCACCCATCTGCAAAATTTATGCATTGGTAATTTCATGTCCCAGTTGATAGCTTGATTTAACCAAGTCTTTGTCATTCCAACGTAATCATAATTTTCTCTCAACATATGTTTCTAATACAACAATCTTGTTTCATATATTTCTAGCATTTGTAAAACACATTTATCCTGTTCTTTGTCCTTTCTGTTCACTTTTAAAAAAATGTATAGTAAAAAAAGTTTTCCACACTGACTCCATTTACAAAATCAGCACCTCTTTCTCTAACCATTACGGTCTTTATCTATTTTATCTATAGGAACTAAAAAAATTGAGCCATAAAAGGAAATTAGGACTCTTTTAATTACCTTTTTCATCCCAATCTGAAATTACTTCTGCAAAGTCAGTCTGTTTTGACTGTAGTAGTCCATTAATCCTTCTTTTTAGGCAAAAGACCTTAAACTATTTATTCTCTTCATGGAATATTTCAGACCCATATATCAGTTGTTAGTCTACAAAATCAGTCCACTGTCTTCTTGATTCAAAGTTGCCCTGGAAAGATATACAAATGGTAGAACATGATTTGTTCTTTCCTTACCAAGCAGTCGTCCATGCTGTCAATCCTCTCTCGGTGCTACTATCTTCACTCCAGATTAAAATTGCCTGACTGCATATTAGAGTATTTAATTATTTGTCTGGGTTGCATATATGACTGGTACCTCTTTTTCATCAATCAGCTTCATCACTCTCCCTTTCCAACAGAGCTAGGATGATACAGATGGCTTTGGATGCTTGTCAATCAAAGATCAATCTGATTTTGGAAATAGAAAAAAATAATCCCTTATCTGTCTGTTAGTGGCAGAGAGCGACTGTCTAGCTATCCTGCAGCTGCCCATGGAAAGTAAAAGTCTGGCCTCAGAGGACCAGAATAATCACAGGGTGGCCCTGTTCTGATTTGAAACAATCTAATCTGTCCTCCAGCTGCTTCTGCCTAAACACAGGACAGCACCTTGACTATCCAAATGGCTGATTAAAATATAGATTTACCACTTTTCCTAGTATAAGAAAGGCACAGTGCACCTCCCATTCAAAAATATACAAGCTTTCTATCTGAATAAGGTCTGAAGAAAAAGTGATTCTGCTGTAACTCAGCTGATTTATAGTTTCACTCTTCCTGTCCTTTTTTACTTTTATTGTCTATGTTCTGTTGTCAGCTGTTCCTCTCCAGTTGCCTTCATTTACAATAACTAGAGCTTCACACTCTTTTTTGGCATATTTACCTTTAAGCTATGTCTACATCTGCACATCAACCTTCTCCTGTCTAGCTAACCTGAGACATACTTTATTCCAGTTCTGGTAGCTGCATTAGCAGTTATGATCCTGCTAGCTGAAATCTGATGATGATTGACTTGGTGTACCGGGGATGAAAAACTGGAATGTCTTTTCACTCTTCCTGTCAGTAAAACACCTGCTTCTAAGCCTTCTGCTAAGGAGGGGGAAAAAAAAAAAAAAAAAAATCAGACATATTCTATTACAGTAAAACTGCAAAGAACAGGGTGATTGATTTCAGCAGTATGCATTTATCCAGACTGGAATACGCTTTGAAGCCTGAGGATCAGGGACATATACTTCAAAGAGCTGTAAGGATTTATGGAATAGATTGCAAGTCTGAAAGTGCCATGTGAACCAGGGACTATGGGCACAGACTCAGGAATCTGGATATGTTTGGCACACGAACGAACACATGAAACACAGATAACGTTGGTCCTTGTGTGTAGGAGCTGGGCATCTGATGAGTAGAGATAGCCAGATTTTGATGTACTATGCAGTGGAGAGCATGGGAAGAAGTACATTGCTTGTCACTTCAGGAGTCTCTGGACTTTGCTAACTCTTGTGTAATCTTTTTGTTACTTGGAGAACTCCTTTCCAAGTGAGATTTACATTTCTCAGAACTAAGTGGAACCTAATTATTGGTGAGTTGAAATAAGAACAAATCAAGGCAGAGAAGAAGCTATGTCTGGATGAGTAGATCAATGAAGAAAAAATCTGTCACAATGTAGAGAGAAGAAGAAATGTGTCTCAGCATGGGGGAGAAGGTACGTCACAATGCAAGTGAATAAATGTTGGAGAATGAACACAACAAAAATACACAAAACTATGTTGCAGAAATGGATTAAGCATACAGATATAAAAGACTAGTAATAGGGAGTGAAAATATGATTACACCAAGAAAATGGTGTTTAAAAACATGCATTTACCTGACTTATTACTTTAACTTGCAAAATAACATGGCATCAGTGCCAAAAATTACTTACAAATGTTAGCTTGTGCAGCACTAAAAGCGTAATCATGTCAATTGCTTATTTGCATGATTTTTCATATACCCATGGTTGAAATGGAAATTATCTATTATGTATCAGTACAATTTTTGAACACTTGTGAACAGATATTGTTACTTACCGTTTAGAAAAGAACCTCCAGGATAATAGTCAGATGGATTTTACTTTACCTCGTTAAAGCAGAGGGTTGGGGGTAAGCTGATAGTTTTTAGGGTGTGCTTATTTTTAATATATCAGGTGACTAATGATTGTATGTGTGAAATGTTATACGCACCTTTTTAAACTTGATACAAGCAGATTCTAAGGAGTCACGTGATCTCATCTCACTCAAAAGCTAAGCAATCTTGAACGTGACATTATAATTACACATTTGGTCAAAATCTCCTTTCACCTCACTGAACTAAGTGGTAACAGAGGGAGCTTAGCACCTTCTATGACTCGTGGGTCGTTAACAGGATCAAGAGGAGAATGTGCAGGAGGTGATTCAGGAATGAGGTGTTACCATGAACCAGTAAATATCAATGGCTGTCTTTCTCACTCTGTACACAGTTTTTCAGAATAAATTCATACAGATCAGGAAGGCAATATGAGGCAAAAGATGACTTAAGGTATGATTGTATGGCTGTGTATTACTGTCAGTTAGAGCTGGAGAAGTTTGCTTATGGGGAGAAGTTAGCCAGTAATGCCCTGATTTAATGATAATTCTCACACTCACTTTGGAATATTCGAATGTTCTGCAAACACCGGTATAGGCATTTAGAACAAATACAGCTTTCCTTCAAAGTTTAGTTAATATTCCATACAGGCTTCTTGCCATGATGACTAATGTACTGCAACCTTGCTGTTCTGCATTAAACATCATGAAAATGTACATCTGCACTGGATTCTTTTCTTTCCTTTGTTTCTAAAATGCTGAGTTCTGCTAAAAAAAAATTGGATGGGAATCAAATATGAGAAGCTTAGCCAACTTTAGTGAAATGATATCAGAGTTATATTATCCCTTAATGAAACAAGTATAGAGGGCTGATTGATTTATGGAGCAATTTTTTGCACCATTACCTAACTTGATTGTGTACAAATAGTTTTCTGTATTCACAACCATCTTGTCCCTGCGTTCCTTTTAGTATGTACGTTTCAAAAGCTGATTTTTTTTTATACAGGACTGAAAGATCTGAAAGTTTTCAGCTGAACAGTGTTGATGTAATGAGAAGCTGTTTATTGGACTTCTACACTTTTTAACACATCTCAAAGGATGACAGACAAATAGACTGCTTTTTCCTACTATGTTTAAAATCTCTTTGGAACAAAGAGAAACTTCCAATGTCTAATCTAAGTGTGTTGCACCATTGTGATATGATATGATATGATTGTAATATAACACATATTACAATGTTGTGTCTTTTAAATAAACTGTGTGTTGTTCTGTCCAAACATTTAGTTAATCTGTGTCCATGAATGCTGTAAAATGCAACTTCAAGAAGTTATTGTGCCAAATAGCACTTCACCTGGCTCCTCTTGGTTCCTTCTCCTCTGGTTTTACATGATCATCTGAAGAAATATTAATTTTCACAAGGATTCACAGAAATGCAGTGTTTTTTCCCCTCAGGGAACACTGTGTAATTATGACTGTGGGACCATCACTTATTTAAATGTTAGATGTTCAGAGTCTTATGCACTATCTGCAAAACATCTATGTCTGGCTCTTGACTTACATCCCTGTATCTCATTTCATGTCAGGAATGTTTGCTGAACTCCTTCCTCTGCAAACACCTCTGACATTTTGGGTGAGGGTACATGAGGAAGGTCACGGTCTTGCTCTTCACATAGGGGAAATTTGTGCTCAGGAGGGTCTGAGATACAACAAACTCTATTATTAGAGCTCCTCTTTGTTCCGTTTCTGAGGTGACTGGCAAGCATTTTATTGATATGTGACTTCAGCATCAGTACAGAAAAAACCCCAACTCTCACAGGTCAGAACGTGGGAATTCAGGCATTAGTTATCTTCATCTCCATAAGCAAATCCTTTGGATGCTCAAATGTTTTATATCTGTTTTGGATTCATAGCAGATCCCAATTTCTTGGGGGTATAACAACATAATGCAAAGAAGCTTTTTGAGGAGAAATACTCCTATGTGCTTCTATGCATGACTGAAATTTCTGCTCTTCAGAAATTATTTTCAAGCCATTTAATTATGACACATCCTGTGATTTTAGTGGAGGCTTTATAATGTAGTCATATGTTTGAAATAATGGATTTTCATTTATTTTCCCATTTCCTGTATTCCAAGATATCTAATTTGGAAAAGGAACCCCCTACACTGTCTGATTTCCTCTCTGGGGGGGCCTAGGTGTAACTGGTACTGTACTCCAGTACAATGACAATCAGGCTGCTTTCAGCCTCAGATCTTGTATATTTAAGTGAGAGAAAGAAATATTTAAAGGAGGGGGATGAAGACTATGTTCACATAAATATTTAAATACAATAGGCTAAATTATTTTCTGGTATAATTACACAGATTACATGGGTTACATGTATAATTTGGAAATTAATCTGATAAATGCTACTCTCAGTTGAGCTAAAGCAAAAATTTTCCAGTGCTAGAAAATACCAGGGTAAATATGATCTGATTTGCCTATTAGAAAACAGTAGAGTAGAGGTTTCTACTCTGAAACCTTAGGCCAATTTAGATACAGAGGCAAGAGAATGATAAACATGGCAGGGCTGGAACACTAGGTGGAAATGAATGAGTAAACCAGCACGTCTGCCTGTCCAGGCATGTCACCTTCACAGCGCATTTCCTGTTCACAAGTTCCTTTTGACATAAGTGACTCCACAGTGGGAGGTGTTCTTCCTGCTTCCAGATGCTCGGGGAGTGTCCTCCCAGTCTTTGAGATTTATGAAGCCAACTCAGAGCAACAACTCAAGCAAAGCAACAACTCTGATAGAACCACCTGCAATGGGTTCACAGAAAGCAGTCTAAAGGACTGTCTCCTCTGCACAGAGGGAAGCTGGAACACTTGTGTATTTTGTTCCACAAGAACAGAGAAACCTGACTGTGTGTGCCACAAAAAGGCTTTTTCAACACCAGCTTAATGACCTATTTGGCACCTTTCAAAGAAAAAAAATATCTGCTGACACTTTCCCACCTAGCAAAAGCCAAGAAAAACATGACAAGATCTACAGAGGTGGAAGCCTTTCAGAGAACACACCTGGCAACAGGGACAACAGGGAAGATTTCCTTAGAGCACTGTTTTGAAGAGTTTCCAGGCACAAGAGTTTGCCATGAATTATTATCAGTCATAAAAACGGTTGCCAGTTGAAAACAATCCAGCCATTTCCAAGTGTACCTTCCTATTGCCTTGAAGGTAGGTCTCTCAGTTCCCCCCCAAAGGGTCTTGATGTAGCTGTTTTGCTAAAAAAATCTGCTCCTGTTGGACCAGACTTCCTTCTAATGCAAACCTAGTTAAAGGTACCAGGTCACATTTCAGACTGGCTCTAGAGTCTCAGAGCAGTATTTGCTAGATCTTGACAGTATCATCATCAAGGCTGATGCATTCAGGGGAGACTTTCTGTTTGAAGTGTTAATAGGGTGGTGTTATGAACCTGGTGACTTATGAGAAAGCATTTTCCACACTTGAGTGAAACAAAAGAAGGTAGTGCCCCAAAGCAGAATGGTATCTGGGGACTGAGAGCTGGAAAACAGTGAAAGATTGGAAAATAGCTTGGAAACATTGGAAAGAAAATATGTTTTTTAAGTGTCCACATACCACCAAGAGCTAATCTCATTATCTTCATAAGACAGAAATCCTTCACAAGGATTTAGGGACAGCAGCTTTAGGGACAAGAAGACTGGAAACATCAGGGACTATACACTGAGCCAGGAAGCTTTAGGAAATCTATGTAATAAAAATTACCATAATCAATCTTGAAAAAAAAAAAAAAGTCTTACAATAAGATTGGTAGTTTCAGCTTCTCAATAAAGATATGACTCCTGGGACTTAATGAGCGGATGAACTGTATATTGTCTTAGAAACCAAGAAGATGCAGACCTGACTGATCTTAAAATAATAAGTGCTAATAAATGAGAGGAAGAGATTGTTAGTAGGAATTCTGAGGAGATATGATTAAAATATCTTATTTTTGAAAACGTAGCAGCTCAAAGTTGTCATAACTGAGGGTGAGAAGACAATGTCAAAAGGTCCAAGTGAAAAACAAATTTGCTTATGCTTTTCAGTGGGTGTTGAAACCAGCATAAAATTTTGAGTAGACAGTAATGGTCCCAGAACCAGACCTTAGATATTAGTAAATATGTCTATTAAGAGTTTAGGGAAATACCAGTAAAAGGTATCAAAATTATAACACTCTAGATTTTTAAATTTTCCTTCATAATACACGTGGCTTTTAATTCCTGTTGGGTCTTCCACAGTTCTGTTGCCTTGTTGTCTGCAGGAGTAGAGCAAGTCAGACAACAGATACTAAGTAAAACTTTTGCTATGTCAGGCACGAAAATACATTTTTGGCCTTCGATTCTTGCAAGCTTTATTGCTCCAATATTCATCTCTTTTTGCTGAGGAACCAGAAATGGCCTTTCAAGCATTTGAGTTGAAATGGGGCTTCACATGGCATGCCACTTACATGGTAGGTCAAGATAATTCATTGATGTTCATATCCACATCCTATTACTTGTTGCTCAGAATGCTTTCTAAGAGCAAAATCTTTGTTTTTCCTCCTTTTTCCTAGCATTTTCTATTGAATTGATCAAACATAATAATAGTGTAGACAATAAATTTTGAGTACTTTTCTTTCAATTGTATATATTATTTCAAAGACATTCTTTAAGATATACACTAAGCTCTATTTTTATAAAATAAAAAGCTGTTAAAAATCCCAAACTAGACTCTTATAACATGTTCCAACAATAACTCTTCTTTCTCATTGAATAATAATTAAGCTGTAATTAAGTCCAAAGTCAAAATTGGCTCCCTATCACCACAGTTAAAGCTGTTGCATAGGTCACCTTGAAATTTTGCAGTTTTAGAAAGTATAATACGTACTGAAAATTTTGGTGCTCTTATGGCCATCTCTTATCTGCTGTGCTGGAGATTCTCTGCTTCACAAGCTGTTTTTACCAGTTTCTCACCTTTCAGTTATACTTAGTTTGAAAGAGCCTCTGCTGTTTCATCTCAAATGTTTTATCTAAATTTTACAAATGATCATCATCTATGACCTTTTGTTCTCCTCTTTCACATTGTCAAAATCTTGAGATTTAAAATTTCAGTTCTTCAAGAAAAATTCCTGTTCTTATTTAAAATCAGTCACGTTATAGAAATATGTATGAGATCAGTTTTATTTTGTTTTACCAGGACTTTTTTTCAGTTTACCTTTCCTAACCAATTTACCACTAAGGAGCTATCTGGAGCTAATAAATATGCCTTGATTAATGTAGCCCTTTTTTTTTTTTTTCCAAGTCGTCACATTTTGACCTATTTTGGAGACTCTCAAGTCTCTGGCATTACTCATTGAACATTTCAAAATGTGCATGGCTCTGAAGCCACTCCCTGTGAAAGCTACAGCCTGAGCAGCAGGCAGAGGAGCATGCAAGGCCCCAGGTCATTACTGTGAGTTCCTGACGACAGACCTCCATAACACTCATGATTGTTAAGCTTGCATCCTACTGATTGTCTGCTTGTGATTGTCTGCTTCAGATATTCCTTGTCAGCAAAAGCATATGACTTTATGGACCTATAGTCTGTTGAACAGCACTTTGCCTTCTTGTTTCCTCTAACTATTGTCATGCTAAGAGTCCTCTTAATGATGGAATTATATTTTTTGTGTTTTCTGATCCATATATGGAAGGTTAAAATAATTTCCTTTGTTTAATCACCACTAGAATGATCATATAATATCCAGGGATGGCCAATCTGTTATTTAATAGTAAAAGACTGGTTTGGATTTTGTTATAACAATGACGACTATTGAAAAAAACATTGAAAGTGACTAATGACTAATTGTACATGCGTGGCTACATTTATTTATCCTTATAATTTTCCCAATATATTGAAAATTCAGATGTCAAAGGTATCCAAACACCTTTTTTTCCTACCAGTACTTCTGTCAACTCAGAAGTGATCAATATAGTGTTCCTGGCTATGTGGCATATAATTCTATTTCTAAATAATCTGCTCTCTCTAGCTCTTCTGTCATTGCTTTGTTGTTGTATTTATTACACTGTTATTGCATCACATTTTTCATCTGTCTAATAATCCTGTGTGGCAGACCCTGCTCACACTACTGTTACATAGAGCCTGCAAATTAAAGATGCAAAAAGCAATTTCCATGCTCAGTATTGTGGTAGCTGGGAATTTACAAATGTCTGAAGCTTTGTTTGTTCACTTCAATTCACTTAATTAAACTAAAAAGAAGGAAAGACTGAGAAAAACAAACTACAGGATGCAGCAGGGAGTGAAGATATGAAGCAAAACAAAACAAAGCAAAACTCTCCTCAGAAGTGGTAATGTAGTTCCCAGAAACACTGACTACTAGTTGCTTCTCTCGGCTCTGTCAGAGGCAAATGTAGTCCCATGTACCTGGAGAGCCCCCCTACTGAAGTTAATAATGACTATTAAAGATAATAGTTGCACAGGAGACTTTTAAAGATTAAATACAAAATTCAGATCCACAAATTAGCCCTTCAGGTATATGATGAATCATGCTCTCTACGTAAGCACTTGATTTGCTGTCATGTGTGTTCACTTACAACTCTATATGCTAAGGATGCAAACGCATTTGCACACATTCAGATTAAAAGGCTTTCAGACTTTATGACCTAACTTAAGCCACAAAATGAATTAATGACACTAAGAATGCAATATTTAACAGCGATGTTAGGGTCAAAACTCCCACCGACTTCAGTAGATGTGATAGGATTGCCTTTCCCAAGCTCCAGACAAGGGAGACTACTGCATGGAATCTGTGGGTCAGGGTAAATTTTATCCTACTAGTTCTGATGGGAATAAAAAATCTGTATTAAATGTCTTGTTACTGAGTTTAGAACTGCAGCAGAGGGAATATATGGAAAATATCGTATCTTCTTTTCCGTGGACTTTGCTCAGGAATTTGCAGAAAGACTTTGCTTGGATCAAGTCCTGTGCACACTTGCAAGGATTTTATGATTTAAAAGGTCTGTGAGTTTAAGGTTCTGCTTCTTCATACACACTGGAAGATTTTAATTTTAATACTGTTATAAATTCTAGATTGATTTACTGTTCCAAATTATACTTCATAACCTCCTCTACAGAGATTACAGATGAACGAAAGAAACTATTTCTAAATGACCACATTATGCAAATGAAGGAACCAAAATTATATTTTTATGTTCTGATATGCATTTCTATCAGATAAGAAATAAAAATTAGGACATTTTCTGTGTTCTGGATTGCCCAGAAGTCATAAAAGTGCAATCTGGGAGGTAGTCCATTGACTACCTGAAGGTCCGCTCAAAGAATTCTTCTGTCTATGCCTGTTTACATATATATTTTTTGTAAGTTTAGATACATACAGTGTCATTATAATAAAGTTTCCCTAAAGGAAGCTCCCAATTGATGGCATACATTTATTACTAGGATATTCTTTTTTAATGAGCATCTTAACATGAAGCAAGTGTCCTTGGTTCCCAGTAACTGCCTAAGGGAATTGGACATTCTCTGTAATAGACTCAGAGCTGGAAAGAGGAACTAGATTGATTTTGGTACACCTGCACTGAAAAGATAAAAAAATGTATGAGTAGCGTGGATGTATATGATAATTCCTGATGTATGAATGTTAGTTAAAGATTTTCTGGAAATCAAAATTTTGACTGTACATCTTCTACCCTCCACAAATGCAGCCTACATTTCCTAAATTATTTTCCTGGCTTACAGGCAGGACACAGATTTCTCTTCTATCACTGACACCAGACATCTGAAAATATCACGACAGTCCACTGATTTATAATATTAGAGTGGGTCATAGTCACTACTGGGCATCTCTCACATCCTGATAGTGAAAGGGAGAGGTTCATGACTTCCACTCTGAAAAATGTCTCCACCCCTTATTGTGTGAGAAAATGAAGCCCTGGCTCAGGAACTGCCTCAGCTGTTATTAAAGTATTTAGCTCTTTTACAGAAACTTTGAGGTTTCCAAAACAGCTCTGGCTCCCTACAGGTTTGTCTGAGGGAAAATCTCATTGGGATAGCAGGATGGATGGTTCATAAAGAGCATCAGGACCCAGCACAGACTCTGTGAAGGCTGATTGTGACAGCAAGAGGCTCATGGACTCCACCTGTGATGACATGAAAAGGGGCAAATATATATCCATCAATCTGATGTGACAATAATGTAAATAAAGACCTTTTTTTCCTTCATGTATGAACATAATATAGCATTCTATGCAGAGCAAGGACTAAAAAATAGAAGTGGAGTCATGGCCAAATAGCTCTCCTCAGCTGTATGCTTTTTCATTCCCCTTCTCTTGGTGCAGGTTATGTTGTAGAGAGATACTCTAGAACTAAGAGAATAAGTGCTTTTACTGCCTGGTGGTCCAGTAATAGTAGCCTGTGCTTCTCACAGCTTCCACCTTAGCAGGATGTTAGGATCATGACCAGTTAGACATGCCATCAGGCTGAGCTTGTGAAAGCTGGTTGTGTGAACTGGAACCTAGAACCTGGTGTCATCTCTCTCCTGTGGAATACTATCTCCGAAAAACCACACAGGAAAATGGAAATATGGGCACAGGCTGGAAACAAGCTAGCAGTCTTTGCAGGAACGCAACTTTGAGAGCTCAGTAAAGCTGTCATAGGCATAAAAATGAGAACACAAAAGCAGGAAGTAGCTGAGAAGACAATTAGAGTATGGGTAAAGCACTTGATGAGGGCAGAGGCCAAAGGCTAAGAAGTGGCCTCAAGGCATAGCTGTTGAGTAAAAGATAGGACCATTGTATCTCCAGGTGGTTTTGCTACATGTTCTGAGTGGAAGTGTATAACCTGCTTCATGAAACTTGACTATTTGAGGACATCTTGCCCAGCTTGACCAGCTGTGCATCCAGAATAGTATACTGCGTTTTGAGTGTGTTTGTGTAGCTTAATGCATGCTTTCCAAAGAGTACATATAGCTGTAATGTTATGGGCTTATTTGGGTGTGTGCTTTCCTTACAAGGTTCTTACCTCTAAATTTATTAGCCCTTCTGAAAAAAGGTCTTACTGCAGACAAATAGAATTTGTCTAGTTATTACTTTGGGTAAAACTAAGATGCTTTGTAACACCTGTAGACTTTCCTACACTCACCTCTCTGGAAAAGGGGCGTGTGGTCTATATTCAGCACTTTTCATAGAAAAAAAACCCCACTTATGATGGATCTATTATGGAATTAAAAGCTACCTTTAAACATCCACTGTATAATTAGCTGAAATCTGGGAAAAGATGATGCCAGATATAATTTGAAAGCTGAAAATCACTCCTGGCAGCAGTTGTCACTTTGAGAACTAGAGGAATTTTGCCACATAATGAAAAACATACCTCAAGTTTAGACCAGTCTCCTTTCCCATAAGTTGACTGACTTAGTTATACCATGCTGTGATAGTCAGGTCCCCTGGAAGTTACTGACAACACTTGCATCAGTATTACATGTACTTTATTCTATACACTTTAAGCATGGGTATAACCTACACTAAGCTAGTTTGTCAGGCTCCCTCTTTATGAGTCTCAGAGGCTGCTCAGCCCACGTTAACGTACTTGTCTAAAATTAGGGAGATGAAGACCAGTCTGGTGGTATCAGTCGATAGAGTCTCAGAGTGACTTTGAGCAAGCTGAAGCCAGATGAGGTGTAACCCACCAACACACAGAAGTATCAGTTTGAACTTTTTCTTAAATACTCATTCATCACCATTTTGGCATGACCTCTGTATTTCTAGAAGATTGATTTAAATATTGTTCTTTACCAACAAAGAAGTTTTTTGTATTATTCAATCATTTAGCAAGCATGATTTCTGAATGCCATCCAACTCAGGCACAGCAATATAGGCAATTGAAGTAATTTTTTGTCTGGTTTTGCAGTTAATCTAATTTTTTTTGTGTGTGTGCAGCTCTGTTACTGATATGTTATTATGTGTTTTGGCATAATTCTCTAATTGAAATACAGTTTGGAAAATCTTATGTTTTCTTTTTCAAAATTATTGTATATTTTTATAGCAGCATTTTTGAAAGATGGATATTAAATGTATCATAGATAAATATTGCTATTTTACCCATGGGAAAGGTAAATTAAGGGCTCAAGCATTAATTCAAATCCTACAGTATTAGACTGAATTTTAATCTGCTTCTGAGATATGGAAACAAAAACATAAACCAGCAAATTACTATTTTTCTCTCATATGCTAGGAGAAAAATAAGTTCATCATGAAAACTTTGACAGACAAATTTATGGGTATCAGAAATGTTAGCATTATAATAAATATACCTTAGGATATATTACGTCTCCACAGCCATTCTAGTAATGTCATTACAAGAGTTTATGCTATGAGTACTACAATGCAATCATATTATTAGTGAGTGGAAGTGAAGAGATTGCTGATGAAATGTCTCCATTTTAAGCCTCTGCTTTCAGGGTGTGCATTTCTGAGCTGATATTTAACTCATTGGTCTCTGCAGATTTTACACAAACTGTTAGGGCAGTCTAGAAAGTGTAATACAAGTCTAATGATTAAAAAAAACAGTAATTTTCCAAGGATGAAGGATTTTAGCACTGCTCTGAAACATGTAGGGGGCAGAAATCTGGCAGATAGATGCGGCCAGAGGCTGTGGTTTCCTATTCTGTGTGCAAAAGTTTTTTTCTTGTATGCGAGGGTCTGTGGGTAGCAGAGGGATGACTACTGTCGGGGAACAACAGAAGGGGCTTATTCCCTCAGGTCCTTAGAGTCCACCATAGATCTTTTGAATGAGCAGCAAAATACTTTCCCCACACTTTCTTGGTTCCAAATAGCCAGGTTGTCCTGTTTTGTGCCAGGTGGAACTGGCGAAGGAGTTTCTGTATACATGCCAGTGGGGCACTGTGGTTTGTCCCATTGGAGGTTACAGCCTCAGCAGTGACCAGGGGGTAGGGCTGCTGGCCTCATCTAAGAGAGCTCTGATCATGTGATCATGTAGGGAATCTGGAGGACAGGAGCAGAGGAGAGACAAGCTGTGAAACAGAAGTGAGTATGGGACATACTGGATCTGAGAATCATAGAATCGTAGAATCATAGACCTTAAAGATCATTAAGTTCCAACCTCCCTGCCACTAGACCAGGTTGCTCAAAGCCCCAGTAACCCTGGCCTTGAACACCTCCAGGAATGGGGCATCCACAGCTTCTCAGGGCAACCTGTTCCAGTGTCTCACCACCCTCATAGGAAAGAGTTTCTTTCTAGTATCTAATCTAAATCCACCCTGGGGCATCCACAGCTTCTCAGGGCAACCTGTTCCAGTGTCTCACCACCCTCATAGGAAAGAATTTCTTTCTAGTATCTAATCTAAATCCACCCTCTTTCATTTAAAAACCATTACCTCTCATCCAATCACTACACACCCTGATAGAGTCCTCCAGCTCTCCTGTAGGCTCTCTTCAGATATTGGAAGGCTGCTATAAGGTCTCCCCAGAGCCTTCTCTTCTCCAGGCTGAACAACTCCATGTCTCTCAACCTGTCTTCATAGGAGAGGAGCTCCAGCCCTCTAATCATCTTTGTGGCCCTCCTCTGGACATGCTCCAGCAGGTCCGCGTCCTTCCTGTGTTGAGGGCTCCAGAGCTGGACACAGTACTCCAGGTGGGGTCTCACAAGAGCAGAGTAGAGGGGTAGAACCACCTCCTGTGTCCTGCTGGCCAAACTTCTCTTGATGCAGCCCAGGATACGGTTGGCTTTCTGGGCTGCCAGTGCGCACTGCTCAGCACTTGCAAGTCCTTCTCCTTAGGGCTGCCCTCCAGCCATTCTCTGCCCAACCTGTATTTGTTCTTAGGATTGCCATGTCCCAGGTGCAGGACCTTCCACTTAGCTTTGTTGAACTTTATGAGGTTTGCACGAGCCCACGTCTTGAGCTTCTCCAGGTCCATCTGGATGGCATCCCTTCTCTCCAGTGTGTCAACCATGCCACACAGCTTGGTGTCAAGAAACGTGCTTTCAAATCTTGGGAGAATTGAAGACATAATACAACTAGACAATAAAATAATTGATGTTTTGTCACACCTGGGCTCCATGAAAATATAGGTAAACACTTCATTATTTGGATCAGGATTCAATGGCTCTGGTGCAAGAAGAAAGAAAAGAGCATCATAACCTTAAGGTACATGCTAAAAGCTAATTACTTAAATGCTCTGTTTTAAGAAGCCACATGGTTATCAGTACTCAATGACATCTGTCTTGGAACCAAGTTAAGACAATGTCTGGTTTCTTTTAGAAGCACAGCCAGCTGGGAATCATTCTAAGCTCTGCCTGTTGCTGGATGCCCTTGGAATTAGGAACTAATATATTAGGCTGTAATAGCCTTGCTGGATATCTGGAATCCTGCAGATTGTATCTCTAGTTTTCTGAAACAGCCATTTTCACTCACCTAGGTCCAAATTGAGGACAGCTAAGCTTTACAGCAACAGCAGTAGCAGCAGAGGTAATGTACCTCGGTCTCAACTTCCAAGCACTGTCACACTGCTAATAGTTACAGCATCAGGGGAAAATAATTGTCAGAAGAGAAGCCAGTGTTGGGGGGAAGTCAGTGTGGGCGGAAGTCAGTGGTATCCATTTAAACTGAAACATTTCTTTGTAGTCTTTAAAAGAACTGCAGTAAGGTTATATTCAATTTCTCAGTGAAGAGTTTAAAAGCTGCAATTTATAAACTCATAAAATAAATTCTTATTTTATAGAAAAAAAAAAAAGAAGAATTTTCTATCCAGATGGGGAACCTTTTATAAACTGCCTTTTGGTTCATACACCGTTTGTTGCCTGGTTTAGCTGCTAAATTCATCATAGTAAATAGGACAAAAATTGTGTGACTATTAAAAAAAAAAGTAGTTCATATTTCCGCAGCGTATTGATTTAATTCTTTATCTTACTTTGGGCAACATTTGTTGCACTCTTTGTTCACCATTACATATTTTGATCAGTGATTTATCAGTGCAACATGAGTTACAAATTTCTATTGGGTTGTACAGGAGAATGGAAAAGAGGCTGTCTTATTTGTCTTTTTTAACACAGAGATCCCTGTAGCTCCTCCCTCAACAAGACCAGCTATGGCTTCCAGTGATAATACAAATTACCTTTTAGCATAAACTATGAGAAAATTCAATCCATAAAGCCAGTTAATACCAGATACACATGAAAAAAAAAGTATGTAAAACTGACAGCCGATCATTTCCCACCAACAGAGCTTCGAAGATTAAATTCCCATTTTCTTAACCTTGGAATAGAGCAGCTGGATAGATGGATGGAGAGGTTCCTACTCAGCAGCTCTCTTTTTTTTCTGCTTCAATATACCCTTTGTACTAAGAGTGGGTTAAAATAGCCAGCGAAAATCTCAAGCCACAAGGACAGTTTAAAAAGTGTTATGTAAAGACAGTTTGTGTGAAATCAAAGGGCATATCTCTATGGAGTTGCTCATTCTGTCTTTATTCTCCATCCAGTGGGACTCAGGTACACTTACTTGTATCAAGTCCTCACAAGGATCTGCCCACACAGTTAGATACCTAATCACCTTTGAAAATCTGACCATATATACTTATTTTACTTATAATATACTCTAGTTAGAGGAGACCTTTGGGGATTTAAGCAGACAAAAGGAAATCAGAACATGTAGTTCACATTCTTCCCATTTTTTCCCAGCGATGTATCTGTAGATGGTAGCTACCTGTCTCTTCTTCCTGTTTACCATTAGCTTAAGTTAAAAAAAAAAAGAAAGAAATCCTTGACGTTTATAGCAAAACAAAGACGTGAATTTGCATATCTACGAAAGTCATTGAGATAACCTCTTACACATAAATTGAAATTCAGTAGCCTTTTTCTTGTCATTGTAAGATTTAACTCTGAAGAATACAAATGCAAGGGATTAAAACACAACTGTACAATAAATAATAAATGACATTATCAATAAAAATGGATAACATGAGGAATACTTTGGTCTCAGCAGAGTGATAACTTGGAAATACACAGTTTCCTCATTGCTGTTTACACACAGAACTTGGAGGAGGCAGATTAACTTCCTTCCTAATGGACTATTACAGGCACCCTTTGCAGGCCATTAGTGTGGAATTAATGAAAGCGTGTCTGTCCAGCAATTAATTTCCTGTACTTATGTAATAACAAAGAAAGGGAAGGAAGAGACATCCTCCTCCCACAGCTGATAGCTGTGTTCCTGTGCCTAAAACACGGTCTTGGAGGATTGAATGATTTGGGTTCTATTCCCACATCTTTTGTAACATCCTTCATGACCTTGGAAAGATCATTTGATCTATCTGTGCCTTAAATTCCTTTTTCACAAAAGGGAATTAATTACACTTCACTATTTCCAGAGAAGTGTCATTAGGCCTAATTAGTTAATGTCTGTAAAGTGCTTTGAGAGCAATCTTTTGACAGATGATATTCTAAGTGCAAAACATCGCAGTAAAAATTTGGAGCAATCTGGCTTAGTGTTATTTGTTTAGCACAAACAGTGCTCTTGGCAGTTTAGAAATGCTAATCTGATGTATTAGACAAAGATAAGTTAAAATTCTATTTATCTGAACTCTGATTCAGCTAGATACCCAATTGCATGCCTTAATGTAAACACTAGGTACTCAAAGTGCTCTATGCATTGTTATGCACTTAATACACTCTGAACTCTTACTTGTCATTGGTTTCCCTCACATCTAGTAATTTCTAGAGGATTTCCTAAAAGTAATGTTTTTAATTGATGGGGTCATCAGGAAAAGTGGTATATTATGGAGAAGGGTGATTAGAAAGAGACCAATGCTTGAAACATCAGGATGTATGTTTAAAAGATAAAATCAGATTTATGCATAGGAAAGATCTCTTTAGCAGCATTTTAGAAAAAAAAAAAAGTCAGAAAAGGGATATTTTAAGGCTAGAATAATCAAAGCAGAGACAGCTGTAAGGTTGCACTGATTATTCAGACCATTACCTACACAAGAGATTGATGATTTTAATGGTTCACAGAAAGAAGTGAGAAGATTTGGATGCAGCTTTGAAGTGGTAGAGAAGGAAAAATGTCAAAGATAACCACTCATCTTGAAGATCTTAATGGCAAAGGGGATGATGTTTATAAAAAGAAATGGAAAAATTAAAAGACAACAGACAACAAACAAATTCAGACAAATACAAATCAAGAGTTGTGTTCAGGAAAACACTAACACCATTATGGTCAATACCATCTATGAAAACAAGTTGTGCCTACTGTTGCAACCTGAAAATACAAAAAAGGTATGAGATGGAAAATAAAAATACCAAAACTGATTTTCAAACAGTTTAATAAACTAGACTGAATAGGTATGAGGGCATTTGCTTTGACATATTGTAGGCTGAAAGAAAGCGGCCGCACATATTGTTGGGAGTCCACTCTGTACTTATGGACTCAACCTTTGCTGGGTAGGAATATTAGTGAATTCTGGTTGTTTCATGGGATCATGTCCTACAATAACATTTAGTCTTCTACAGATACTACTTAAAAATATGAATTAATTAAAATGACCTTAGTAAAATTTAACAAAAAGAATGTTACGTGTCCCTATTGTAACCTATTTACTTAACCTATTTATTACTTATTACATTTTTATTTCTAAACCTAGTCAGCTTTAATATCTACCTTAAGTTTTGAGCAATGGCATTTTCATGTTTCCAGAAGACATTTTTCTGGATTACTTAAAAGGCAAGGAAGTACAAGGCTGAAATTTCTTAAAAAAACAGATTAGGTGCTATAGGGCAGCTTTGGAAGTTACTGCTCTGCATGTCTCATGTGGCTCATCCAGCCTCATGCTCTGAACTTATACTTTCTGTCCCTATAGACTGACTGAACCAATGGATTAATGGTTGAATTAACGATATGAGTTGAGCTAAGCTCTGTGGCTACTTCGCTTCTCTTTTATGCAAGTAATCAGCCTATGCAAGTTGATAGCTCAAGGAAAGTGCTTGTAGTGTATCTCCTATAATGCCTCTTAAACTTGGTTTGGAAACAGAAGAATGTTGGTTTCTGCTTTGGGCATAAATCTAAGTTTGGCTATCAAACTCCTAACGTTTTGGATAAAAGAGTTGGGAAAGTAGTGCAGAACCAGTTTTCACTTTAAATCTGTCATGAATGTTGAATATTAGAAACAAACAAAAAACATATTCCCAGTAACATTCAGTTCCATTAACAAGCAAAACCTCTAACTTTCAGCCTCTAACTTGCAACTATCACTGACTTCGACAGGAGTAAAAAGCATGTTGGATAATATAATAATTTTGGAATGTTGGTTAAATAATATGTTAGAAAAAAATTACAGATTTTACTCATTGTATTATCTGTGTTCACAAAATCGGAACCTATTTGAAAGTACCTGTCCTACCATGGTTTAAAATGTTCCAAACACAGAATAGTCATGGGAAACAAACAAACAACAAGAAAACCCAGCTTGTTTGAAACAACACAAAGTTCATCGCATACATATAAATTCACTTTTTTCATCCACTGCAGACATTGAACTTTCCCTGCACGGCCTATTTGGCTCTGCCCAGGGTCCAAAATTTTCTAAAATATTAATTACAGTCCATTTTCAGAAAATTAAGAAAGGATTGGCACCTATTCACCTCTGTCTGTTTTGTAAAGAGAAATAAAGTGACACTAATAAGGTAAAGCAGAGACATTCATGGGCTGCTAATTCCATGCAGATGCCCCAAACTCAATTTTGCCATTAATGATTCACTCTGAGCATTATTATCCACATACATTTTCCTGAAAGCTGGTGGCAGATGAACCTTCTCTACTGAACCCCCGTTTTAGACACATACCTTTAAGGTTATAAATTGCTCTTTTCATTTCTGTGTTACCCTTTGAATAGTTATTGAAGTATTACTCTTAATTGGTGCTAAGGGAACACCAGCTCTGAAAGGTAGCTTGAAATGCTGATGTATGCCATATCATTGTACATAACTTGCATATTAATACCCATATTGTCAATTGCAGACACTGTGGCTGGTCAGATTTACAGGTCTGGGGGTTCCAGACCTTCTCTTCAAAGTGCTGTATTTGGTAGTTGTTGCCTACTTGTGGTCTGAAGGCTGGGGAAGTACTCACAGTCATCAGGCTGTTTAGCATATATTAAGCTTGGCCAAAGAGAATGGAAAGTTCTAGAAACCATGGAATATCATATAAAATACCCACAAACTCCCTCAGTCCATGGTAGTATCCTAGGTCCCAATAAATTTCAAGGCAGCTGCTGGTGCATTTTAATTGACTTCTCCCTAATCAGAGTCACTGAGCAACAGTACTTCACTGTTGTGTCTTTTGAATGAGGTCAATATATTAAGCTATTCAGCACTAACTCTGACATCCCATTTTGAACCTTTCTAGATTCCCAAGCAAGAAATACTGCTTACTTAACTTCCCATTACATTTTTTGGATAGTTTCCTCTAAAGAGAGAGAATAATTTACCATTTTTACTGCAACTTGCACTGCTAAAGCTTTGCACTGGTAATTTAATTCTATATTCATTTAGTTTGAATTACATGGGGAACATCTGCAACGACTCCTAACAATAACTACATTTCAAGACAATTACACAGTAATAACTAGAGCTGCAGGATGATGTCAAAGCCAGAAGACAAAAAAGAGGCACACACATATTTTGCCCATGAAATTAAATTTTGTTCTTAATTGGGAAAATGCAAGTTTATCAGAGAAGAGTCTTCGTAACACCACATGCATGCATTTAATATATGTGTTTCTGTATGTTCTGAGGCATTTTCTGTTGGCATCAGCGATTTACTCTCATTAATGATTCTCTGAATCACTAATGAAATGAATCTCCTTTATTTTGGAGTACACAAATTTCCTTTCCTTCTTAGCCAATTCTTACTAAGAAGATAAAGATAAAGAAATAAAAAGAACTTGTGGGATTTATTTTGTCAATCTTACGGAATTAAGGACTGCAGGAGTCGTTAACTCCATTCCCAATTTTTCCACTACAGTTTTCATATGTAAATCCACAGTGTCTTAAGTGAATGCACAGTAACTTCCCTGTGGTGTACTAATTAACTTATTCACTTATGTACAAAATTACATATTTTTGTCTGGAAAATCTAAAAGACTAAATGGGCATGTGTGGTGAATCCAACAGCTCTGGGAGTAGCGGTTGTGTTGTATGTGCGTTGCACAAACTAGTCAACATACGTGGGTCAGTTCTGGAGAATTTTGGATGTATCAGGTTTGTCATGCTTGTCCAGGCAGTTGAACACAAATTGGCTCATAGTGCAGTGCTCCAAAGTGCTCTTTGACATCTTAGTTTACCTAATCTATGGCAATTTTTTGTTTATTTGTTCAAATAATTTTTATGCTGCTATACAGTCATCCAGAGCATCGTAGATACCAGCATTCAAATTGTACTTTTCTCTTTGAGAACAGAAAATCTAATTTTATATATTGTAATTGTGGTGCTATAATTTCTCCCCCATTCTAAACAAAGAAGGCAGAAAAGGGAGGACTATTTTTCTCCAAATCTCCAGCACTCGAAGTGTATGTTGCTCATGTGGAATCACTTCTGCTGTCTGGCAGAAAACACAAATGTGTTTTCCTGCAATTTTTCTCCATGTCATCTCCTGTAAGTGAAGCAAAGAGAAGGCACTGGAAAAATATAGAGTAAGCAATGCTTTCAGTGTCATGATCAAGATTTCTCATGGGTATGGTACTGTGAATGAAAAGTAATTCAGAACTAAAATCGGGGGTTAACACTGCATTACAGCCAAGACAGGATAAAATTCAACACCATCAGTCATCTTGTAGTCCTAAGGGGAGAGTGTCATTTGGAGGGCAAGTTTGTCACCTACAGGGGACATTCTCTCACATCACAGGGTTCCAGCAAACTCTCTGAATGTTTTGATTCCTAAAAGCTGAGAGAGGAAAAGTCCCATTTAGCTGTGTCTTTGGAACATCAATATTCTGTGCATCCCTAATCCAGACCAATTGCTTGGTCCCTTAATGTTTTCCTTCTGCTCTTGTTACAGCAGCATGGGTGTGATCATAGTTCTTGTGTTTAAGTTTTACCTCAAAATCATTATTTCTCTTCCTACCTCTTTTGTAAAATTGCCTTTTTTTCTGTGAAAAATCCTCAAGTTTTTATGTGAAAAGTATGTATATGCAGAAGATGGTGGTAAAGCAATGCATATCCTCATTTTTACTCATCTGAATGAAGATTAGCAAACCAAAGTGTCAAGAATTTGTAAGGTTCGACTGTACTAACCTCCAAAATGTGTCAATATCAGTTTCCAGGAAGGTAAAAGAACTTCAGCAACACACCTTTATTTTTCACTTTGATGATTGTTTAGATGAGTAGAAATATACAGGTGGAAACACAACAAAGCTTCTCAATTAGCAGCATTAATACCTACTACACTATTAGTCTGAAGTTCCACTATAAAAAGGGAGATCTGATAGCAGGGCTTTCTACAATCATTTTGATTCATTGTAGTAACAGTGTTTACTTTGCTGTAATTCATGTTTTCAGACTGTTCATTAGCATTAGACTGCATCAGATGTTAGTGCTTAGCAGGAATATCATATAGCAAACATCTGACCATGACTGATAAATTCCCTAGGAAATTTAAATGAAAGAAAGATGTGTATCAGATTCTGGTTTTCTATTTTTATGATGGAATAGGATAAAGTTACTAGCATTTGTGAGATGCAGGGAAGTATGTAAAATCAGAACCTGTGCCTTCAACCCCTTTTTAAAAATTGTAAATGGGATGAAAGCAATGACTGGCTATTAAAAATGTAATGATTCATGTTTAATATTATATCTTCTATGCCTTTTGTGACTAATCCAACCCTCTGTATCCTTTCTAGGAATACTGACACCTTTCTCAGCAGCACAAGCACACGGCTGCTACAAGTGATACTGGTCAACAGCAAACTAGACAAAATGCAGATCAATGAAACGATTTCCTGTGGTAGGTTTAATAAGGCAGTGCGTCAATCCTGCTATAGACATTTGTTTTACATCTTTTCTATTTCATTCCTGGCAGACCTGTGGGAAAATGAGCAATGGGCTTGACACTTTATGATGAGAGGTCATTTTCCAAAGCTGTGCCTACTATGTGGTCTGAAAACAGTTGGCTTGGGGAAACATGGGTTTGACTATCAGATGGTCATACTATACATTTCAGGAACTGTCCTTGTGGCTGAACATCTTCAGTGTTTCTGGCTCTCCAGTCCTCTGCCTTAGTAGTTACACACCTAAAAACTGAGATGTGTGTGCATCTGAAAATGTGAGGTTCAGTAAAAGAAAACTATGAGGCCAAGAGAACCTTTGGCTTCCCTGAAGTAATAGGATGTTGTTCAGGGCAGGCCAGAAATTAATTTCCGAAATTAAAAACCAAAAGCTGAAATGAGCTTTTTTGTAACTTGTCCTGAGCTTCAGAACCACCTGCTAGCACTGTTACTTGATGATGCTGGTCATGAAATTAAGAGCCTGACAGCATTTTATTCTCAAGGGATATAACTGAATCTTGCACATTCCATGCGGTCTTCACGTATATTTGTGGTCCAAATACCTCTTTTGAGTCCCAAGTTTAGCTTATAAGTATACTCCTGTAAATGGAAGAAAAATCTTGCTTTTGTACCAACTTTACACAGAAGCTATGGCAGATCTTATTTTATTTTGTGATGCCTTTGTCTTGTTTGTACTGTGTATCTGTGTATCTATTAGAGAAGCACAGTTTGTAATTCATTTTACAGTACTGTGGCTCGGGTTTTCCTTCTCTTTCTGGGTGATTTTGCACAGATAGTGAATCTCTACTGATGATCTGTGGATCCAGGACCACTCCTTATCTACACTTTGGCGATTCCTCCAATATGAGGATCTCCAGAGTCACTACAGGATTTTACCTCCTCCTGCGATTGACATTTTGTCTGCACTGTTCTAAGCAGGAAGGGAAGTCTGTGGCAGCACACATTTATGCCAGAAGAATGGAAGGGTCAGTGGCAGGAAGAATACAAGGGGTTTCCTTAAGGAAAGCCTGAAGATCTGACAGTTCCTCCAAGATCTGTGAATTTTGCAGATCTGAAGTCTAAGGTAATTTCTATGGGAAAAATGATGGACAGCTTTGCAGAATAAACTCTGGATAACTTCTGAGTACAACACAGAAGAATTATTTTTTTAAAAAACACTTAGATTGGAGTTCTTGTTGTATATGATTTGCTAGCATTACTGAGTTCTTAAAGTTTCGTGTCTTTGCTAGACTACAGTCAAAGGCTGAAGTTATCTCAAACTTCAACATAAATGAAAGTAATTAGATTACTTTAATCTTTGAAAGCGCCCAAGGTCTTAAATATTTGTTTTACAAATGTTGCTTTCTATTGTAGGCATTAGTGTGGGAGTTACCTGCCAGACATGATGCTCATTTTTCTAACAGAGCTAATAAAATATTTAAACATTTTTTTAAAATAACAAGTAAACCTTCTTGAACTAAGGAGGCTTTAGCACAAGTAAACATCCTGTAATTCTACCATGAAATATCCAAGAGACCTTTTCCTCCTGGAAAGTTAATAACAGCTGCTCATGTTTGTTCAGAGAATTTCAGGTTTGAAAAGGGTCTGTGTCATTTTGAGTCAGTAGCCTACTTTTTAGCAATATTTAAGGCTCACATGTAGGTTCATCTAAAACTATGAAAACAAAGATCTATGTAGAACGTAAGATCCAAGCTGGAACTGGATTTTACAAGTGGCCTTCTTATTTGCAATAAGAAACTAAGTAACATGCAGCGCTATGGAGAATCTTGGATCCAGATTTTAAACTGCCTCATAGACCAAGCTCCAGAGCCTGAAAATACACTCTTTGGTTTAAGCAGGCTTTGTGCTAAGTCCTTTTATTAGAAATCTGTGGCTTGGAACCACAAAATAACACTATTTGTACGTTATCTTTGCCTCCATAGAAATACAGGCACTTCTGTGTAGGAGAACTCCAGATGTGGGATAGCAGATGTTCTGGGCAGTCTGGTAAAAACCAGGCAAATCTGATTGCAAAGAAATAGGAACACCTACTGAGCATGAATCACTGGATCAGAGCAATAGACATGAAAGGAACTTTTATTCTGGACTGACTGTCTCTTCCTCAAAAATAAAATCAAAGTTATTTAAAAGAAGATACACTGATACAGAACTTATACTGCACTGCTGAGTAATTCTCCTATCTTGTTATTGCTGCCCTCACTGATAATAGAATAAATATGGATGGCTGGATGCAGAAAAGGCCACCAGACCTTTAAAGTTTCTGCTATGTTGCCTTTTGGGAGAAATTCAGGGACATGTAGGAAGGCGAGGAGGCTGCCTAACTGACTTGCAATGGGAGCTGGACCAACAAGTTCCCTTTGTGCCTCTGAAATGTTTTTTCCGTCATCTGACTTTTCACAGGCATTTAGGATGTCTCAGGTCTGAGTTTCACTGTAGACATGAAACTGCTCTGAACTCTGTATGGATAATGACATTTTCTTGATATTATATTTTCTATTTATGTTTTCAGAACTTTGTTTCCCCAGATTACGCTCAGCTGGAAAACAATGCGAAAGCAAGAGCACCTGTCAAATTTGTATGGACAGATGGATTAGATTTGCCATAAATTCAATATTGTCTTTTTTCTAAAATGGAAGGGATGGTATTTCCCCAAACACATAGAATCTTTAGGAGCAAGTATTTTCATTTATGGTTCCAATCTCTTCAGTACTTCTGCATTTCCCTTCCATAAACAATCTCAGTATAATGACTTTACAGCAGCAGAATATGTCACTCCTTGGAGAGGCAAACTATAATCTTTTAAGGAAAGAGTTTAGAAGAGGTTGGTGGGCTGACAACTTGGGAAAATCTGTTCCATTCTATGGCTTATTTTCATAGAGGCATGAATGTCTTACCTCTTGAAATAGCTATTTTCAAGCACAGACTTACTTGTCTGTTCCTAAAACAGACTAAATTTTCTTTTCTTTACATGCTGCACTAGTTTCAAATGGCATAACATCTGATTTAAATGTTTACTTGTGGATTCGTTTAAATCTTTATGCCCTTGAGACACTTTTTTACTTGGCACCCTATTTGGTGACCATTTTGCATGTGCAAACCTCTTCTTTACATCTTACTCACATTTCCTAAAATCTTTTCCTGTTCCCATAGTTGGTGTTCAGTTTTTCACCTTATTTTACTGCCTGCTATTGTTGACTTTTAGATCTACAAACTTCTTAACTGGCTGTTGCATCCTGGCCATCCTAACCCTTGCTGTCTTTTAGTTGCAAAGAGAGGAAGATGTAGAAGCATCATGGAAATTTTTCCTCTACCCTCTTTTGAAGGGGAATGGTAATGACTGAGTGAAAAAAACAAGCCACTTAAAAAGATAGATTTGTTGCTGATAGTGGTGTTCCTGTCCCAGGGTCTGTATAGCACATGGCCAGGTGTAATTCTTCCAGGTCACCTCTTCGGTCTCTAATCTACATACTCCTTTCTTTTCTGCATATAGAAGTGACTTTCCTAAACACACATTTTCCGAAATTTCAGCTCTGTGAATGGCAGCACAGTCCTCACTGCAACTTCATAAGTAGCTGCCGGCACTTCACATAATTTCAGGGAATATTAGTCCCTTGATTATGCCGATAGCTCAGAGAAACAATTTACAGTGTTTCTATGCCCTTGCAGTTCCATCCTGTCACTTCTAAAAAGTATTGCCTTGCACCTGAAATGTTCTGTTCCTGTTCAATGACTGTAAGAATACAACCTTTTTAACAACGGATGGTAACAGAATACATAATCAAAATAACATTGCTTAGTTCACTAAACTCTCCAGCCATCTTTATAACATTGTTTTAATTGCATGAGCATGATGCATGTTTATTATTTAGGAATACTACGATTATTAATCCAATGAGATGAGGATGAATGAGTCAAAGTCTCTCCTTTGCTAAATTGAAGCAAGCGTTTTCCTTAACTCTTTCACACGCGTTAAATCCAAGTTTACGTGGGTCTCTTGAGTTTCATTACAGGCAGCTTTCAACAGAGCTCACAGCAGAACAAAGCAGAATGTAATTGAGTAAACAATTGGATTTTACCATGCCCTGCTGTTACTGTTCTTTTAGATATTGCTCATGCAACTGCTCCAGGGGTGTCGGGCTCAATGCAATTCTAGGAAATAATTACTTATCAGAGTATTTTGCTCAGAACCTGCATGGCTGTCATTAACTCTCTAGTGACACAGAAGAATTAAGACAACCCACATCACTCTACAAAGTATCAAACTGTTCAATCTTCTTCTGTACATTCCTTTGCTATATTTCCCTCTCTCCACTCAAAGTTTTTAAATGCATTTATAGAAGATGCTCTTTATCTTTTTTGTAGCATAGTATTGTTGTTATGTCTCATTTTTTACACTAAATTGCTAGCACTGTGACTTTAATTCACTAAATACAATGAGTGATGCATGGCATAAAGGAATAAAAGCAACTTTCTGTTGCAAGTCAGGTTGCAGGCAAAGAACCCATGGTAAACTCTGAGCTGATATTCCTACCTCAGGGAGGATGAAGAAAATCCAATAGCAGTAACTAGTGTTGCAGTCCATAAAAGGGTTAAAGGAAAATTTTCTAAGGATTTGCAGCAAGTTTTCCTATTTGTAAAAATCAAGGATGTCGGGAAACTCAAGATCCACACATCTGAAAATTTCAGCTGTGCACTAGGGCAATATTTCTTTATGTTTCCACCAACAAGGCTCAAGAGAGGCCATAAACTTTCCAGTCACTGGTAGTCAGAGCTTTAAAAGTGCTTAAGGCTTTTGTAATCATTTTTGTGGCCAAAGGCCAAGGCTGCTAAGTGTGTATATATGGAGACAAAGGCTTAGTAACCTTTTTTAGAAGTAACTTAGTGCTTTAAAAACCTCAAAATACTGGCTTTCATTTTAATGCGCACTAAAGGGCCTGACTTTCAAAAACCAATGAGCATCTATCTTCTGAAAGTTTGATTTTCACAGTGCAAACACTCAAAAATAAATAACTCTAGGTGTATAAGGTCTATTTTCAGCGCTGACAACAATGAAAATGGCACAGCAGCTTCCTACAATTTCTGTGGCTCTCTGTGCCTCTTCCTTCAAGGGGAAGTCTGAATTACAGCCCCTTCTTGATGTGTTCCCTGTGCTCGGTCCCCTTCTCCCAGTGCTGGGAGCTCTGTGGGGAGTAAGGGGAGTAAGGAGTGATGATATACTACACCATCCCTAGATTTTTCTGCCATTGCCATTAAAGCAAAGAGAAAGGTCAGCAAATCCTTCCGTGCAGCACAGATATGTTCCTCTGCTTAATTCTCTAATCCATAGAGACTGCATCTGTGTGTTTTTCCACTGGTACTGTAATCTGGAGAGTTCCTACCTCCCCAGGTGGGAGTGGATACACACCCACACTGACCATTTGTGAGATTCATTGTTTTACTTTGTGCTGCTTCGGACATTCTTGTTCAAATGGATTAATTTCCCAGTACTGTATTACAGATGGTCCTTATGCATACAGATGCTTCTCTGTGTGTAATTTTGCAGATTTCTTTTTATGGTTAAAACACTGATATCTGCTTGCTTGTATCTACACTATCTTCTCTACTTTGTCCAGTGTGTGCTTATGGCAGATCTACCATGCACAGTTGCTTTTGTGTACCTTTTTAAACTTGAGCTGCTGCAGATGGTACCAAAGGCACCAGCATGGATAAGGGATAATCCTCCTGCCTTCTTTCAGAAGGTGTGAAATCCTACCACCATAAATTTGCACTACTTTTTAAAAGTTAGAAAAATATTTGAGATTACACTAATATAATGCTAGCTCCTTACTTATTTTAATAGAGATTGCTCAGCGAAGAATCACAGACATTTCTTTCTGTTCAAACAGAAACTTTGGGGTTCCCTGCATTCTTCTGATCACTGCCTTGGTTTTCTTTATGACAGAAGTTCACTGTGTCACTAAATGAACCACAGTTCCCCTGCTCTCTTTGACTCTTGAGTTGTTGCTGTGGTGTTGCTCAGCACAGTTACTATTGGGGGAGTGTTAGGAAATTCTAGAGCTTTCAAGGATGAGGGTTGCAAACATATATAATGTATATACATATATATACATATATAATGTATATAATAGGTCAAACTGGTCATCAGCGATTCTATAATAATTGAGATTGTTTGAAAGGGTTTGTGCCATTATCAGGAAATGGGTTTCTTCTGTATTCAAGGCCTGTTCTGTCAATAAACTACTTGATTGTCACTACTCCCTGAAGCACAAGTAGGTTAGAAAGCTTCCCCTAGGTTATTAATTTTCTTTGTTTGAAATACTGAGGAGATTTTCTGCATTTATGTGAAATACTTCAGGATGACAAAGTCTGAAGACAGGACTTACTATAGCAAAGCTTCCAGTCCTACTAAGAACAGTTACCAAATTTCAGCTGTCATGAAGCATGGAAGAACTTGTGCAAACATTTGGCAAGGGTAAAAGATGGGCAACTCATTAAAAAAACCCAGTAGATTTTCTCCATTGTGGATGAAGTAAACTCAGGCCATGAACAGGAAGGATGGGAGAAACACCATGACACCATGCAGAACTGGAAGGAAGGAGGAAGAGAGAAATCGATACTAATATTCCGAGTGCTATTCCAAAATTGTGGATCTGTAGCTACATTATTGATTTGGATTTGATAAAGAATGATACATTTGCGATATAAAATATCCTTTTTAACATGAAACATATTAAAGATGAAAGCTTAGAGCTGTATATTTCGTCCTAGTTTCAAATACAAGGAAATACCTCTCCCATTAGTTAAGTATTAAAATGACAAATCTGAGAATGGAAAGAATAAGTGTGAAGGTAAGAATGGCTAGTTTTCCTTATACAGCAGCTCAAATCAGTGCTTATCTCTGTGAAGAGCAGTGCAGTTATGGCAAGAATGGTATCCCTTTCAATATACTGTTACCAAACTACTTCACAGAATATGCATCCCTGGACCCTAATCGTCAGAATAAACCTGAAACTAAAGTTGCTCCAAGTCATTCAGGTATTGCAAATTTTCCTTAAGATTTGAAGAGGTCTTGATAACAAATATTTTTTAATTCAGTCAAGCTAGTTTAAAACTAAAGAACTGTAGCATATCTCATTTGCTGCAGGAATCTTACATTCCCGCATTTTGAAGCATTCAGCCTAGTTCATAATCTGTATGATTCATGCAGGAAATTATTCAAGTATGGAGGAAAAACAAAAGAATTACAGAGCAAAGTTGAGAATGTAAAACAAAATAAAAAAAAAAAAGCAAACCACAGGGATGAAAAGAAAGATGCACATGAGCTTTCAGTAAAAACGGGAATGGATTCAAAAACATTAAGTGAAGAAAATAGCTTAAAGAGGACTATGGGACTTAAAAGAGTGACAAAAATAATTTACTTACCAAGGAAGCATATTAATTATGTAATTATTTGCCTTGGTATTTCAAAACAGGGAAAAGGAACAGATGCTAAAATCCATTATTAGCTCCCAGATAAAGACGTAGCAAGGAAAATTTAAATATCTTGCCAAGACTTGGGAGGACAGACAGAAATATCCAACAATGAATAAAATTCTTCCCCAAAAGCACCTGGATATTCAAGAAATAGAACACAGTTGAAAAGAGTTTTAATAAATTTTCTGACCATATCTCCCTGTTCATCTATCTTGAGAATAGATGTAAAGACAAACCCATCAGTCCTTTGACACTGGGAGAAGGAGGGGCTCTTCCCTGTTTCTGCTTCCATGCCCCAGCCTACACAGGTGTGACTGTGAACCTCCATGCTGTGCTGCTTGCATGAGAGTCTGAAGGTAACACCCACACCTTATTCATGGTACTTCGTGCCATAAATAAGAGGGTATAGAGAATGCCTTTGATAGCAGTCAACAGCTCAACATTCCAAGTGGAAGCCAGTGGTGAGTGGTTGTCTTCAGGGGTCAGTACTGGGACCAGTGCTGTTCAACCAAGACAAGTGCAAGGTCCAGCACCTAGGTCACAGCAACTCCAGGCACAAATACAGGTTGGGCAGAGAATGAATTGAAAGCAGCTCTGTATGTAAAATAGCAGTGATTAGACCTTGTAAGCATCATGGTTTCATAAATAAAAAACAATAAGAAAGCTGAGCATGCTAAAGCAGAGTGTTGAGTTTAATATTATTGCTCCAGTGTACTACAGGAATCTTTGGGGTGATCAAATGGAAGACATCTCAGTGTCCACATCTTAAAAAGATTTCAGAGCCGTTTCTGTGATAGTCTTTCAGCTTTGGGGACATCTCATACTTTGCTCTGAGAGCAGGAATCCTTCAAACCCTAGAACGAAGGAATGGTTTTGGGTTTTAATGGCCATGGTGAGCCCAATGCTGTCAGAAAGTTCCTGTATGTCCGCCTTCTGTTTAGAAATTTGAAATATGAAGACACTGTTTTTCATAGTCATAGATTTTAGACCAAAAAAGGTGGTAAAGTTTCCCTCTGTGACCTGATTACTCTTACTCTGATATTTATTTTTCCATTCTTTGTATTTTTAATTAGTTTCACAAGACAGCCAACAGCTTTGTTCATTTCAACTTATATTTAAAAAAAACCTAAATTGGTTCATTAATAAATATCAATTGTTCATTGGACCCCCAAGGAAAATAAAGCATTCAGCTGATTAATCACTCATTGAATCTTTTAGTGGCTTTGTAATAGTGCATGACTGCATAGCATTATTAATTACTATGTGTTGTTTTCCTGCCCTTTATTACTGATATGCAAAAAGCCATCAACATATTTAGAAATTTCTACATGTGTACACGGGGAAGTTGAGAAAATACAGCCAACACTACCCTTGCTCCAAAGCTACTAGTGGTACTCGTCTGACTGGAGTTTTGGCAGATGTTATAAATAATGCCTGGTCCATTTTTCATTTCTGGAAAATAAACAGATTCTTTGTTCTTTTTACAAAAATGAAAAACGAACAAGGTACTCTTTTTTAACAAAGTACTTGGCCACAGACTGTGTAGTTCTACAGCAGAAATAAAAGCAATTTCACTCTGCCTTAGCATGTGTTTGGCAAGTAAATATAGGGTCATATAAAGGTCAGAAACTTGCCACAAAATTGTGATTTTCTTTTCATTTAGAAAAAAAAAAGGTGGAATGGGAGTTAGAGCAGTGTTATGATAGACAAATAAACTGTCACTCATACACTGTACAATCATCTTTAGTTTAATAGATGTTGACAGGAAAATAAAATTGAAACTGCTTTTTTAATGAGAAATAAATAACCTCATTGTTGTGTATGTCATATTTAACCTGCACTGCCTGGTCATTTTTACATTTTCAACCCTTTACTAACCCTGTGTCTGTTCGTAGACTTAAGTAGGTCTCTGCCATTACGTGAACATAATAAATGTACCCCAAATGATACAGGCGCATATTGTACCCCTTGTTATCTCAGCTTGCCAAGAGCAGCAGAGGCATGAGTTAGGCACGTGTCCTTGAGGTGGCCAAGGCTGATTGGCTACTGGGCTGCACCAGAAGAAGTGCAGCCAGCAGGTCAAGGGACATCAATATTTATAGGGACATAAGATAATTCAAGATGGGAGTAGGATGCTGGCTGTGAGAACAGAGACTGTGCAGGCCTTCTCAGCCCTTGTGTGGATTGGAAAATCCAACACAATATACAGGGTATAGAGCCCAATTTTGCCCTCTCTCTGTAACAAAAGTGACATTTACAAGCTAGCAAGAGGCCAGTGGAGGGCCATTAAGGCCCATGAAAGGTGATGGGGCAGCTGGGGTAGGCTAGCCAGGATAAGAGTGGGATTGGAGGATATTGAATCACAATGCTACCCTACTTTGAGAAGTTTTAGGGAAGACGGATCCAGATGCCTCTCTGAGGTTCACAGTGAAATGACAAGACACAGTGAACATATGTTGCTACAAGGGAAATTCCAGTTTGGTACAAGTGAAAAAGAAAAAATTACCATTAGAGCAGGGGGAGGTGAAGTCTCCATCATGGAGACTTTCACACTTCAGCTGGACATGGCTCTGAGCAACCTCATCTAGCTGAAGTCAGCCTTGCTTTGAACAGGGGACAGGTCCCTTCCTACCTAAATTATTCTACAATTTTATCATTCAGATATTTCATCAAATGAATAGGAAATGGAAGGCAGTCTTCATGGTTGAATTTTATTTCATCCCACAAACATTGCTCTTGGTAGGCAATTTCTATGATATTTGACAGACATAGGAAAAACTCTGTGGTCTTTTTTGGATATACTGTAAAGATTCCTTTTTCTGGCTTTGGAAAATGAAATGGTAGACAAAATAACTGCGATTTTTATGGTTTCTGAACTCAGATGATATTTCAGTTTCTAGAAGTCTCTAATCAGGTAGTTTAACAGACACAAATCTCATAATTATCCCCTTTGACTGTTGCGATCCAAGAAGATAGAATACAAAAGCTTCTCATACCTGAGCTTTACTTAAGTGAATGACTGGAATTTTAAAAAATAATCCTTCAGTGTTTTAATTTCTAAATAGTTTAGTTCTTTGAGCAGTTTGTCACACAAGTCACTCACATGAATAAGAACTACCCTAAATAAAAGTTACCCCTAACCTCAAAATGACTTAGTTTTGTGTTGGTAATACAGCAGTCACTCCTACCAATGTCTTGCTCTATACTGCATCAAATCTTTCAGGCCCTGATGGGAAACTATTTTCCTTAAACAACATTTAGACAGGGCAAACTATGTGAAGAAGATGATGGGTAGATCTTTGGGACAGATAAAATGAAGAAAAACCTCTTCCCATAAAACTTTCAGGCCAGAGGACACATTCATGTTTTCTTTCCCAAACTGTTTGAAATGTAGTGAAATAAATTACTGATGTATTTGTGACAATTATTGCACAGAAGTCTTCCAGAAAGCCTGTCAAACTACGCAAGACTACAGAAAATGCTCTTATCTTCTTATGGCATGCCCTTGCCTGGCAGAAGTAGGACATGCCTAAGTCTTGTTCTGGTGGTGGTTTTAAGGTAATTTTTAAGGGCAAGGCTGAGTAAACATTATAAAGAAGCTACATGTGGATGTCCAAAGAATGGACAATACTTACCAATTGGTACTGATAAACTCAATATCAATGTGCCTTAACAGTGAAGTTTTGGTCCTGCTCTGCCTCTGGTCTGCTGAGTGACATTTTCATCTTTTATGAGCTCCCCTTCCATGTTGTAACCACTCCTCGCATGAAAGGTCACAGCTTGTGACCTGCCTGCAGTCTGAAGCTTGTCCTCTGCTCACCATAGCAGGAACTTACAAAGTAAACAAGGGCAGAGCAGACCAGAGCAAGAACCCAAGAAAATCACAAGATTTCATACTGCATATCATCTCACCTCACACCTGTCCTACATGCTTTGTATGTGCCACTCATAGGAATGTTTCTTGTGAGAAAAGGAACTCACAGTACTTTAAGCAGTGATTCTATATTGTCCTGCTGACAAAGAGGTAGTAATCTTGAACATTGCTATGCTATCACCATAACTTAATTTAAAAGGACGATGACAATGTAAAAATAACTTCTATTAAAATATATATCTTTTTCTGTGATGCAACTGTTCCAATTTTTATAAATGAAGGGCTCTTTGAAGACCAACTATCTCACTCTGGCTATTTGTGGTTATTTGTTTATTTTCTATTTCTCTCACCAAGGACAAATAAAACAGATGGGTCAGTGTCATTCCTGGGTGGGCTACAACCACAGCAGGATTATTTTTAAATCCTAGACCAGAAGTGATTTAATTGGAAGTAAACATGAAAATTTTAGAAACACTTATTAGTGACCTTATCACTGGTAAACACATGTCGTCTTGTAAAAATAAAACCACAACCTGACATCATTCCTCTATGCACGAATGCAAGGATTTACATAAAATTTGAACACGTCAGAGCTATAGGTGACCAAAGCTACATTACAGCATTTCATTAATCTAATCCCCAGCACAATAATCAACATTGACAGATAATTATACTCATTTAGATAAGAAAGACCATTTTATGGGCTGAACTGTGTTGCCCCAGCAGCCCTGGTACACCGCAGCTCCTTTTGTCTCTCTGGTAGTGTCATAGCCTTTAACCCATGATTCTTTGATGCTTAGTGCTCAACTCCAGCCCAGGCACTCTAATACTTCATATTTCAAAGTGGATCAGAGAGTCTAACTTTAGAGGTTGGCTTTCTCATTGTCAGTCAGTGATGAGTGAGATTATTGATGATTTAGAAATTATAAGATCTGGCTTTATAAATTACCTGCCACCTTTCCATATACAGTCTGAAGTCACACAATTCATAGAATTACACAAACTGAATGTGGCAAACAGTCTCAAATCCTTTATAATGTAGTCAAATGCACTTCTCATTTAAAGCAATGTCACGTGCAGTCTGTCAGTGTATACCTGATACAGTGCATTTTCTGCACAGAAAATGTCCAGTGTCCTTCTATGTATGTACAAGTTGTAACACTACACATACACATTTCCTTGATATGAAGACCACATTTATATAAAAAATGTTTATATATGTTCATGTTCATCTTTGTTTTGTATATATTCGCGTTATATATATGTAGGAAGGATTTTCCATTAATTTAATTCCTAGTTCTGATTGCTATCTACATTTACACTTTTTTTTTTTCCAAAATGAGAAACAAGAGGAAAACATGTAGAGATGAAATCTCTCCTTGCAGTGACATTGTTCTTTTTCAGGGTTTGTTGTATTCAGACTACTTATTGTTCACAAGTCAACTGATTTTTCTGAGGCTAGAAGTAAACAGGAGAGGTGTCAGATATTTCCAGTCTTTTTTTTTTTTTTTTTTGCTCAGAAAGTTACTGCCATGGGCATTTTTTCAGAAAACAGCTAAAAACTACATGAGAACACTAAATGGTTCTTGACTGAGTAGAGAAATAAGAGATTGCTTCAGACATCCTTTAAAGCTTCAGCAAAAATCATACAAGCCCTAAGTACATGTAGGAGTAAACACATACATCAGTAATACTGCCTCTGGAGAAATGGTGCCCTGTGGAGCAAGGACCTCAGTTCTTCTGAAGTATTTGGTGACAAATCTAGACTAAGCAACTAGAATAAGAGTTTCACAACACGTTGGGGTAGGACTCCATAACCTAAATGTGGGCATCTAGCACTATTTTAGATTCCTTAAGGCATCCAAGTCATGGTATATGGCTGGTTGATACAAAATCTGTCCTGTCTTGTAATGGCAGACCAAGGCTATTACCTGCCTTAAGACAATTCCCCTCTGAGCATTTTGTGCTTGGTTCCTTATATGCTTCTGTAATTATTTCTCCAAATATTTCTAATCAAGGCCTAACTCTTTCAGGTTTTAGGTTATTGCATTTGGTTCAGGTTTATGAAATGTTTAATGCACTTCCACAAAACAGTGATGAGCCATGTGAATTCCCCTTGCCTTTTCAAAGAAGGATTCAAGATCCTTTTGTGATTCACATCCTCATGGGTTGGGTAAATGGGAAGGATGCTCCATCTGATGCTTTTCTGGTAGAAGACAGACTATGCAAGGCACGAATAAACCCTGCAGCATCAAAGGGCTATCTGACAACTAGGGTCTCCGGATTACGCACTACAGCTCCTCTCTCTGTGTGGCTTTGGGGGATGAGAGTAAGGAAGCCACAGAAAGATGGATAGTAAAAAGTCTAAGCTCTTCCTGGTGACCTTTGATGTACCACTATTGAAGCTGCGATGATTAAAAGCATATTTTATAAGGAGTTTGAAAACAGCTTTAGGTACTCACTTCACTTCTGACTGCCAACCTCTACCCTTCCTCAACCTATATCTTTTTGCAGTTGCTATGTATTAGCATGTTTACTGCAGTTTCCATTCAGGTACTACAAATATAAAGTGCAAAGAACTTTCAGTGAGAGCAGTTTAGGGTACCCCCCTGTATTCAGTTTTGATGCTTTTGTCTGTCTACTGGGTGATAAACCAACATTACTTCAGCATTTTCAGACTAGCTCCTCAGTCTGGAAATGCAAGAAATGAGACTTAGTCATCCTGCACAGGGTGATGGCACTCAGTCACATAAAGCGTTTTATGACCTCTCCAGTTGAGGTTGAGGTGGACAGAGGAGCTGGCTAAAACTTCTTGGGCAGTTCTAAAACTCAGCCAGAAATTTATATCATTACATATAGTCCTCAAGGCCTATAAAGGACGTTTTTTACAATACACGTATAAACACAGTGATTTATATACTTTTATATATATAACTTGTATACGGTGTATATCTATACTCAATATGACATTCTTATGACCACATACATATATGTAACACATTTAAACATATATATATAATTATTATAAATATTTACATCTACCAGTCTTATATTACTAAAGCTTCATGCCTTGTGCATGAATGCACATTCCAAATAGCATAGTACTTTCTCACATCAAACTGGAAAGAAGACAGGATTTAGTTTGGGAAATGATGAACGGGGAAGCACTAACTATTAACAGTTTCCTTCTGCCAACTGTTACTAAAAGGAGTCAGTTACTTATCAAGAAAGACTCAGGCTGCTCACAATATACTATGACCTCTGAAATTCTGAATCTCTGAAGTGAATGCATATCTTCTTAATGGGTCTGGACCACTCTTCTACCAATAAATTGTATCTCTCATTTTTCTGGGAAGTAAAAAGGTAGATGGTTTGCAGAATGGTTACAGCTTATACCTTTTTTTTAGGTTCTGCCAGTAGTGTGGCAACAGAGATAGATCTAGTTCATATCATGCCCTGAACTCTGCCCTTGCTACCAGGTTTCCAACTGTTTATACTCCTGGGTTGCAATCCAGAAATACTCCAGCAATTTGCACCTGCTTTCTTAAAACTTAATACAAAATAAACATTTAAGTAAAACAGGTGGATTTTGTTTGCATGTTCGTTTTCTTTTCCCTGAAGTGATATCCATTACTCTGTTAAATTATGCTTTTTTAAATTTTATATTCTTAATAGTTAATATAACTTTTCAAATGTGGTCATTTTGAGGCATATTTTTAGTTTTATTTTATTAGAACTAGTTCAAACACAAATAAAAGCACTCTTGGTTTTGCTAGCACTAACTACATCCCCAACACAACAGTATATTTACTATTTTACAATATATAATATACCTTATAATGTCCACTATGCTTATTCTATATTGTATGCAATGGTTTTGACACTAACAGAGTCACTGCCAAATATATTTGGTAGTGAAAGACAATGTTTATTCAAAAAAAAAGCTAAAACAAATTAAAACAGACTATAAAAAGCCACAGGTTAATCTCATGAACAACTTCAATTGCAACTGTTCTCAGGGAAGGGAAACACCACCTTTAGAACTAAGTTGTATGATATCAGTCAAGATCTACGGCGTTGTGAAGGAACACATAAAAAACAGCCTCACAGAGGAAGGAAGCAACAATCGTGAGCTGACATGTATAACTGCACTTGAGTTTGGTATTTTGGGAGGCCCAACTATAAACTTGTTAATTTGTTAATTATATGCAATTTCTGTCATGTTGAACTGGGGGCACATTACAAACAAAATTGAAAAAAAAAAGGTTTAAGTATGATAGGGAACTCTCTGAACACTCAAAATTATAGTTGCATTAATAAATGAAAATCATTGCTTTTTTTTTTCTAAGTACACACAGAAGTCATTTACAGAAAGATGAACCTGTTATGGCAGGCAGATGGACAACATTTTGAAATAATATCACCAATACCCAACAACTGTTTGTAACTCAACATAGAGTGCAAGCCATGTATACTGGGAGGCAGCAGACCAAACCAGCAACGCTACAGGCCTGTGCCTTATTTTGTCTGTGCTGCATTGGTCGGAGTGATTTCATGGAGATTCACAGGGGATGACTACCTGAATATGACTCACAACTGGGGTCTAGAGCAAAAACCATGATACCCATTTCCACAAGTGGACCTGCTCTGTTCAGACTGAATTAGTCTGTAAGATGATTTGGGTAAGATATACCAAACCTCATAATGGAGAAGTCCAGCACCCAGCTCTGTTGTGGTCATATACAACCTTTAAACTCCAGATCCTCAGGCACATTCACATTTTATGAATAAGCAGTCCTTTGAATTCAATTCCACCTGCTAATTGAGCCTCAGGATGTGATAATGTACTTATATGAATATTATTTCGGAGAATCAGTCCATGACAAGTAACATTAGCCACATTGCTTACAGCTATGATTTTATTTTTTTAAAGTTTTGGCATTTGCCATAATCAATGGTGAGAATACAGAAAGAAAGACTCTCTATACATAGATTCATACCACCAATGCTGCACTAGTTTCTGTGCCTAATAAGTCAATACTTAAAATGTTTTCACTATCAAAGTGAAAGGGTCAGAGTCAAATCTTTTAGAAGCTGAAAGGCTAGTACTTTCCTGTCTTTTCCATTTCTGTTAGGAAAAACTAAGGACGGAAAAGGTGGATGAGTATGTTTGTGAAATAATACCACATCTTTACCTACATTCTAAATGAAGCTGACCTCTGCTAAAAAAAGAGATCACTGAGGAAGAAGCATAAAGTAGAAGAGCTGGGTATACTGACCTCTTTTGGCAATGAAGGCCTGAAATGTTAGCTGTTCTGCAATTAGAAGGTGTGGTGTGCAACGGACCTTGAAATCCATTGTTTTCAAAACCTGGTAGTTGTCAGAGGCACTATCGTAGTGATGTATGCTTTGAGGCAAGTACTCCTCCTCCTATTTAAGGGTCAGAGGAAAGGTTATTGGATTCTTTAACATGTATTTTCACAAAATTAGTAATTTTTAATAACTCAGGGACAGAATAATATTAACATATATGACTAAGAGAACTCGTATTTTAAAAAAGGGGAAGTTAACACATTGTTAGTAGAGGTCAGTGCGTTTGTCTCTGGTAATCTTTCTGCAAAACATATGTAATCTAATATAGTTAAGGTCCATCTGCTTTTTTGGCATGATTTGTGTGATATATATCATATTCCTTCAAAAGTAATTCATGTTATGGACAGAGGCAATGGGCACAACATAAAACACAGGAGCATTCCTCTGAACAACAGGAAACAGTTTTTCAATGTGACAGTGACTCAGAAATTGTGCCACCAAATCTGTGTGCAAATGTAATGTTAATTTCTCATCTTTTGCAAGTCATCAGTGGCTGTGGATTTGTTAATACTAGGTATTCAAATCTAAGATTCATCTTAAGGTTTGTAATATAATTTGACAGAATTTCATTTTTCATTTAGAGAACTGCAGCCTTTCACTAACTTCTAGAATTGATTAGCTCCATTTTCTGAAGCCCTGAAATAAAGGATGAAATTGTATTATATGAAAAAGAATGCATTAGATAGTAACTGCTGAACTAACAACTGAACATCATGTCGTTGTTTTTTTTTTCCAAGGTGTATCAGCATTGCTGCTGCTGTCGTGCTTTGCAAGTCATTCTGTTCCCAAAATACATACAAATCATAGGGTTATTTTAATCAATAAGTTTTGGAAACTATAGTCAAACTCAATTGCGCAAGCTGCAGGTTCAGCATTTTTAACATGTTTGTGATCAAACTTTATTAAAAACTAGCAAACCTATTATCTTTCAAACTTTCTTCTCATTTTCTGTGAGAGTAAAAATCATACAGTAACTGCAGTTACTATTACTGCAGTTTGGCCAGTTTTATTACAGAAGTATTAACATCTGATTTGAAGTTCTTTTTGGTTTTTTTTTTCACATGAGATGAAGCGGTTCTACTTAAATAGCAATGTCAGAACATATATCCCGATCACTGGTATTCTGGGGTCCCTTCAAATGAGAAAAAATGGTCTACACTAATCTGGTAACAGACACACACTGGTGAGAACCATGTCTTATTTTGAAGCATATGTGCAACTATGATATAATATAGCTTTTCTAAATAGTGATCTGGAATCTTCTGCTTAGGCAACTATTTTGACAAATGTCTTTATTGAAAATATATAACTCATTAACTAATGAATGCTTAAACAAAATCTTCCCCTTCTCCCTCCAAAAAGGGAAAACCACAAAAGACAAAGAAAAAAGCAGTTCACTGCTGCATGTATTTTTTTTGTGGGAGAAATCACACTGTAGATTTTGGCTTCAGTTTGATCTACCTGGCATGGCTTGTCTTTTTATCACTAGATTTTATGGGAATAATAATACTTCATAACTGTTAAATAACTTAAAAACTAAATAACTATTATTTAGTATTCGTTGGGCACTCCAGTGTTGCAAAGGGAGGATACTTCATGTAAATGGTGCATTAATTATAATGAAAATGCCTTATTTCCAATGTTAGAAACATTGACAAGAGTTCTGAAGGATGGATAACTCAGTTATGAATTATGGGCACAGGTATGGCATGAACACATTGGACCACTGAAATGGATCCTTGATATATTTGTTTGATTCAATAACAGAGTTGTTAAGGAAATGAAATACAGGTAACCTACTGGTGCCTCTAAGTAAACAGGTAAGAAAAAGTTTATTAAGAGGTAATGGCCTGGCTTGCCTGCTGGGAGACTGCTATTTTCAAATGTTGACTAAATTACAAGACTTATTTAGCTAAGGATGGGAATCAGAGGATCACTTATTAACATACCAAACAAAGAAGACAAATGCATTTTTCAGAGAGCTGTTTGCAAAAACAGTTCATAAAGAGAACACTCTATACTGTCAAAGAGACCAGGACAGGGGTACAGACTGTGATCTGCCAAATTGTTACAGCACTCCAAACTGCACTTATGGCAGTTAATGCCAGACCACAAGAAGGCACAACTTGAGGAGAGCACATCGCAGGTGAACTCACCGCTATGATTTTGGATGCAAACGCCCAGTGTCGGGAGAGAAGAGAATTTAGCTGTAAATACATAAATACAATTACACTTGGACTGAGGGTCGGAGTGGTCTAGTTGGCTCACACAGGTATAATCATGCAGATTCTTCTGAAGATTTTGAAGAAGCATTCATTAGAGGCAATAACTTTTGACCAGTCATCTGTGCCTGAAGACTGAGAAGGACTGTAAAAGATTAATTCCTCAACAAGATCTAAATAAGGTAACATCATTCCCATCAACATCTCTGCTCCAATTTGTCCTGAGGCTCTTCTTTTATTTTTTCTCCACGTCAGTATAAAGTTCTCAGCTTGTTTTAGGTAACGCACATACCTTTGGACTGTGGGTGAGAAGATGATGAACAATCCAAGCAAAGATGGAAAGAAGGTTTGTAAATAGTATGAGCAGAGTGTTGGGAACTTGTTCAGAAGGTTCATCAGGCAGTCACCAAGCTCTTGCTGCTCTTATATAAAACTATAACTCCAGGTATTTGCCTGAAAACTTATTTCTCTTCTTTAGGATCACTTGTCCTGAAGCAAGTACAGAATTTATACTCATTGTTTTTAATATTTTCCTGTGTCTTTTATCTTGTGTTGTCACAGGAGCTGTTATAAGATAGGTAATGGAAGACAGTATAGCAAGAACTTCTACACCTTTTCTTAAACTTTTGAAACTAAGAAAGACTGTATTTCATTCTTATGAAATACCTGCTCGTATTAGAATTCAAGTACATTGTTAGTCTAGAGCACTTGCATGTGGATTAGGAGTTTTTCAAGCATTCAGAGCCTTGTCTATAATTTTTTTCAGTAGGACATTTTGAGTTGGAAAATATTCACATGAAGAAGCCTTTTCAGCAAAGAAGCCTACTTAAGCTCTAGAATCATACACATAAACATAAATCTGGAGGAATCTTAGTTAAAAATGACGTGATCTGACAATAAAAATATGTTGAAATAAAAAGTGTCCTTTTACATTAGCCAATTTTCTTCCTTTATCTTCCTTTATAGCATTTATATGATACTCAGATTTCAGTTCAGATATTGATCAAGTTCATATAGTACTTCAAGCCTAAAAACATGACAGGCAATGAAGCAAAAATATCGTGGGAACAGCTATCCAGCAATTTAAGTGAAAAGTCGTATCATGATTACATGCTTAAATCCAATGCCTGTCTACTTCTGCATTTTCTTTGTAAGGAGGAGCTTACTTCCATGAGTTTTGCTGGAGTAAGAAATCAAATTTTTCATTGGAGTAATTTCCAGGTATTAGGATAAGCAATTTTCTGAAAAAAAGAATAGCTTGAGGAAAGACACCAACCTGACAGTCTGAAAGAGAAGTATAAGAGATATAAAAGATTGCAAAGGCAATCATGCTTTTATTGGTAATTTATTTTCAATACTAGACATTTATATAATGACAATATATGACCTCACATGACTGCACGTCCCACAGAACTGATGAAATCTTCGATGCATTGTGGTTTTTTTCCACCAGGATAGCCATGGGAATTTATGATCCTTTTTTTTTTTTTTTTTAATTTTAATTGATTAAGATTAGATTTCTGTGAATATTCCTTAGAATGCTTTCGAAATTAACATTTTGATAACAGTCCTGCCAGGAAGATTCTATTCTAAAATACTGAAAGAAAGTAACAAATAATAATAAAAGAAAACATGAATATGCCTAAAACAGATTTTTTTTTCATATTAGCAATTGATTAATTAAATTAATTTAGATATGTGTACTGATTAGACCACTGTTATGGGTGTTTGATGGTGAGATGGTGAGCTTCTGATGGGTTATTAGTAGCAAGCCATCTTTTTGTATCTATTTGCATAAGCTTTGCATCCATTTAAACTATGTAATAAAAAAAAAACCAAACCAAAACCCCATCATGAAACAGTTAAGGGATTCCAGAGTCCTTTCATTTCAGAAAAAAAATCATCAAAAAGAATTAAAAAACTTATCAGTTTTCCACATCATTCTGTACATCTGTATGTGGCAGTCAAAAACCACAGCATGCTAAAACAATGACACAAATGATCTCCTATCTAGTATGCAGCCATCTCCAGTATTATTTATTTGTTTTAAATTAATGCTTATTTTCTCAATTTCTCAATTCAGACTAGAATATCATTCAAACAGTAGAAACAATAAATTATTATTTCATTTTCAACTGTGAGATCCATTTCCTTTCTAGATAGGGGACAGTCCCTTTTCCCTTTTTTAAATTTCCTGGGGTTTTTTTCTTTTTTTTTTTTTTTTCCCCAGAAAATGTCTGGAAGACAGGGTATGTCCTGTTATATCAGAAGGCTTGTCAATTCCCTCAAACTACCATTTATGAATTGTCACACTGTACTATTATTTCCTATGAATAATTCCCCCTTTTTTTTCCCCCTGTTAATGTTTTTATTTTTTTAGGATTTTCACTGTTCAAACTCTCACAAGTCATATACCTGCAAAGCATATGCAAAGTTGATTTATGTACCAGGCTTAGTGAAACCACAGGGTGCTGAAATTTTGAACATCCTGAACTTCTCATTACGAATATTGCTTTCTAGAGAGAATGAATAAGCACAGCTAGTTTCTGGGGTTGAGAATGGTCTCTGATATCTCCATGCAGATTTGATGCAGAATTGCTATGCTAGTATGCAAAAATATCCTTGTTTAATGCATAAGACTCCAGGAATAAGCATCTACATTTATGTGTCATATTTGCAAATACTCATTTAACCACAGAACTGATGGCCTTTACAGTTTAAAAACTATGCCTTTGAATGCCATCAGGCCTCATTATGCTTTGTACATATTTGAGCTTTGTACATCAAACTGAAGAACTGCTGACAGAATCAGATAGCATAGGACTAAGAATAAGAATGAAGATGAGAAACAGACATGAATGTATAGATAAAGAGGTAAAGGAAATTACATAAATAGTAAAGAAGGAAGAGTCTAAAAAATATATCTGATTATAACTTAGAAGTTATATTAATTGAAAAAAAATACCCAATATTTTGGCCTTAAAGGTACTGCAGACCTTGGAGAAATTACTGCACATTCTATATCTTGTCCTCATGACCCTTCTTTTGCTAGCAGAATATGAAGCTGTTAATTAAATAGCCAGAGACTGTACTGCGTAAGTTGATTTACAACATTAGGAGGTACATGAATTCCTTACTTTGCTCAGCTCAGCCAATTTCAAAGTGGTTTCCTTTAATCTTCATTTACTGGAATTTTACTCTAGCTCTTGCTAATATTTATGGCAAGCTGCCTATTGCAGTGATGGGGTGCCACACCTTTTGAAAGATGTAATATGGATTTGGCATTCTTGATTTCCAGGGCAAAGATGTCAGCTCAGAGGATTTAGGCAATGCACGTGTCCATGAAATGAATAGTTGTCCCATATTAAAATGCAGATAGTGTACCAGTTAGAAATTAAGTAGGGTATTAGTACTTTATTCAGCAGTTCAGCAGTAGTTTATATAAACCATTAATACTTGATTTTTAAAATGATGTATGTAAAAATATACGACATTCTCCACATGCACTAGAAAAAAAACAATACAGATTATTTTTCTGTTTTCAGCCTGTTTATTGAAATAAATTACTAAAACTTTTAATGGCTCTCCTATTACCACAGACTATCTAGAACCACGCATCTCCAAAGTCCATGCTTAGATTTTCAGTGAAATGTCATAATCACCTGTATTGGACATATTTTAACAGAGTATTTCCTCTTTAAAATTATAATTTAAAAAAAAAAAAATAAAACAAAGCTGTGTTACTTCTTCCCAGTGATGTTAAAAAAAATCTATCTACTCCTATAAAAAAACTTGTGTGTAAGTGAATTTAATTAATTGCATTAAGTTTCCTATTTGAATTGTTTGAATTCCTCAACAGAGGTACTCTGCATCAGCATACTTAGGAGAATCAGTTTTACGTAATTAGACAAACACTGCTGTAATTGAAAGCCAAAGAGATGCTTCCTTTCCTGATTGAGTGTCTGATAAGTTCTCCACTAAGCCCTGTATTGCATTCACATTTAATTCTATTTTCCAACTTATTTCCAATAAGCATATGACTACCTATTCTTTATGAACAATCAAGACTACTTAAATGTAAATAAGGGAACTCATTTCAGTGTTCCTTTGTTTCTTAAAGACCTGCAATAGTCAGAATATCCCTCTCTGTATGTTTTGGTTGACAACCACAGCAAGATCCTTTAGTTCCCTTAGTGTTTATTGCACTTGTATTTAATACAGAAATTATCACTGAATGGCCAAGCAACACAATAGGTTGTGAAGGGTAATTGTGAAAACCAATAGAATTTGGTACAGTGATTTTTAACATTAAGGCTTAGATTAAATAAACAATCCCAGCTTGTTACCTACAATTGTGTATTCATTCAATTTCCCCCATATTTATTGTGATGAGACAGAAATAAAGAAAAGAAAGCTCAGTGGCTTAGGATGGAGGAAAGGAGCTACAGTATTTAAGACTAGACAAATTTCTGTGCGACATTGCTGTGTCATATAATTGACCAACTCGCTAATAGCAGTTCACAAATGGGAAAGTTAATTAGTATACACATTTATAACAGAACTAGATATGACTAGTTATGCAGACACATATGAAGCATCAATACTTCAGGTGTCTGCAAACACAAGTACCTCAGTGGGAAAAAATAACGTAAGATCATGATCCCTTTGGTTTCTTTCAGCTGTGTGTCTGCACTTCTCTAAATCATTGGGTGTTCCGGGGTGTGGATGGCAATTTGACAGAATTGCTAAAACCTTACCAGCCTTGGTAAAATCCAATCAAATTAAAACAAAAAATTCACAATGTATCTGCATATTTAGCACATTTGTGAAGAAATCCAAGCTCTTTCCTAAGGCACTACATCAGAAATAAACTTGGTTGTTAGTTTCTCAAAATAATCACCTCATCTTTTATTCAAAGGTTGTTCATAGACTTAAGATGTTAGTGTTAACATAATTTCCTATGAGGCTAATAAGAATTCAGAGCTCAGTTTCTCATTGTCAGATATTGCAAAGCTCTATGTTTGTCATTGGGACCAGATTGTCAAAAGAGATAGGCATCTTGATTTCAACCAAAGGGCAGTATAAGAGTTATTTCAAAAAAGTTTACCTTGAATGCCCTATAAGTTTCATTTTTTTTTTTTTCAGTAAAATGTTTATTTTAGGCTAAGTAATATGACTGGACCTCCAGGAAAACTGGAGGATGACCTCACTGGTCTGAGCTGACCTTGGCCTTCTTTTTTTCCTTCCATTTGATCTTTCTTTCTTAACATATTGCAGGAATCAAGAAGACAGAAGAGTTGTGACAGTGACCTCTTGCTTATCTTTGTCAACTGTGGTCTTAGGCTTGAAGGCCATGGATTGGCGAATGGAAGGTTATTGTAAAGTAAGTCATGTTACAGAACAGGAATTCTTCAGTCCAACAGCTAGGTTAAAAACATAATTTCCATTTAAAAAAAAAAAAACAAACCCAAAACCAAAAACCAACCAAACCCCAAACCAACAATATAGTATTTTAATAAATTTCAACAGAACAAGAATGATTTTGCCAAAACATGGGAAGCTGGGAAAAAAAGGGATACTTGCCAAATGCAATGGTAAAAGATACAAAAAGTCATTTTCAAAACAGACATTTTAGAGTTGAAACCCTCTGCTAAATTTAAAGCTGTCGGATTGACAGATTAGGAAGAACCTTGCAAGGTATTTTAGGTGTGATAGTGCAAAGAATTTGTAGTATCTAGGAAATCACTCAAAATTACCAGGAAAGATCAATATCTGATGATTCATTATGTTTACTTTACAATGAATGGAAATAGAAACATCGTTGTGTTAACTGTTTTTTGAGAGCTGTAATTCAATACAGAATTTTCTGATTATCTGATGATTATGTATTCATATTTGACTTTGTTTTCATAGTAAATTTGGACTTCTACCATCAGGTTGACTATATGAATGGATAATAAAATAAACACTGACAACTAAAAATAATGGAAAATATGTTTTAAAGTTGTGTGTGATGTAACTTCCCAAATAATTAAAAATACTTTTTTTCCAAAAAAATTAAAATAAATACTGAAAAAGACTGAAAGGAAAATACACTAGTTCTGTGTAGGATGCATCTGCTGTCCTTATTCCCCTTTCATATAGTTCTTCTCTGGCAAATTATAAGCAAAAGCTAAAAATCTTACTCCTACAAGAATCCCTAAATTATTCTGATAAAAGTACCTTAGATAACACTTAATAAAATGAGTCATATAAATTGTTCATTCCAATAAGTATAATATTTTGCTATATGACTTTTGCATATATATTCATTTTGGACCAGCAGCAAGTAATCATTTCAGACACATATAATGTGGTTTTGTTCTGGCGAAGGTGTTACATCAAGCATTCACAATGAAAGCATTTTGGTTTTCCATTAATAAGCTCCATTTTTTATTGTTTCAGACCTTAGCTCTGTGCAGTGCTGACTACACTCAGCTCTCATAAAAGGGTCTGATCCTAAGTTCATTGAAGGCGACAAGAAGACTCTCATTTATTTGAATAATTTTTTTCATGCAGACCTGAATCAGTAGGAATTGACAGATCTCAGTGTTACAGTTTCATAACCATAAGATATATTCAATGCCTTAGATTATTTTATTATAAAGAAGAGGGTTCAGATTAGTACAGTTAACTGGAGGAGAGCATCACAGAAAATGTACCCCTGATCTAATTTTTAATATTCAAAAAAATGTTATCTGCCTTTACAATCTAGCCCATGATCACACCTTGAGTGTGATCAAACCCATAAAACTTTGTTAATGTTGTCAAAAGTGGAATCTTCCTCAGAAAGTTTGAAATATAATAGGAGACACAGGCAAATTAGATTTCTAAAATTTTTGGCTTATAAGGATACAGATTCAGTGAAGTTTTCAGCACTAAGGCCTTGGCTATATTTTTTAAAAAGGTGAATTATTTGTAATCATTATGCAGGAAAATATCTAGTTTAGGGATCCAGGAAATGAAAGTTTTTCCTCAATTCTGTCCTGCGAGAAACAAATCTGTCACAGTGAGTGATCCAATCACTTTCTCAGAGCAAAGCATATCACTTAGGACTCAGTAGCACTATTTTAATTTCAGAACTTTATAGTCATTAATTTTGAAGTGTCTATTGAATTCAGCTGGGGAAATTATTTCGCTTTATTTTGATTATGGAAAAGCACCAATGAATCAAATATTAGACTTCAGCAGAACCGCTCTAGTTGCTCTGGAGGGGGCCACTGGTACCTCTGTGGTTCATCTCATTTTCATCAAGTCTAGACTCCAGGACTACAGAAAGATTTCTATTTCCTTTTCCCCCAGATTTGATGACCAGCACTATCTTTTCCTAAAGCACTTTGAGTTTAGGTTAGACGCATCTGCTATCAGCTATTTGTGACTGTAGTAATATAATGCTTTCAGTGGAAAGTCAGTATTACAGCGAATACATACTCCTAAATTTCAAGCAGATACGCAAAGGTGAAGTGTGCTGGCAACACATTCAGTATATTCTTTAAATCAGATGTGTCCTATGCTTTAGCCAATTACTTATTTTTGAGATAAGCTGACTGTGGTTTAGGTGCATTTTATTTGCAGTATGAAAGATAAATCAGCTATACTTAAATGGAATATAAAACAGTATGGTTTACCAGTGTCACTAAATGTAATATTTTCTTACAAATAATCTAGTTTTGGTGTGTCACAGGTACACCACCTGGGACTACACATGCAAACATTGAGGTACTATATTATTAGAGGTTAGTCTGAAATATGTGAGCCTCAAAGAGTCCTGTCCTATTCACAGTACAAATCACACGTAAGAATACAGTTGACTTCAGCACTGTACAAAGCCAGAGAGTATACAAGAAAGAAAAAAATAATAATCCATAACAAACTATTAAATTTCCACGCTTGGTTTAAAATGGGATTCTTTTAAGAGGGGAAATCTTGGTCTGTGAGACCGTGCTATCACAGTACGATTATGTTATGAGGCAGACTGAGAAAGAGTTCTGTACAGTAACTACATTCAGAAGACATATGATAAAAAAACAAAGTGGGATTTATTAATCAAAAAATAAGGGTTGCTGAAAACCTTCCAGTGTCCTCTCAGCAATGTTTGTTACCCAGCTGTCTTCCACCACTATTTTGGTTTGGCCTCTTTCAGGTTAATTACTCTAACAATGAGTCATTTTCATTTTCTTCTAGAGAACAAGAAGAAAGCAAGACAGTTAATTAGCCAAATCACCTTTCTTTTGATGCAGCCGCAAGTCTAGAAGCCAATTAAAAAGGCATCAGAGGACTACTGTTTGTCAGAGCGTGGATGCTGAGAGAGGAGCCTGGGGTGGACATCCCCCACTTTCTCTTCAACAGGTCAATCTGATAGCACAAACCACTCTTCTCTGAAGACAGGAAAAGCATGATACCGTTGAGGAAGGTGGAGTGTCTGCTGTTCTACCGCCCTGAATGTAAATCACCTGGTGGCTCACTTTCCAAGGGATCAAGTTTTATTCTGAAGGGAAAGTTTAATTTCAGTCACCCAAGAAAACATTCCGTGCAGATCACCCCTGCAAGAGGAGGTCCCCTAATATGGGAAGTAGTTAATGAAAGGACTATTGAAAAGAGGCATTTGTAGCCACAACTCTGAAAATAACTGTATATATGGTAGTGTGAGTGAAGCCCTAGTAAATTGAATATGCCTGTGTGTCTGAAAGGACATCTCTATACTTTCCGGTCAACAATTCTGAGAAAAAAACACTGAATAAGATAAAAGATGGCTTTCATCACCATCCTACAAGAGAACCAGAAGAATTCCTGCAGAAACCTGAAGCTCAGAGAAGTTTAGGGCTGGAATTATGCATCCTATGCTGAACTCCCTATTGATAATACGTAACAAGGGAAGTATCACTGAAGGCCTGATTTTATTTCTTAGATAAAATCTTACAGTGCCATATGAAGTCCAGCTACCAAGTGCTAAGAAAATGCTGATGTGAGGTGTGTGTTAAATTATCTGTACTTGGATTAGTCAGTCAAAATTGATTTCGATTCTGCATATCCAAATGAAGTTAACATATATTTAGAGTGGACTAGACAGAGATAGCTCAGATAGGAGGCTTCTTTTTTTGAACTTCTGCACTATTTTTCTGACTTTCCAAGTCTGTAGTCAAATGTTTATTTACCCAGGGTATCTGAGAACTGGATTTTCACACTCTCTGTGTGAAGTGGCACCCACAATTGACAATTCCTATATCATATGCACAATATGATGCTAAATTCCTTGTGAATATTCTTTAAGGCTTATATTATCTGTTTCTTCATTTTTTTAAGTCCCTTCCAATCATCTTTTGCCTTGCTTTTTGATTCCTGCACAGTCAATTCTGGTTTCTGTTTTATGTTTTTCTTTTTGTGGTTGATTGTTTAAAAAATTACAGTTCAATGGTTAATTTACATATGAAGTATTTTTGCCTCTGATCCTCAAATCTAATCCTAATTCAAGATATGGTTACAAATAAAAGCTATAATAACCCAAGTATAAAGCAGATAAAGAAATATGAACACTGAAGTAAATGAGATTAATATTTTTTTTTATATAAGCATTTTTCTATAGCTTGAATTGTGCAATTGTACATTCCCTTGCGATGTTCTAAGAACCATGCTGTGAAACCATAATGGATTTACCCAATAACTAAAATATTGCATGCCAACAAAGGGGTATAAGAAGACTTTAAAAAGAAAAAGTGTACTTTTAAAGCCATTATGCGAAACAGCACTGCTGTCAATGCATTAAAAGTCCTGCAGTAGAGGTAAATTATTTTGAAGTACTGCATGTATTCCTGTGCCAACTTCATTTACAAAGTGTGCCTCATGAAAGGAAGAAGATCATTAGATTTCTGCTCCATGGCCCATGGAAATTCTGCAGTGTTTCCTGAATATGTAGCCTATTCTATACACACTCATCCCACACATTAATGTCCTAGTGGTATATTTACTCAAGATTTGTAATGCTAGCTGAGATACAGGAAACCATTAATCAAAGATGTCTTTCACGCTTAGGGTAATGTAGATCTATCTGGAGCTTTAATCTGTTAAATTTCATCCAGACTTCACATTTTTCTCTCTAAACTTTGTGAAGGAGAAAAAGTTTAGTAGGTTTTTAAAAGCATAATAGGAAATTATCATAGCTGTAGGTGTACATGCAGCTAAAATGGAGTAAATTTGTGTGAGTGATCCTTCTGTTCTACAATTCTATAAACAGTTAGACACTCTAGGAGGTAAACTCCCAGTGTGAATTTATTCTTGCATAACTGTTTTTTGCCATAAGAGAAACTATTTAACTCTTTCCATCTCTCTTCCATACTCTCATAGCAGTGCAACAGACAGATAGACAGAGAGAGAGGGAGAGAGAAACATGTATGGCTTTCTGTTACACATGAACGTATGCTGACTGATATGATTTCTATCAAATGTATTCATAGATGGGAAAAAAGAAAAAGAAAAAGAAAAGAAAAAGAAAGGCAAGACTGATTTGATCTGACGGATTTGAAATTAAGCAACTAATAAGCATTTAAATTTTATATGCAAATACAGCTGGAATGCTTGGACATCTGCCTGTGAATAGGTGATGAACCAGTTGAGAGTTTATGTGTCAGGATTATCTGGCAGACCAATGCGGGTGATGTCTCTTACAGACTGCCTGATCAAGAAAATGAAGTTGATGAGGTCCTCATTTAACTTGAAGAAGTCTTATATTTGGTAGCCTTGGTTATTAGGGGTGTTTGATGTCTCTGGAGGGACAACCATCAGGGCACAAGTGATCCAGGAGATTTCTGGAGTACATTGATGACAACATGACATGGGTGATCAAGTAGCTGACAAGGGCAGATGCTCTGCTTGACTTGACACTTACAAAACACAAGGAAGAAATGATCTTGGGATGCTTTCCATTGAGAAAGCTGTTTGATGTCATTGCAAGGCCACTTTCAGTTAAATTTGAAAGGTCATGGCAGTCTAGGGAGGTTCCCGAGGATCAGAAGAAAGCACACGTCACTTCTTTTTTTAAGAAGGTAAAAAAAAAAGGTTCTGGAGAGTTACAGACTGATCACCCTCAATCCCTTCAAAAGTGACGGAGCAAATAAACCCATTTAGAAACCATTTCCAAACATACAAAGCGCATGAAGGTAATTGGGAGCAGTTAGCATGGGTTTATGAAGAGGAAATTATGTTTAGTGAACTGAATTGCTCCCTATGATGAGGTGACTGGCTTAGTGAAAGATTGAAGAGAGGTTGATGTTATTTATCACAACTTTGGAAGGATTTTGTTGCAGTGTCTCATAAAATCCTCACAGAAAAACAGCTACGTAAGTGGACAGACATTGACTGAAAACTGGACTAAACTGGTTGTGACCAGTAGCATGAAATCCAGCTGCTGGAAGTTACTAGTTACCACTGGTAACTGGAAGGCAATTAATAATGCTGTACTCACGGTGTCAGTACTGGATCCTATACTGTTTAACATCTTCATTAATGACCTGGATGACAGAAGAGAGCCCACTCTCATGAAGTTTTCTGGTAATACAAAACGGGGAGGAGTGGCTGGTGTGTCAGAGGGTTGTGCTGCCATTCAGATGGCATCTGATGCATTCAGATGCCATCTCCAGCTCAGCAGGCTGGAGAAATGGCTAAACAGGAACCTCATAAAGTTCAATGAAGAGAAATGTTAAGTCCAGTGCTTGAGGTGGAAAAACCTATACACCAGTGAAGGTGTCTAGAAAGCAGATTTGACCTAAGTGTCCTGGTGGACAAGTTGAACATGAGTCAGTGATATGCCCTCACAGCAAAAAAGAGAAGGCAAGCGTCACCCTTGGCTACATCAGGAAGAGCACTGCCTACAGATTGAGACAGGTGATTCTTCTCCTTTTCTCAACACTGGCAAGATGCACCTGGAGGGCTGTGCCCAGGTCTGTGTTCTCAGTACAAGAGAATTGAACATAGTGGAGCAAGTCCAGCAGAGGGCCATGAAGATGGTTAAGAGCTCGGAACACCGGACATAAAAAGGAGAGGCTGAGAGACCTGGGAATGTTTAGCCATGAGAAGGCCCACAGGACATTATATAAGTGCTTTAAATAGCTGTTATTAATTTTGGTTATATGCTTCCACAGAAACAATGAATATGAAACATCTCAGTCTCCTGTATAGGGTGATATTTCAAAGATAAAGAAGACAAGAGATGTAGGTTCAAATCAAACCACAGTGTGCATGGATTTAAATCTATGTTTTCTACAATTTGAGAGTAGGAAGAAGCCAGAAGTAGAAAAAAGGAGGAGACAGCTGTGAAATGAATGCTGGCTGGTTCTGTTGCCAGGGCTGGTGAAGATGAGTGTGCAGAGTTGGCTGAGAATGCTTGATTTTATACGGCTGGAAACTTTGTGGTCCAAGCCTGTGTGGGTGTGGGTGTATAGTGGTGGAATTACTCACCAGGTCCAAGACAGGTGGCATGCTCCTGGGAAAGGCTCAACTGTACAAGGGAGGTCAGTGGGATATTTTTTTTTTCATCTGGTTTTGCGTATTTAGAAGCATATTTGACTGAATGAGACTGAAATACTTCAGCACAACTCCAAAAATATGTTTGTGGATCCTGATAGGTCCATCGCCTTTGACTTGGTGCTAAATTGCTCAGTGCTATTAGAAATGCTAACGCTTCTGGAGAGGAACAGAAGCAGGTACTTCAAGAATGTTAGTGCTGCAAAGTGATTGTCTCTCATTTAAATAATACTACTCAGATAGCACATACTGATGCTGGACTTATGTGCCCTAATGGTAGCTGGACATCTACATCCCTTCTGTGTATTTTTGAAATTGTAACCTATGATTTATTGGGTATATCAGTGATTAAACATGCACACTCATATTCATCATTATTTGTACTTGGATGTATGACACTATTTTTCTCTTCCACCTGAACCATCATTAAGTTCTGCCTCTAATGTTCATGCCTTGTCAGTTATTTTTATCATAGTCTTCACACTCAGCAATATCTTGATAAAATAAATCCCCCTCAAAGAGTATTATTTCTCTTTGTGACACTGCTGCAATGTGTTCCTCATTTGGTGATTGTAAGGAGCTGCCATCTAAATCTCCTTCCTTCTCTTCACCTCCCCTCCCATGCTGTTCAGGAATGTGTGTACTGTGTAATCAGAACTTCCATCACTAGCAGGCCTACCAAACAGTGTATGTATGATCTCCCCGCAAGCTGGCAGCAGGGAAAACCAGAAGAACTTCATATTGTAAAATGTAATTTTATTAAATAAGTTATTTTCAAGTAGCATGTATTAGCTATATTAAAAATACCTAGAAATTAATTTGCAATTTTTAGTGAAAACACTCAATTTTGTAAGATTACTATCCCATTCTGTAATTAGCCTGAGCCCTGAATATAACAGTCATTGATAAATTTATTTCCAGTAAATTTTCCCCAATAGCCTTGAAGAGATATGTTCTTTCTTTTATAGTCTCTTTGTACAATCGTCTCTGCAAAACTCCTTTTTGCTCACTGAACTCCTTCAGTCTTTTTTTTTGTCACTAAACCCTTGGCTACTAGAGCTCTTTCCACCTGACCAGATTGCACAGTTTTCCCTCTTCTGCACTGAAATGCCTAATGCATCTTGATTTTCCAGGTCAACACTCATTCTTTTACCACTGTAGTCTAAATCCTCTTCCAAAGTCAATTGTTCAACTGCTGAGTTTCACTGACAACCCTTTTGCTGCCTTTTCCCCAAAACCATCACATTCTTTGATTTTGTTCTTCTTTCACTTTCTTTCACTTGTCCTGGGCAGTGGTGGTGGGGGGGGGGTAGGGGACAGGGAGGAGAAGAAAAAAGCCAGGAAGAAAAGCAAGAGAGAAAAAAGAAACAAAAAGAGGTCCTTTATGGTTTAAGACTTTATGAGCTTCTCAGTGGTCCAGGAAAGGAGAAAGGAATGAGAGATTATGAAGCCTGAAAGAGTCAGCTACTCAGTACTGTCCCATGAAACAGAAGCGGTATCGCTCCATGCTGCCATGCTCTAGTGATGGGGCTTGAATCAGGACCACCTCTAAACCTGCAGGTTTTCACCTAGGAAGTCACCTGAAAAACGGCTGTGTATCAGTATATAAACAGGGTGGAGACATGAAGAAATAGGACTCAGATTTGAATCTGAGAGGGCACAAAAATGACAGGTTAGCACTGTACAAACCTAAATATTATTGAAAATGTGTGTAAGTTCAGAGTATCCCACAACATTATTTTCTTTTAGATCTAATTATTGTACTTATTTTCTTTCAGAAATATTCCTAAGGTGTTTTTTTTCTCCTCTTTTAAAGCATAATTTTAATAAATATTTAATGCTTCAGCTATTTCCTATACAGCATGTGTGTAGAAACAAAATGTTCTTCATTTACTATCTTCTACACTGAAATGGCGTTCTTTTCCCTTTTCTCTCTCTCATACATTCCTACTTTTCTCACTTCTGCAGTGTTTTTCTTCAAGGCATTTTCTAGGTTACTAGCTAGGTCTGTCATGGGTTGTGCATTGAGATAAACATCCCGTAGTACATTTTGCATTAATTTGCTCCTACTCAAGTCAAATAGCACCAGAAATGACTTTGCTCAGAGAGGAATTGGACCTTTCAGTTATCAGAAAAGTCTTCGCCAGTTCCTGACTAGGCATATATTTATTTCCTAAAAACAGTTTTCAGTCACAGAGCTCACTCATTTCCATAGATATAGCAGTTTTCAGTCATTAAGACAGGGTGGAATTCTCCTGTGTATGCTCTAGGGCAATTACAACATTTTCAGAGTTTCTTGAACAGCAGATACTTTTCTGCCTGAATCATCAGGCAGTCCTGGTGTGAAGCTTCTCTTAAGTCTCAAGGCTGACCTGTGCTTTATCATAGAATCATGGAATAGTTAGAGTTAGAAGGGACCATGGGCAGGAAGACCTCCCACTAGACCAGGTTGCTCAAAGCCCTATCCACCCTGGCCTTGAACACCTCCAGGGATGGGGTATCCACGGTTTCTCTGGGCAACCTGTTCCAGTGTCTCATCACCCTCATGGTAAAGAATTTTTTTCTAGTATCCAATCTAAATCTACCCTCTTTCATTTTAAAACTATTACCTGTTGTTCTATCACTACATTCCCTGATAAAGAGTCCTACCCCATCTCTCCTGTAGACCCCCTTTTGGTACTGGAAGGCTTCCGTAAGGTCTCCCTGAAGCCTTCTAAAGACTGAACAACACCAGCTATCTCAGTCTGTCTTCACAGGAGAGGTGCTCCAGCCCTCTGATCATCTTTGTGACCCTCCTCTGGATGTGCTCCAGCAGGTCCATGTCCTTCCTGTGTTTTGGACTCCAGAGCTGGATGCAGTACTCCAGGTGGGGTTTCACCAGAGTGGAGTAGAGGGGAAGAATCATCTCCCTCGACTGGTTGGTCACGTTTCTTTTGATGCAGCCTAGGATGCAGTCTGCTTTTGTGGTTACAAGCACATGACACAAGCTCATGTTGAGCTTCTCAACAACCAATACCCTTATGTCCTTCTCCTTAGGGCTGCATTCAGTCCATTCTCCACCCAGCCTGTATATGTGCTTGGGGCTGCCCCGACCTTCCAGGACCTCGCACTTGGCTTGGTTGAACTTCATGAGGTTTGCACAGGCCCATTCTTAAGACTGTCCAGTGCCCTGAAGGAAAGGGTGTCATCCTTTCCTTCCAGCACGTTGACCATGCCACAGAGCTTGGTGCTGTCAGCAAACTTTCTGAGCATGCAATCAGTCACACTGTCAATGTTCCCAACAAAGATGTTAAACAGTACTCCAGGGTACCAATACCCTGAAGAACACCACTTATCACTGGCCTCCACTTGGACATTGAGCCATTGACTGAGACTTTTTCAGTGTGTCCATCCAGCCAATTCCTTATACACCAAGTGTTTCATCCATCAGATCCATGCCTTTCCATTTAAAGACAAGGACGTCATGCGGGACAGTGTGAAATGCNTACCCTTATGTCCTTCTCCTTAGGGCTGCATTCAGTCCATTCTCCACCCAGCCTGTATATGTGCTTGGGGCTGCCCCGACCTTCCAGGACCTCGCACTTGGCTTGGTTGAACTTCATGAGGTTTGCACAGGCCCATTCTTAAGACTGTCCAGTGCCCTGAAGGAAAGGGTGTCATCCTTTCCTTCCAGCACGTTGACCATGCCACAGAGCTTGGTGCTGTCAGCAAACTTTCTGAGCATGCAATCAGTCACACTGTCAATGTTCCCAACAAAGATGTTAAACAGTACCCAGGGTACCAATACCCTGAAGAACACCACTTATCACTGGCCTCCACTTGGACATTGAGCCATTGACTGAGACTTTTTCAGTGTGTCCATCCAGCCAATTCCTTATACACCAAGTGTTTCATCCATCAGATCCATGCCTTTCCATTTAAAGACAAGGACGTCATGCGGGACAGTGTGAAATGCCTTGCAGTAGTCCAGGTAGATGATGTCAGCTGCTCTTCCCTTATAGACCAATGCTCTAACCCCATTGTAGGAGGCCACCCAATTTGTCAGGCACATTTTGCCCTTAGTGAAGTTATGTTGGCTGTCACTGATCACCTCCTTATTTTCTATGTGCCTTAGCAGCAATTCCAGAAGTATCTGTTCCACGATCTTGCCAGGCACAGAAGTGAGACAGACCAACCTGTAGTTCCCTGTGTTTTCCTTTCTTCCTTTTTTAAAAATAAGGGCTATAATTACCCTTCTTCAAGTCAGTGGAAATGACTTGAACTTACATGACTTCTCAAATATGATCGATAGTGACTTAGCAACTTCATCCCCCATTTCCCTCAGGACCCATGGTGTTGTATCTCATCGGTCCCATGGATTTGTACACCTTCAGGTTCCTTAGATGGTCTGAAGCCTGTTCCTCTCCCACAGTGGGCAATTCTCTGTCTTTGCCTTCTGTGACTTGGGTCATGTGGTTAGAGCCCTTGACAGTGAAGGCTGAGGCAAAAAAGTCATTGAGTACCTCAGCTTTCTCCATATTCCAGGACTCCTGTTTTCTTCTGGAGAGAGCTCTTGCCTTTTCCACGTTAGTTACTGTGGCTGTTCCACATTTTCTGAATTGCTCAGTGCTTCAGATTTTCTTCCTTTAAATTCTTTTGTTTCATCTTACTTTCTGTGGCATTACATATTGTCCTGAGCTCAAACTTTGGAATTCTATTGACTATTGCTGTCATTATAATTCAGTAGTCCAGCATACAAACAACATTTTCCATACTTTAGTGATATTCATTGACCTAAAGGGTTCACAGCTTAGATAAGGCAGAAGGAAGAGGATATTTAATAAGACTCGAGGAGAAACTTTTTTGAGAAAGGGACTTAAGGAGAGGTGAAAATGAAGACAGAATATTTTGAAAGGAACTAGAAAATATGAAAACATAATGAAATCAGCTATAAAATGAGGAGAAGAAGGGGCAAAGTAAAAGCAGCTGAGGAGATGACAATACAGTTATAGACATACAGTGTAATGGCATTGTGATTGTATGTTGCAGATCTGTCAGCAATAATGGGCATTTTGAACAAAAAGCATGAAAATCAGAATAGTCATGGTGCGGTCAGGTGTTAATAGGGTTGATGGTAGATATGTGGGCAATGTAAGCATGGGGATAATGTAGTTGGCTCATCACCAGGTACTCTCGTTGTTCTGCTTCCCTGAAGGTAACCATCCCCCTCAGATTGGTAGAACTACACATGTAGCTCTCCCCAGCCTGATTCTGTCAAAAGAATTTGGTTTTTAAAACCTACTAAAACACTTCTCTGTGAGGGTTTTACAAATCAAATCATTCTGACAGAACTAGGTTAAGGAGCAGTTGTGCTTGTAGGTCTGAGAGAGCAGTTATCTTGCAAAAAGGAGACAGGGCAAAAATTAGCACCTGTGCACTAAATAGGATAGTATCCGTTAATAGAGGAGATAAATATAAACTTGAACAAATTTCTTAGTAAAAGGGAAATGAAAAGAAGATCTCTGTGGTGATCAAGACAGAAGCAGAGGAGGGAGTAGAGCACTATCAGTGGCATAAAATCTGGGATTTTTGAAGACGGGAGATACAGAACACAGATTTTGGGGATGCATGTAAAAAGGACCTCCTCACAACAAATATGTACAAGTGGCTACTGCTAAGGTTAGACAGGCAACCTTAGCAATGCAGTACCTGACATGTTGGGTTTCCATTTCTGCCATGCTGCTGCTTGCTCAGTTGGTTTCAAAAGCTTGTTTTAGAAAATCTTTATGGATGAAGCAACGTGTCCTGTTTCATGTGCTGGCTGGATAACAGCCCTGCGCTATGTATCATTCAGTATATGCAATCAATCAGGCAGCACCCTGTCTTGTTTATCCACCTCCCACAGTGTTCATTTTGCAATCTTCATTTATTCCATACAAAAAGCAAGGCATCTTACAAAACATGGACTCTGAAGATCTCTCAAATGCCCTTTGGGAAGCTGCATATATTCCTTGAAACATGTTAATCTCTCACATGTACTCTCACTGAGGATGAAGAAGGAAACTACAGCTTCATCCTAGTTTACGTTATGCTATGAAAGCACTTCTGAGACCCCCACCCTCCTTAATGTGCCGCCTTCTTCCTTGTGCATCAAGACGCATCAGTCTCAGTTTGTATATCCACTAGTGCCATCACTAATGGAACAGCAAAAGCCAATTTTATTGTCTAATGTACTTGCCGGCCCATGTACAAAGTCCTTTATATATTGTATAACTCAGTTAAATCACATCCAGTTCTTTTGAGACTAATAAAAACACAAATCTGACCTGGAGTTTACTCTTTGCCAAGTTTATACTTCTCTTTTCTTCCCTGAGGTGCTGTAGCCGCTTAATAAAAAGGTCACAAACAATATTTCCTAGCAACAATGAATATTTTCTTTAAAACGGCTAAATAATTTTCAGTGAAACTGTTACTAAGAAGAACAGCTCCCCTGACTCTGATCAAGCTCTTCAGAAAGGCAGCCAAGAAATGAAAATACTAGGAGCTTGCTTTAGCAATGAACTTCAGCATGAGACTTAAAGTTAGGTGATTGCTTAATTACCTTGCTGGATTTGTATCTAAGAAAATTATAAGCTATAGAAAAAGGTCTTTCTAAATATCTAGTTAAAACAGCAATTTCATAATTGCTTCAAGCCAACCTAAATGGAATGAGACAAGGAATTCTACCTTCTGTCCCATCTCCAGACATACATTTCTGTTGGACTGAAGAAGTGAGTCACCCAGTTCAGGGAATTAATCCACATGCAAATAAATCCCCTATTTGTGCCTCTTAGCCTCCCTCCATTCCCCGGGTTAGTTTCTTGGTAGAGCCTAACATGCAGTGTGGATGCAAAAACATGGCAGCAATGTTCAGCTCAGATTAGCAGAGAAAGGAAGCTTGTCCAGGTAAAGAGCAACTCTTACTTATGTTGGAGTAAAGCAATTGTGAAATTCCAGCTACAGAGATCTAAAACTGCATGCCCATATCATACCAGCAAAATTTGTTTGTTTATTTTAAATCGAGAGCATTCAATCAAATCAATAAACACAGTTATCATATATTCAAGAGAAAATAAAATGTTCAGAATTTTGGTATAAACACTGCACACAGTTTTAAGCAGAGCAGAAATATGTATTGGTTACTGCAACAAATAGGAGACTACTGGGAATTTATTATGTAGTTTCTGAAGCTGCTTTGTACATATTCAGTAGACTATAATAGCTTCTTTTAAGAAGCTAATTAGCTGCATTTCAAGAAGTGGTAATGTCCACATGGAAGGGTGTCTCTGCAAGGCACTGATTATGTCACATCTGGGCAAAAGACTACCTAACCCATTCCACTTCACAGTATGAAAGGTGTAAGAAAAAGCCAATTACACAGATACTAGTTAAACATTTGCTTTTCCAATTGCAGAAGCTTACGAGATAGCTATACGTCAACCATACATATGTAATATTGAAACAAGATGTTGCATTTAAATTGAGATTTCTTTGATAAAATTTCATGTGAATTCAAGATGCTTACCTTTTTCCCACTGAGATGGTAGGGGCAGGAGGCATGAACAGTGTATTTTCAGACAAAGACTAAATAACTGAGGTGATTGGATTTTTTTTTTAGACTTCCAAGTATAAATAACCATTAAAGTGAATGTTTATATAAAGACAACTGTAGTAGCTGACAAACTTAGCTCAGCTACAATACCTGGCACTTAAACATTCATATTAATGCTATGGCTGAAGGAATTTTTTATTTCTTAGTGTGTGAGCATGCCCATAAGCAAGACAGAAAACATGGATTATGTAAGTAAGAAATCTCTAGTGATTCTGTGGAAGGAAATGTAAGCAGGTGCCATATGAAGACATCAGCCCTGACCTACAGTAACTGCACTTTTCTAACTCTCATTGTCTGTGTCTCCCAACTGTGCCCAGCTTGCAGCCACCATAATTATGTGGGCAAGCATTCATCAGGGATCAGACCGAGCCTATTACTTTCGTTGTCTGCTGTTGCTACAAGAAGCTGGTAGAAATTAAGTTAGCACATTAAGCCATTGAACATTTTAACCCTCTGATCTGTAGTTACACTAGGCAGGAAATAAATTTATAACCCACAGGAAAAAAAAATAAAGAAAAGAAAAGAAAAAAAAAGCCAGCCATGATTTAAAATCTGCCTCAGTGTCAGAAAAGATCAATTCCTACAGATAACTTCTAGGAGTTAGTGTGTGCTCACTAGGGCTTTGGTCCAGAAAAGCACTTGCACTGAAGTACAGACATTAAGTTAAATAAGTACCCAAAAGTCTGCTGAATCAAGGCTGAAAGTGGTGCTATGCATGTTATTTAACTTGTCTTTTGTAAAGTCTAGTGAAAATTCGACTTTTTCATCCCTGTATTTCAAAGCAATAACTCTGTTCAGTTGACCGAACCACTGGATTTTTCAAACGGCAATTTGAAGTACCATGCCAGACATTTCTTTGGTCTTGGACACTGGTCATACTGGATCTTCTCTGTTCCAAGCAGCATATCAGCTTTTTTGCATTGCCAGAATCTTTAAGGATTTAAATAAATCTGAAAAAAAAACATACTTTTTCTGTGATGGAGATCTGCCAGACTGTGATGCTCTGTCACAGCTGGGCTTGGCTTTCTGGCAGGTGGTGATCACAAGGGAAGCTGGAGTTTTCTCTGGACTGCTTGCGTTGTTTGAATTTATTCCAAATAGACATCAGACACCACCACTCGGGGTGAATCCCAGCTCTGTATTAGATCTCACAGCATCACGAATAATATCAACAGAGAAAAGACACACATGAAATGAAATGCAAACAAATAGGATCAAGAGTTCAAAACAAATAGCTTTGCCATTACTGTAGGGAGGTGAAGTCATCTACTGCTTAATATTCATGGTGTGTTTAAAAAAAAAAAAGAAACAGGTTAGGACTCTAAATGCTAAAGAATAAGATTTTATCTTAATTAAGTCAATGTGTACTTTTTACTAGCTAAAAAACAAGGGAGACAGTGGGCATACATTCATTTTTTATTATTGCCCTCAGGCTTCTCTGTGTTCTTTCTCTTTCTTTTATGCTATCCCATGTTCTCACCCCCATGTAAACTCTGATAGATTATGTCAATGCATAATAGAGGGCTGCTGACAGGTTGCTATCTGCATTCATCTGATGTTGTTCTGCTTCTTTCATTATCAGAACAAAATTTAAAGGCCAATGAGCATGGAAGAATGCACATTGGCAAAGCTCGGCAACATTAAGGGTTCATGTATATCTAAAATTTTATATGGTCAGACCAGAGCATAAAGTGGGAGGCAGGGTAGGGAGAGGAAGAAAGAAGAAAACAAACCACCCCCCAAACCAAAAGCAAGCCAGGGATATAAGCTAATTCTGTGTATGGCAAGTTTGTAAAATCTCCCTCTTTTTGCATTTATGTCACCAATAAAATTGTATGGTTAATGGCAATTAATGGCAATTAGGAGCTCAACTCTGCTTATTGGCTGGAATATGTGTGCTGCTTCTGCTGTAGAGAACCTTATAGTTTAATTTTCATTTGTTACTACGGATGGCAAAATAAAGGTCTCCATGACGATCTCAAGGGCTTTATCTGCAAGTCTGTACTATATATCATTTTTCTTTCTCAGTTTTCTGCAGTTAAAAAACTGAACACACTCTTACTCCCAGAGTACCCCTAAAATATTTCCAGGTATTTGCATCTTACTACCAACACCACCTGATGTTCTTGTGTAAGAAGAAGAACATTCTCCCACAGCTGTGAGAGAGATGCGATATGATTCCTGAGAGTGCTAGTTTGGCCAAAGTTAAGGAAACTTAATCCAGTGTTTGCATATCAAATGAAAGATGGCAAAGAGGCTCTTGCATGCTGGCCAAGATTCATGGTTTCCTTGTGTTACATGCATTCCATCTGAATTAAGTAGTCAAACATTTTTCCATGCTGCAAAAAAATACTTAGTGTATGTAGCATTTTCATTTCCAAAGTTGTGTCAGAACTGTCTGCTCCTAACTGTTCTCCTTTTCAGCACACTTTTTGAGCTTTTGGTGCTTCATCACAGCTCTGTGAGTTGCATTCAGTGTTTGAATATCCCAGAGAGTGTATTCAACCTACATGTGATTGATTGTGCAAATGATTTCTAATACCGCTAATGCAGAGTCTGGGGCAAGTTGCCTCAGTAGTTAGCCTTCAATTTAGGCATTAGCAAAATAAGATAATAATATGCAATTAACTATCCCACAAGCATATTATATGGCTTACTTGGTTAATGCTTATAAGGCACTCTTTGGAAATGAAAATGCTACATACACTAAGGAAACCATGAATCTTGGCCAGCATGCAAGAGCCTCTTTGCCATCTTAATCATATACCCCACTGCAGTAGATTCTACAAAAAAAAAAAAAAANAAATTTAAAAAAAAAAAAAAAAAAAAAAATTAGTTAGCAGTGGCTTTTTCCTGCTGTTGCTTCCCTTTCTTTACAACACTCCAGTGATTCATACACTTAGGAAGATCGTACGAAGTCAAGTATCAAGTGAGAGTCCCAGATACATTGGCCTTCTCCACCTAAGATGATTGAAACCTACAATTTCTGGGAGAATGGCTCAGCCAAAGGTAACTGGCAGTCCTGGGAGAGGAAGAACTACACATGTCTTTCTGGGTCTTTAGTAAAATTAAGGAAGAAATACAGTCTTTGTGCATGAACCAATAAAAGAGAGCAGTGTTCTTCAGCAGTGGAAGATCCTATGAAAAATTAACTTAAAGGTGACCATGGTTGATGTTTAGATAAATGCTATTGCTTCTAAGAGGCCTGTTTCTCCCCTACCATGCTGGTGGAAATAAAAGGTAAAAAACTTTCTAAAATGGAATGTTAGTTATCACTGCTGTGTCAGCTGATCCAATATTTCTACGCAGTTACAGAGCTCAGAGACGGAGAAGACCTCCTGCACAGCATCACCAAATGCTGTCTTCCAGTCCAGCATTGCTGCTGAAACAATGGTACCAGCCAGATGCCCTCATCAGTCCTAATTTAGTGTTTACAAAATGTTCTCAAAGGATTTATTTGAAATTGCTTTTGTAATAATTTTCCATATTTAAATCCTGTTGACATTTAGTATTGTAGTAGCTTGTTCTGATAATCTGTTTTTAAATAAGTACTTTAGGAGAGCAGGCATCTTGGGAGAAGAGAGAAAAATAATGGGTCTGGGTCTAAGATGATTAATGTTCATTATTAAACCTGTTATAATACCACCTTTGTAGTTGAACTGGTGAACATATGGTTGTGTAGAATACCTGATTTCTGGATAGGTTCTTTCCAAGAACCTAAGTTTGAAATTTCTTCCTCTGATCAGACCTTATTTAAGATTACTTATTTATTAGTTGTTAAGTTATTAATGATAAACAGAGTTCCTAAATGAATTGTCTTTTCTGCAGCTGAAATCTGTTTTAGTTATCTGTCACATACCGAGGCAGGACTCACTGCTGCATTGGCACTGGAGTGCTGTATTAAATCCTCCCAGGAAATTTGTTTCAGAGGTGCCAGCTTTTGCTGCTGTCTGTACAGAGAGCCAAAGTGCTTCAACAGAGACTCAGTCTCCCACTCTGCACATGCAACTAGCCTGAACACCTCCTCCTACTCAAGATTCATAGCACAGAGCCCTCATCTGAAGAGGAGTTGTAGAACAACTTTTTGCACTGTTAGGAGCACAAGGGAGTGGCAGTTAAGGGCTGTATGTGGGTACTCATGAGAAGACATATGGCTAGCTGGTGTCTGCTTCCTCTTACTTGGATATAGCATGACAGTAGGTCTGTCTCTGAATGAGTGCAGAGCTTCTTCACTAAGGGAAATGGATTATCCAGCCATGTAGGAAGAATTCACTAGCTGAGCCGCTACACTTCAGATCTGTCAATGAAAAAGCCAGGCACAAGGGTGCCATGGGCCAGATCCAGCTAATGGACCATAAATTGGATTATGCATGCCCTGATAAGTAAAACTCCAAGCAAGAAACTGGTTTTCAGTTTGAGGAGCAAAGCATCTTATCTACAAGGTTTTTCTGTAACCTGTAATAAAGCCATTCTCCACCTTTCCTTCTCCCCCTTGAAGCTAAGTTCTGAACAGAAAGCATGACAAAATTTATGCAGCCTGAGAAACAGAATGAGGGGCCCTAATTCTGCAGCTTGTTAATGGAGCATTCCCTGGCACTGAAGGCAAGCCAGATTTGTTCCCTGGTCCAAGAACTGCATATGCATTTTCCCTTGGATCAGGTACCTGAGGAGCAGAGGGAGCAGAGATTACCCAATCCATTAGCTGTTGAGCTACTTAGCAGAACACTAAAATTTCTATTCTGAGATTACTACTTTCAGGTGTATCAGAGATGCAAGTCTGGCAGTTTTCTCTTACTTTCAGCTTTATTATGCTGACTTCATCACACTGAAATATCTATCCCCAAAATTACTGTACATTCATGTCTTATCTGTAGAAAATGTAAGACCAAGCAGCAGTACCTGGTATATGTGTATGTAAATGCAAGGGTAAATGTACTGGAGAGGCCTTTTAAAATGACTGCAACCACTGTAAGAGAGATAATTATCCCTCCTCCTCACACCCTGAGAGAGCTGCAGCTGTGGGAGGGGGAAACTGAAGATAACATGTGTGTGTGAACATAACACTGCTGTTCAAAGCTTGATTTTATGGACTCTGTCTACTCCATATCCTGGCACAGGGACCCCAGCCCTTCATCTTTTCTAGCCTCCTTTTCACCACCCCTTTTCTTTCTCAGCAGCCACATTTAGCAGTTTCTGTTTCCTCTGTGCTGTTTCTTTCCCCACTCTTCTTGTCCTTGGATCTCTGTCCATACTTCTACTTCCACGGCAATAGATCTGAAAAGAACAAAGATGTGGAAAGAAGAGTGAGAGAAGAGCTTGTCTTCATAATCTCCACATCTCTTATAGCATTTGCTCCTCTAAGCTTTCATGCTAATGCGTGTAATTCAGATTTTGATTAAGGATGCAGGTTATCTGTTTACTTGTTTGTAGATGACAATATTTTAATTAAGTTATGTCAGATGTAACTGTGCATGTGTGACTGTGATATGGAGCTGAAAAGGTTAACATCTATCAAAAGATGAGAGATATAGCCATCAAATGATGGCAATATGGTGATGGTGAAAGCTCAGAAATAGGTTATAAAATTCCCTGAGTTCTCATATTTGCTCTCTTACAGATAGTCTTTGTGCTCAAAAAATTACCTACTCTCTTTCTGCTATCTTTACAATGGCAGTAATATTTTCTCTTTACAAAGTGACCACTAAGGAACAAATCGTTAACATTTAGTGCCTCTTGTATATGCACTGTCAAGCCATAATGAGCTGTTTTGACATGGTCCTTATGCATTTAGTACTACTAGAAGCTTTATTATTATCATTAAATGAATTACTGTCAAGAGAGTTTATGACAAGTTCTATTAATAATAACGTAATAATAAGTAAAAAAAAAATAATGGAAATGAATGATTTGGGAATCAATACTTCATTGTTCTGCTCTTCTGGTGTTTGATGTCTGATTCTGATATTGACAATGTTTTGTTTCTGCAGATCTAAGTCTAAAAAGGCTAGGATCTTATTTATATGTATTTTTTCCCTGGTACAAGAAGAGATGAATTGTAATACAATAAAGCAAATTAGGATGCATTATACAGTACATTTAAGAAGCTAATTTGAATAATCACATCGCTTGATCAAAAGTTTATTAAAATCAGTGGGAGCCTTAAATGGATTAGCTTAAATGTTTTTTTTAAATGAGATCCTTAGTATTTTTTCTAATAGATATTTGGACTGTACTTGCTGTGTGTAGTCAGGAGATAGCTGGCAGTTAAGAACTTTAAGTTAAAAAGAAGAACAAATTCAAAGGAAAAAGATCTGTTGACTGAAGACTCAGAAGCAACTCAAGAATGAAATAATTGTTTTCTGCACCTGAGGAGAGGAAATACTACAAAGATTTAGTGCTTCACCTCCATCCTCAAAGATTACTCAGATGTGTGAGGAGAAATATGGTTTACAGAGCAATGAGAAGAATGATTTACAGTTGGGCTATGACAGATAGTTGGTGCTGACCACTCCCCAAAGACCTGAATGGGATGGATTGCCTCACTCAAAGTTAAAATATCACAGGTAAGAGCCTTCTATGAACTGATTATGGCTTTCATTCTGGAAGATGAAGGAGTCTGAACATTGGAGATTTCCAGCTTTCAGTTCTTTTTTCATATACTTCCTTCTTTCTTTTGGGACCATGGATATTCTGCATTACTTTGGAATCAGCCCTCCCTTTTGGGACTCTGGAATAAGAATAACACAATCTGGTACAGGAAAGTATGTTGTCAGCAATTAGAGTCTTTTCTTATAATTAATTCCAAGATCTTTTTAACCAAGCAGGATTCAGCTTACAGTGTGGTGCTGTGCACATGAAATTCCTTTCATCCTGAAACAACAGGCTGAAGAACTGAACGAACAGGAGCTGGCTACACAAAAGTAAGAAAAAGGAATTTGAAAAGAAAATTCTACAGATGCTAGAGGAACAAATCTATGCCACATAGAACTTCTTTCCGCATTGTGCTTGGTTAGCATATTACTGAGTTCAGCCTACACCTGCTTTTCCCCCCTCCTTAATTTCAATTATAATGTGCTCTTTTGTGTTGCACCATTTATTACTAAATGAATCAAGTTCTAAGGATGTGCATGCAGCCAATTTATTCATTAGATCTATTGTAGTGGAACTGAATAAAAGGTTTTATTATCAATCTCCTTAATTTTCAGATAGAATTTAGTGGAAATCAATATTAGAGAATGTATAATTGCTAAATCTTCTTAAATTAATAGACTCATTCATTAAGGCCCCCAAAAATACTTAGCTGGTATTTCTTGTGACTTTCTCTAATTAATTAGCAAGTAGAAAACGATAGTGAGCAGAACAGCTTTTGGCAATCATATGGTGGAATCTGAAGACCAATCTTGAGGAAGAATTAATTTGTATATGTATGTACACTATTTCACCCTCAAATTGATTATAGGAGAATGCACTGCATAAGAAGACAAATGGTAGTTGTATGCTGATGGTCGACAAAAAATCCAGTACCCAACAGGTGGTTTTCAGCAGTTCAATCTGGGACGCATACCAATCTGTAGTCACTAATGAATAGCAGTCAGTTTTAAAAGCTTTTGTATTAAATATAGTGCAATCTATCTATATAAAACTGCATGGCATGTATGCAGTATTTGTGAGATTTTCATTTGTGTCTAACTAGATTAGATTTCTGGGCCAGAAATGAAGAAACAAAGAACTAAAATATGCTGAAAGAGAAGAGAAAGTGATCAAAGGGTCTGTAGTCAGGTTCTGTGCTGTTTGAATACGAATATATGCTCTCATGGAATTGTCAGAGTTGGAAGAGACCTCTAGAGATCATCTAGTCCAACTTCCCTGCCAAAGCAGATTGCCTAGAGCACATTACTCAGGACTGCATCCAGGTTGGTCTTCAAAACCTCCAGAGAAAGGGACTCCACAACCTCCCTGGGCAGCCTGTACCAGTGCTCTGTGACCCTCACCATAAAGAAGCTTTTTCTCATTTTTGAACAGAACTTCCTGTGTTCCACCTTGTGCCCATTGCCCCTCATCCATCTTCATATTTGGGAGTTGCAGGTTTTACTTTGTCCCAAAATTTAAGTCTTGGAGGAAAGGAATACGCACTCATGAGTGTCAACTACTATTGAGCTTCAGCAGTGACTGGTCACCTCCTCCAAAAAACTTGTTGATAACTGTTCACTGGAATTTAGACTGAGTCTGGCATTTCCAATGTCATAGCACAAGTTGCTAGGATAAAACCTTGCTGCTACAAAGCATGAAAGTTAAACTCCTTTTAGCTTTAAACTGTCTAAAGAAAGAAGTGTGCAATGAACCCCCAAGAAAAGGCCTGCTGAGAGTGCCTTTCTGATCTCTGTTTCTGGCTTGTTGGGACCATTCCTTCCTTTTCTGTTCCCAGCAAGGTTCCACACTTTGTATTTTCTGTGTGTTTAAGTATTGTGTCTAGTGACTGAGGGACGGACCATACATATACATACTCATAGGCAATGAATGGAAATGAATCTGGGTCCTTCGTCTGTGACAGAGAAGTGGGAGAAGAAGAATATGCTCCCCCATATGACAAAGTATCTCATGTATTGCCTCTCTGGGATGGCCACAGAGAAACTGGAGCTGCTGTCAAGTGTACTGGGCCTCTGTACTGTCCTTTCTGTATGGCCTAGCTATACAACACTTATGGAGTATCATTATTGTTTTTCTTAAACAAACTAACAAGGTGAAATACTATCACAGTCCATGATCTGAGATGAAGTACGGTGAAGAATAAAACCAAGCACTCCCAGTACGAGAGTTTCATCACAGTTAGCAGAGGTATTGCTCTCTGACTAGGAACAGTGATACTGAAATAACACAGCTACTTTTCCCTGAACTGACTTGGGGTAATACAACTTCAAGAGTCTTGAAACACAATAAATATTACTTCAACTAAGACGGAAAAAAAAAATCCCCAAAAACTAAGGAACTCTGCATCGCATTTACAGGGCCCACCACTGAAAAGTTCTCTATCGTTGATACAGATCAGCTTCATAAGGTTCATTCTCTACTATTCACTGGACACATTGAATCTATGGGCTATTTCCCGAATGCATGCTGTGGCAAGACCCAGATATCAGAGTGCCTCTCCTACAGTCTCTTTCCCCTTGAAAGAAAACCCGGCAGCATTGACAGGGAGCGAAGTAATGCCTGTTTAAAATGTAGCAAAATGACTTTCAGGCACTACACCTCAGTACTTGCTACTGCTCAGACACAAAGCACACAAAAATCCCCAAAGCAGCACCAGAACAGAAAAATTCTGGGAAATAAGCAGCAGTGTGAGACAATAATATGAAAATAGATTGACCGTTTCAGGTAAGGGCACTTTTGTTGATATTGCACTGGATCAGCATAAGCTGGTTTTCTTAAATTAGGTTGATTTTATATTCTTCTCGAGAAGAATATAAATGTATCCAGAAGGATACATAAAAGTGGACTGAGCACAAGTTCTTGCTTTTCAGAATGATGACAACATGTTTTAATCAACGGCTTTGTTGGTTTACAGAAGTTTACAGAAATGCCCGAAATGGAATATGCTGGGGAGTCACATCTTCCTCAGATTGTGCCAGACTGTCCCGTGATTTGATCAAGTCCCGTGATCTAGTCCAGTACTGCTGACACGTATGATACTGAAATTAGGCATTTAGCATTGTAAAAGTTTTGTTCCTGGTTCTTTTGATCAGTTACAGTCAGGATAACAAGTCTGAATAGCACCTACTTAGAAAAATCTCCCCACAGCTCACAGTATCAGAAAATACCATGTTTAATTCTCTCGTGTGTTCTTTTATTTCCTTTCACACAGTCTGAGTGCCCACTGACTTTGGAGCTATCGTGAATCTTAAATCTATTCCCTTCAGCTTATAATTTTATAGCATTAATACTTTCCCATAAGCTGATGAGAAAAGAAGAGAGAAAAAAAAGATGTATTGATTCTCTATGCCATCAAAACAGAATATTTCCCCTCTTTTGTTTTGTTTTCAGTACTCAAGTAATATGTAAATTACTTACAAATTAGTGTAACCGTCTCATTCTATACTAATTAACAAGAGAAAAACTTATGCATTCCTTTAGAAATAAACACATTTCTACAAAGTAGAGGGATCAGGTTTTTTATTTCTTTAAATTTGATTAAAAGTTATTTTAAAACCATGAGTTTAAATTGCATTGTCACTTGTAATTTGAAATGATACAAATTTTTAATATATGTCTGTTTAAAATGTTGCAAAACAGTAACTGTCATTTCCTGAGTAACATGGCATTTAGAATACCGCTAAAGAATATGTTGTATATGCTTAAAAAAGTATAAAAATTGAGCATTTAATCCTGTTTATAGTTTTGAGAAAATGTATGAGTCTAGGTTTCAGATGAAGCTCAGAGAGCTGATGCTAGAAGGAGGCAAAATTTTCTGTTGTGTTTATTTGTACAATTTATTCTGGTCTAAGCTGAATAGACACTACAAACAACCTAGACAAAAGACTTTCCTAAATTCCCTGTGAGCCAGAAATTTGGAGGAAATTTTATGTCAGAAAATGCTAATACACTGTTTCAGAAATAACTATCGTTGTGTCTGCTCCCTGAAATTGAAATTCTTGTCAGTTGCCCATTTCTGTTCTTTGTAGAGTTAAACTTGACAAGAAGAGTAATCTTATTAAGCAGTAGCCTGGCATCATATAGCTTGTGGCTGTGGTTAAATTGTAACTCCATTGTAAATCAACTGAGAACCTCTGAGCACCTATAACTAAGTGCACATGTACCATCAATGCAGGGACTCCACTCTGACCCTGGAAAACCTGGACAGGCTGGTTTTCCCTGAGCTACAGAGTCAGAAAGCTTTGGATCTTGGTCTTGAAGAAATCTATGTGGAAGTCTGCTGAAAAACACTGGAGTAACAAGGCGAGTGAACGAACAACAAGATATTCAGGTCTCTAAGCTGAATACAGACTGCTCATCAGCTCTGCTGGGAGCTGCGGCTATCAGAAGATTGCTTGGAAATGGACAAACTGGGAGTACCATGTCTTTATCTCAAGTGCAGTGTTTTCCTGGCAGATATGTCTCAAAAGCTGGGACACTGAGACATCTGTGGGAAAACAGCCTTGTCCTGTATTAACTTTTGTCAAACCCACAATATTTATGACCAAGTGTGCTGTCTTCAGTAAAATTTTCCCATGAAATAAATTTAATCTAAAATCGGTTAGCTAGGTCTAGTTGTTATGTATATTAAAAAAACAAATTATGGAACAGAAAAGCACCAAGAGCTAGTCAACAGAAAATGTATGTTGCATTAGTCAGCATGGGTTTATGAAAGGCAGATCCTGCCTGATGAATCTGATCTCCTGCTATGACAAGACAACCCAATTATTGCATGAGGGGAAGGCTGTGGATATTGTCTACCCAGACTTTTGAAAAGCATTTGACACTGTTCCCCATAAAATTCTCATGGAAACACTGGCTGCTCATGGCATGGATGAGTATATGATCTGCTGGATTAAGCCCTGGCTGGCTGGCTGGTCCCAAAGAGTGGTGATCAATGGAGTTCAGTCCAGCTGGCGGCTGGTCATAGGTGGTGTTCTTCAGGGATGAGTGTTGGGACCATTTCTTTTTAGATCTTTAGTGAAGATATTGATAAGGACATAGAGTGTATTGTCAGTAAGTTTGCAGATGACACCAAGTTAAGTGGGAGTGTTGATCTGCATGAGGATAGGGAGACTTGGATAGATTGTATGAATGGGCCAGCATTAACGGTATGAGCTTCAACAAGACCAAGTGCCAGGTCCTGCACTTGGGCCACAAGAAACTCATGTGTTGCTACAGGCTTGGGGAAGTGTGGCTGGAAAGCTGCCTGGCAGAAGAGGACCTGGGGGTTCTGGTTGACAAGCGGCTGAACATGAGCCAGCAGTGTGCTCAGGTGGCCAAGGAAGCCAATGGCGTCCTGGTTTGTATTAGAAAGCAGAAGTAGGGAGGTGATTGTCCCCTTGTACTCAGCACTGGTGAGGCCATGCTGTGATTATTGTGTCCAGTTCTGGGCACCTCAACACAAGAGAGATGTCAAGGTGCTGTAGTGAGTGCAGAGGAGGGCAACGAGGCTGGTGAAGGGTCTGGAGAATAAATCTTATGAAGAGTGATTGAAGTTTAGTTTGAGGAAGAGGAGGCTGAGAGGAGGCCTCATCATTCTCTACAACTACTTGAAAGGACAATGTAGAGAGATTGGTGCTGGTCTCTTCTCACAGGTGATAGAACAAGAAGGAATGACTTCAAGCTGCAACAGGGTAGGTTTAGACTGGACATTAGGAAAAAATTCTTCACAGAAAGAGTGGTCAGACACTGCAATAGGCTGCTCAGGGTGGTGGTTGAGTTATCATTCCTGAATGTGTTTAAGAGTTGTTTAGATGTGGTGTTGGGAGATATGGTGCAGGGGAGAACTTTGTAGAGTGGGGTTGATGGTTGGCCTCAATGATCCCAAAGGGTCTTCTCCAATCTGAATGATTCTATGATTATTGAACACTGCAATTATGTGAATATATACTTCTTATCTAAATAGGTATAGCAATTTTTGAGCAAAAATCTGGCCTTGAAAGTCCAGAAACCTAAGACTCAGTGGTCCTGTTGTGAATGCATATGTTTGTAAACAGTAGGGAGAACTTGCAGCTTAAATCTGCTTTAAAATTTCAGAATACTCAGCCACTTAGGTTTTTCAGGAAGAATTGCAGAAGAGGTATGTGTGCCCCAGGTCCAGTTTCTCACAGAGAATTAGAAACTAAATCAGGTCACAGAAAGAGGTTTGACTTAGCAACCACAGTCCTTAATACTTTCCTGGAGCTGGCTATACTGGCCAACGCAAGAGCTGGTAAAAGGGCCTTCTAGGAGCTCACTGACAGCATATTGACTCAGACTGTGCAAGATCTGGTTTTAAGTCCTTCCTCTCCCATTCGAATTTCATCACTGATGTCCTAGGTGACTTCTGAGACATAGTTTCGGGTTTTTTGGCATTTCCTGGTAAAACTGACAGAACGACCAAGACACCACAGCTCTCTAGCTGATGACTTAAAATAATACAAAGCAGATGGAGACTCTCTTTTTACAAGGAGTCACATGGAAAAGATAAGTGGTCATGGGTACAAGTTACTCTCGGGGACATTCTGATTGGACACAAGAGGACAATTTTTTGCCATTAGAACCATCAGCCATTGGAATAATCTCCCCAGGGAAGTGGTGGATTCCCCAATATTGGACAGCTTTTAGATTCAGCTGGACAAGCTGCTGGGATATCTTGTCTGGGCTGTACTTTTGCTAAGAAAGGTTGGACCAGCTGATCGTTGAGGTCTCTTCCAACTTGGTATTCTATGATTCCATGATTCTATGATTTAGATTTTAGAAATCTCCAAGCAGCAGCTGATGGTCTCCTGAACTCTCATGTTTACATTACAGCTTTATATCATTATTTGAGACAGATTTTGCCTGCACAGTTTCTACACATCTGTGCTGAAAGGAAAGGCTGAGTCCTATGGTTTGGTTCAGACGTATCTTTTCCTGTCATGCTGATGTTATATCATCTGGGCTAGTTATCACAGTGACTGATTGCAAAGTGTCAAAGCAAATGATGTCTGCATCCAGAAATGAGTTAAATTAGCAGCAGACTTTGCATTGAAGTTGTTGTTGAGATACAATGGTTATTATCACAAGCTATTATTTAAAGAATTTAGCCTTCAAGATAAGCCACTGCCAGCCACCAAATCTACAGGTTCTTTTGCTCAGTGACATTTTGTTTAGATGCAGTAGAATAGGGGATGGTTAAACTTGGAGTGCTTTCGTAGCTGACCCCAAGATGTTCCCCACTATTTATTTCATTGTGTTGGAAAAGGGCCCATAGCATCAGGAAGTCAAAAAGACAATAGAGAGGAAAAGAAGATTAAAAGGGAAAAAATCACTTGCTAAATATTCTGTTGTTTAGTCATGTTTTTGTAGGCACAAATGTTCTTAGAAAACTAAACAGTGGCTGGCAGCACCACAAGTGATAGCTAAGGCTGGTTAGGACTCCAGTGTGTCTTATGTGACCTCACACAGTTTAGCACTAGGATGCTCAACACATCTGACCATTTTGATAAAGGTGAATGTGGTAGTAGCTTACACAATGCAGTGCTGCCCATTACTCTCCCTGACCACACTGAGCTGCCTGCGGTGATCCAACACAGCCACCCTGAGAGCTAACTGAATGTCTGAGTTGGGATCAGCCTCAGCGGTGCAAAAACAATTTTCCTCCCCCTTGTTTTCTTTTAGTAACATGGCTGATGGCTATGGGGGATGCCTAACCCTTTGAGCTGACCTCTGGCTTTCTACAGTGCTATGAGTTTTTTTTCTGAAAGCACTATATCCCTAGTATGGACAACATGAATAACCATCTCTTTTGTGAACCACCTTGTTCCCTTAGAAGAGCAAAAGTGAAGATTTTAGCAATCCCGAATGAGTTCTAGCACTACTTCCTTAAAAACAGACTTGTGGTTGAGAACAAGTAAACCATATTGAAGACATAATCATTTTCTGCATGTGCCTCTGGAGTCCATTGGCCAAGTACAATGAACAGTAATGTGTTTCTAAAAGCTTGTAAAATACATGTTTAATGTAATATTAATAGGATAGTTACTGCCTCCTAAAACATTAAAAATTAAAATATATGCATGTAGGGTGGTGAATGCAAAACCAATGTGAAAACTATACAGTTCCCAATTGTTAAATTTTCATGACAAAGAATCTAATTAAGATTTAGCATAAAGTGAAATTCTTACAATAAAGGGAGAGTTAGATTTACTACTAAAATTGAAGTTTAAGAATCTAAACTACAATACAGTGATGTATCTATATACATGCAGAAAAACACTTACTGTGTAGAAATTTGGTTACATTCACGTATTTACATGTCCATTTTCAAAAATCTATTATTAGTTTATTGAAATTATTACTATACAAAAACTAGAGACCCATTTCCAGTGGATCTAAAAGTTGAGAACTTTGGGAATATTTAAAATCTTCTGACACAGTAGAATTCCCTGGTGTGAATCTAAAAAACAATATAACACAATATAGAATGCACATTTTGTGTCTAAGTGATAGCATTTTTAGACTGGAAAAGACAGATTGATGGTAAGAAATGTAACAGTTTTGAGCTGAAACATGTACCTCTTGTTAAGCTTTGCTTTCAAGAGTGTGGGGGTTTTGGTGACACAGAATTTACTCAAGCTCTCTACATAAGAAGAAAAGCTTGGTAAGGGGGGATCCAGAGACACCTGTCCTTGATATTTTCATCAGTATGCTGGAAGACAGAATGGAAAGAATTCATGTGAAACCTGCCCTTGACCCTGATTTGAGACAGATGGAAGAATGTTGCAGAACTAGAAATCAGAATATCCTGGGAAAAAAACAAAACAACCATGACATAGGAAAAAGAAATATAGTTCAATTCAGAGAAAACAAAGTCCAAATGCTACTCTTAGGAAAAATCAATAACAATATCAGGAATGAGAACAATAAAGGAGCTAAGGATCCCTGCAAATCTATGTTCTCCCAGAGCAGACTGATCACAGGTTAACAGAATCATACTGCTATCAATACAGCAAAGAAATGGGGTAGGACTCAAAGCACGTTGAACAGACTCAGTATACAATGTAATTCTGCTCTGCCCAGCAGTGTTTGACCTCTGCTAGAGCTAGTGTCCAGATGCCTTTTGACTGAGAGTCCAGCACAGAGCATCAATGTTATGCTGAGATCTAACAAACACCAACTTGGAGAAGGAACTGAAGGGACTGGGGATGTTTAGTCTAGACAAAATAAGATTGGGCAGAAAAATTATACTGACTTTCAAGTATTTAAAATTACCTTGTTCACAATGCCTAGTGTCAAACGTGACAAGATATAATGGCTACTAATCAAGATTAAGCACTATGAAAATTTTTCTAATGGCAAGATCAGTGAAGACCTGGCTGGCTGAGAAGGAGAATATGGGGAATATTCCTTACTGTCTTTTTTAAAGAGTTTCTGCCAGGAGTGTTGTAGGTATAACCAGTCCTGTCCTGATGTAGAAAGATTGAATCTCTTGGGGTCACTTCCAGTTCTGCTTTTGAGAAGTCTTAGCTTAGAATTCAAATTAAAATAACCCATCCTAAATTCTTTGAAGTCTGTGGAGCTTGAGACTTATTTTTATATTTCCTTGTTCAGTCCGAAAGTCTCAAGTGATTACAGATCCCCTGAAAATGAAGGGCTACCAGGAAAAAAGTATTATATGATCTGTGATAAATTTTGAAGTGATGGTCAACCTACACTAGGTGGAAAAGTGGTGCGCACACTGAAGAAGCAGGATTCCTTTCACAATCACCCAATTGATTCACTTTCACTTTAAGCAATAAACTCATTTTCAATGGGAAGCTCTAGTTAGAATCAATGTCTGAAAAAAGTAAGGGAAAAATGAAATCTAGTGTTTATTCCTTGAAGTAGTTTCTAAATGCAAACAAAGCTAACTGTTTATCTGTATTCCTTATGCATTCAAAGAGAACAATTCAGTTGCATATTGGAGAAATTTCCACTATCTTACTTTCTCTAATGGCGATGGTTGAGGTGATAGGAGGGTTATTTCCCCTCAGAACTCTACCCAGCAGAAGAATCTCTGCTATCTCTACAAAGAAAGAGGTGCTTTCCTTACAGGTAAAACTTATAAGATTTTGGAGGATAAACAAAAGTATAGTAATATAAGGCAATATTTCAGGTTTCTGGTATCTTCAGTTCTCCAAATCAACAGATCCTAAAAAAAAAAAAAAAAAGATTAATGCTCTGCATATATGCATATGAAATGAGTAGACCAGCCTTCAGGAAACAATGGATGAATTAACTGAATGGGCCTGAACTGATGTACCATCACAATTTAGACATATACAAAATGTTTCAGTGAGATGTGGTATGTATTCAGGCAACAAAATGTTACTGGACATATTAATGTTACTTTCTAATTTTTTAAAACCAATTCAGATAATAGTCTCTATTTTTACAGTACTGGCTTCATGGGGAAAAACATTAATGAGTTTGATAAAGAAAATTATTTTTTAACTCTATGAGAGTATTCTTTCTATCCACCTACTAAATACCTGTCTTAATTAGTTGATTCATTTTATTCCAGTGATTTTCCAAATTCTTACCTAATAAAAGGGCCTTCAACATTTAACTGCCACTTAGAAATTTTATCCTGGCATCATCCATTCTGACATGAAGAAACTTAACTCCTAATTTAAGAAGAATGAACTCCGAGAGAAGTGACAACTTCAGTAGAGTAGCTCATTTGTCCAAGGTGACAAAGAGTGTCTGTAGCAGAACACAGTACAGTAATATAAATTATACCAAATTATTTTCGTTAGAACCCAAAAAGTCTCCAGATAAATGTGAGCAAAAACATTTTTAACAATGTGAATGGACAGTAAGCTAATAAATGCAACTGAATTCTGATGTATGCAGCAATTAATGCAAATTGGAATGAATAATTTGTTATATGTTGTGAGCATTTTCCTAATATAAGAAGGGTGAATCAATGAAGTTCAAAGGAGAAGCAGATTGAATTTGGTCAAAAAGCATTATTTAACATGCTTAATATCTAATTAGGGCAGCTCACTGCTGCAAGAAATAAAGACCAAGAAATGAGCAGGGCTTTAAAACTAATTACGTGGATAATGAAAGGCAGTATTGCTTGCTCAATTTAATATATATGTGTACGATAATGTATAAGCAAATAAACTCCCTATTGACAGAATACTGAGAAATCCCATATCTATACCACAAGGTATAGTCTGTTTACAGTTATCTGAAACTTGGACTAACTTTTAAAACATGTTGACTAGTGGATACCACAGTCTGAAACATTAGAGACTGACCTCTGACGTGAACTGACACAGCTCTTAATTCCACTTGGTGGCAGTGCTTCCACCTTATAATGTACACCTAGCTTCTGCTGTTAATAAAATCAACATTTATGTTCTTCTGCAGACCAATATTGCAGTGACTTTTTAAAAAAATAAGATCACAGACATGAGTTTTTCTAAATTGTTACAAAAATCACAATAGAATACCATCTCTTGATATATTTGGTAGCTAATATAATGACATTTATTTTTTGTTTTCTGTTATTGAAGAAGAATACTAAATATGGATTACTGAGTTTTCTGTTATTGAAGAAGAATTCTAAATAAAGATTATTATAAGAGCATTTGAACTGCAAACAGCATTTTAGTTTAAGTCCTAGTACATTCAAAATTTTATGTGGCTTGACTTTATTGCTCAATTCCTGATAATACCTTGCAGATTGGCATTTCAGATTGATGTCTGTTGAAAACACAGGACAAGCTGACAAGGCAATATTTATATCTTTTCTCCCTTATTTTTAAGCTTTTTATGTGTATTTGTCATATTTGTTAATACACTCAGTTGTCTTGTATTTTAAATACTAAGTAAGTCTTTGGAATTAAACAGCACCATTGTTATTGAATGTAAAAAGTGCATTTGCTGTTGCATAATTATCAGTGTTGACTATGACAAGGAAGACAAATTTAAATGTTATCTTTCTGGGATTATCCAGATACCTTGTATGTAGCAAGAAAAAGCCTTTCAAATTGCATCTACAAAAGAGAGAAAGTGGAGGCTGAGTCAACAGTTTGAACTGAAAGTCCATCAGATACAAGGAATAATTAGATACTGTGTCCCCTACACTTGTGAATCAATGCAATTACATGGAGGAGGCTCCAAGCTATAGTTTCTGCACACTCCCACTGTCAGGTCCACTGTCTGATGCAGTGCTACTCATCCCAGCATATTTCATGCTTTTCCTATCATATGGACCAATTTATGCTTAGTTTTCAACTGTAGAGGTTTAATGAGTGACCCACTTTATGACAGCCCTCTGTAAGTATTCCTTTGTGGATATCTTCCTCAATACCTCCCAGATGGTTTAGTATCAGAACATGGTAGAAGCCGATGGGAGCAGATGTGACCTAGAAAACTTCCAAATCAAGTAAGTGGAGAAATGCATTTGCTCATGTTATTTATTTCGTCTCCTGTTGACTTAGAAAAAAACTAAACAAAATAGCCGTAGTTACGAGGATGACTTTGTGGCTAATGGAGCTGGTAAAATATTGTCTGGAACCAGAAAATACTGATTAGGAAAGAATAGAGATCTCAGAACCCTTCAATATCTTTGCTTTTAATGTCTTACGGCTCAGAGACTGAATATCTGCACCCTGCAATGAAAATCTCATGATTAATGTGAAAGCCTTTGCTACCATGGGTGTTTTACAACAGTTGATATGCAAAACTCATTTCTGTACTCTGCATTTTCTGTGGTGCTTATCCTCTGCCTTGCTCATGAGTACACCAGAGGCTTTGCATTGTCCCAGGCAGGAGCAACTAGGTCTCTAATAAACATTTAAATTTTGTGTTTTGCTGCCCAAACAATACAACTTTGTGTCATTAGAACATGACCATGAAGCATGTGTCCTACAGGAAAAGTGAGTCACCCACCCACCATCAGTGGTCTGAGGGTTGGCCACTACTAATTGTTTGGTATGATTTATAGCTAACTGCATTGTGGAGTTAAAGGAGTGACTTAGCTCCCAGAAGTAGAGCAAAAAGGGTCTATTAGCCTAGTCTTTGCATTTTTAGACAGCTGCATTAGCTGCATTTAAAGAAAGGATTATGCTTTCACAGTCATTAACATTCAATACAAATGTTTCCTTTTTGACAGCATGGACATTTTCTAGCAAATATATAAAACTGTTTCTGACCTGCATATTGTGGGTGGTTATTAAAAAATCTGGCATTCCTCAAAATATTTTTTTAATTCAACAGCTGAAATTGCTAGCTTTAAAGATTAAGACTAAGGTCTTTTTCTTTGCTTAGTGTTATTTCTCAAAATAAATCAATAAAACATATTGTGGCTCTGCAATATTTTAACAGCAACTATTCTGAAGAAATATTTAGCACAGTGGAAAACTGCATTGTATTGGTGACAGTTCTAATTTCATTATTAGATTGCTAGGAACATTAGCTGTTGGAGAAACTCAGTTCTGGCTTCAACAATTTAGTGGTAAATGTTTCAACTGCTAGTGGCAAACTGAAATACTTTCTCAGAAAAATAAACACTTTGAAGCATTGTGTGACTCACAGGAGCACAAGGAGGATTTAGAACTTTTCACCTGTATAGTGGTATTATGACTCCAAAAGAGCGGCTGAAAGCTGTTTGGTGAAAATTATTTTGGACATCTTGATAGGGCTTTTAAAATGGTTTGAAGTAATTTAAAATGTCTGTGTTGCTGTTGCTGACAACATTAGGAAAAAAAGAGTGCTATTTTAGCAGTTCCAAACTTGGAGAATAAAAGCCATTTCAGTACCCTTTCCTTTTGAGCTGATTCTGAACAGAAGCTCTTATTGATTAGTTCCACTCATATTGTCTTTACATGCTCTTCTCCAAAGAAATACGTACCTGGTTTTATAGCACTTGATAAGCTTTATTTTTATCACACTAGTATAAATACTGTCCTGTCCAACTTGTCAGCATGTTTTACTGTGATATTTGTGAGCACTTCAGGGAAGGAATAATTTTTACACCTTTCATAAAAAAACTGTACGGCAAGTTCCTACCCATATCCAATGTTTCTGGGTAGTCTGCCAGGAGAAATAGATACTTGCAAAAAACTTTAATCATCAATTCAAGATGTAAAACTTTGTGGATTTTTTTAAAAAAAAGATTACTAGTATAGACAGCTATTGAAAGACAGGTATCTTATTTTCTACCTATTTCTACCTGAATTATCCCTAATCTCAAGATGTATGATCTAAAACAACACAGAAGAGGCAGTGTGTTATCACTGCAACAAATGTAGCACAGATTCTGGAAAAAGTAATGATCGAATTACTTGAATCACCCGTTCTGTCTATAATACCATGTGAGCCACTACTAACAAGCAGGGCTGAGAATGTAGATTTATTACCCTTTTACCTCATCAGTAAGAGAATGAACTGAGGCAGACAGGTACTTTTTTTTCAAGAAAGAAAACTATAGTTTCTGTTGGTGGCAGTCTCCAAGGACTGAGAATAAATTATTTGTTGTCCATTGAAAAGTCTTAAGATTTGTTCAGCAAAACACAATTTGATTCCTCTACTTCTGCTAATCTTGGAAGAAGACATAAGTGAAGCAGCTTGTTTCAGAAGAGATATCTCAACATAAGAGAGGTGTCCTGGGTTGAGAGACACAGGATTAATTTTTCTTCTAATGCTGGGAAAAAATGCACTTTTAGAAGGCTCTAGTGTCTGAATTAATGAAAATATTTACTTTATGGCCAGCCAGGCTCTGTGATATTCAAGGTCTCAGTGTTTTCGAGCTTTGCCAGGCACAGAGACAGGGAGGAGCGAGGCCTGGTCATTTGACCCAAGGTGGCCAACATAATTATTTCATACCATGAAGTTCACATTCAATAGAAATTAGAAAAGTTTGCTGTGTAGCTGGCTCTCCCCTGATGGTGGCAATCCAGACAACTTCTTGCCCCGGTGTCAGACCCCTGAAGCCTTCCTTTCCCCCCAAAGCCGTTCCACTCGCAGTGTTCAACATTTGCTGTCCACTGCTGGGAGTGCACAGCTTCCTGCTCACAGAATTGGCTGAGTATATTTCTTGTATATCTGTTTCTTTGCATTCCCCATTTCCCTTTTCCTGGGTGGGGAAGGGTCATTGGGTGATAGAAAAATTGTCTGAACGACAATAAATTGTTATGGATTTGCTCAAACCATAACAACAGGCTAATAGATAATTCTGCTAAATATAAAGATGTATGAATGTGTGACTTAAAGATACCACCTGGTTATTGTGTCAAGACCTGTAAAATCATATACAGTGATGAAATAGGTATCTACCTTTGCAGCTTTCACAGAATTTCTACTCCAAATACTATCACTAAATAACACTGATCAGCAGTGTGCAACAAGTTCAGCATCTGCATTGAAGCACTTAAAATAACAACTATATTGTGCTGAAGGAAGGGAGAAGAAGGAATAAAAGGAGGGTACCACAGTGCCAGATGATCTTAGAAAGTGACCATGATCAGACTAAAGAGAAAAAGAAAACCCTTTATGATCCCAGGTAGTCTGACTCAACAAAAACCCCCTACCTGGCCCTAAGTCCACTGTTTGGCTTAATTCTGGAATTCACAATGGGACACGAACATTGCACCTACTGACTGAAAGTAATGCATTAGCACAATTGGCACACCAATCTGTTCAGCTGTAGCCAACCTTTAGAGCTTCTTAGAAAGAGAAAACTACTTTACAGACACTGAAGTATGCACTAAAGGCAGAGAGGACTAAATCCTGCCTAGCCACTGAAGAAGACCAGCATTAACCTTGCAGCATGGGGATATAATATAAACATAGGACAGATAAAGAGTCTGCTTTCAATCCTGCTTGGCTGCAATAGCACTTCTGAAATCCAAGGATTCAGTGTGGCAGTCACTAACCAGCTATACACATGCAACAGAACTCCTCCCAGAAGATATCTGTCCATAGCTAATGTTATGCATGCATGTATAATGCATTGCTCTATGGAGATAATGGCTCCAGCCTCAGGCACCATGTAGCTGTATTAAAGCTGTGACTGTTGGCAGGCCTCATTACCTTGGGATGAGCACCGTTCTGACCTCATACAATGCTTCCACCACTATGGCTCTTTGGACATGGAAGCATCCAGGGGTCTTCTACTCTCATGGGGAGTTAAAACAAAGATTCAGTAGCACCTGGAAACATTGCACAGCAATGTAAATTAAGTTCCCTTGGAAGGAGTAGTGCTTAATTGGACATTTCTGTATGTCTCTTTGTAGACAGTGAGACATAAACAGAGGATTAGGGTTTTTTTTCCCAAAATGAGGTAGATATAATGATGTGCTAATTTTTTAATCAAAGAGTTAAGGAAATTTATAACAGAAATATAACTGAAATGAAAGGAGGCTCTAAATGAGGCTAACTTTTGAAGAAAGACTAGTGGGCTAATGCCCATTTTTTCCCCCAAATTGTATTGGCTTTTTTTCTGAAATGATCAATTTTATAAATGACTGTACTATCTTGCTACAAGTTATTTTCACTCCCCTCACTTATGACCGAATCTTCCCAGATCCATAGAGAACTTCAGTGTAGCTTTTCTTATATACTTCCTTCAGTGTCAGGTTTGTATCTCAGCACTGTGTTCTGAGCTGAGCCACGTAGCTCAACTGCTCTTACAGTGAATATTAGGATATGGTCTTCTTCTGCCAGCCAGGCTAATTCAACCAGCCCAGCTGGACTTAGCACCTGTTATCCATTTTCCTCCAGGAACTGAGTACTGGCCTGATTAGACTCGCTTGAAAAGGCAGCATTGTCAAAACACCAACCATGTTAATTGCCATCAGAAATATTGCCTCGGGGGAAAATGGTTTAATGCAGCAAATACCCCTAACCACATATCTAGACATGTGTTTCCCTACATTAGCTCAACATTTTATTATATCTGCTTCAGTTTAGTTTCATTTGAGGGCTGGAGAATTAAGCCTGCTTGCTTCTATCCCAGTATGTGTGCTGGTTATGTATCGGACCCTGCTGTCAGTACACTTGCACACTCCTTTTTTCCTTCCTGAGGCTAGCATGCTTAATACTAAACAGTGCATCATAAAAACATATACAATAATTCCAGCCTTGCATGGATGAATTCCAGCCGGTTATTTTTCTTGGTCTTCTTATGGCTCTGGAATCAAGTCTAGGTTTTCTCCCAGATGTAGCTAAAACAGCCGGTTGCTTTCAGCAACAAATTGCTGGCAAAGAAGGAGAGAGAGAAGAGAGATCAGTAAAAACACTGCAGCCAAAGTTGTCTCTAGCTAATGCCACCAATGTCAACTGGTCAGCCATGACACTCTGAACTGACATTCAGAATCTCCTAACAAATGAGCCAGCCACTATTATCTTAACTCTTTTGAATGAGCTTATTACAGCTGTTTTATCTTTAATTCTGTTTTATATCTAGACAATTCTTTCCTTTCCAGTCTCCTTTAACTCTGCAGCATATGTGCTAATATGGAGTTCTAAAGAGAGGTATGTACTGTTACATGAACTTTCAACCCTTCTTGATAAGCATCTAGAAGGTTGAGGAAGTGTCTAAAAATAAACTATGTATGTATAGATTATATATATGTATATATATGTATAAAATGACTTATATAGGTATGTGTTATATATATGTCAGCTATAATTATGCACCAGAAGCATGGTGCCCTCCAAGCTTAACCTGGAATACATTAATCTGAATGGGAAATTATTTTTGGAGAGAAAAATGCTATTACTGAATGACAGCCTAATTGCTTTCCAAAGCACCTAGATGTTCATTAAAAATCCCCACTCCAAATGTCAGTTAAGCAAAACTCTGGTTAGCCAATGAAACCTGAAATGAGCTCACTTCTAAATCATCATGTTGCAGTTTAATTCAAATGTACATTAAAGCCCTGATCCAGCAAAGCATTTAAGCATATGTTGAAGTCAATGGGATTACTTGTACATTAAAATTTAAGCATATGTTTAAATACTCTGGTGCACTAGATTAACCTATATTCTGTTTTCTCTCCTGTTGGCCAAAACTTTGCCTTTATCTCTCTACCTTTCATTTCCAATCCCTTCCTATTTCCTCTCTCTGGAGATTAGTACCTTTCAATTAACTCAGTCTGAATTTTTCTCTAGGGTAGGTATATTTCATCATATCAAAACCTCCAATTTCTCTGCTAGTCTTGCTGCTGTGTGTCTGACATCAGTGTTCATTGAGCTAGTGATCAGCCTTGTTAGCTGGCTCCTGATACTATTTGTGTTGTATTGTGAGTGCCCTCCCTGGCTGTGTTCATGCTGCTCCCTGCTGCTGTGGCAGCTCAGCTCTATACTGCTCTGGCCACTGCTCTCGCTTTGGGAGAATAGATTTTGAGGACTTTCAGCACTGCTCTTGCTGCTGTCAGTTGTTCTGTCGTCTTTTATGTTCCTAACTGGTACATTTCCTTTTAGCGAAGGAGAAAAGGTTTTAAGTATTTCAAGGTCAGACCCCATGTAAGGGGCGAGGGCAACTTCCATGCTAACCAGCTATCCATGGTGAGGCATTTTAGTTTATGACAAAACTGCATGAAGACTTTTATAAACTTACATGACTGCCCTAGGAGTCCCTGGATTGTTGCCATTCTATAAATGCCCTACTGCTTCATATGTTCATTTGCTCATCATGTTTTTGAATCTCATTTCCATTTTTTCACAAGACACAAAGACTTTCTGTTACAAGATATCCAAATCAAGCAAAAAAGCAAACCACGGAAATGAAACTCTTAGAAATCTAGGATTTTGTTTGAGGTCATTAGATTTATTTTTGTGTGTACATAGAGGAAATAGTAGCAGTGCCTTGGAAATCAATTTTTCTTAAGCTAGTGAACCACCTTAGGAAATAAATTAAAACTAGACAAAACTAGAAAAGAGAATGTTTAATATAACACATTAAGTCTGGCAGTGAGAAGCTAACCTCTCCATTATCTGTGGAAAAATGTATGGTGACTCCAGCCCCAGAGAAAGGCTTCCACAGTTGCTTTTGACAACCATGTCAATTTAATACATGGTACTGAGGTGATGAAGCAAAACAGGCAGAATACTGTGGAGAACCATGAGATTACCACCTTGGTGGCTTGGTACTTACTGTAAGTAATTTATAGTATCTAACATATAAGAATTGTCTGGCAGAAAGAAACATGAAGTACAAAAAAGAAAGAACAATTACTCTGTTCCAATTGAGCTTCTGGAGTCCATGGCCTACATAACACTTTTTGAAATACGTATTTATGCTAAATTAAAGAGCTGTGTTTCACATTGTTACAAGGACAAACAGGCAAGGGAGATAATATCACAGCTGTACTAAGGTTGCCTTCAGTTTACATTGCCTTCAGCACAGGTCATCAATCTGGGAAAATCCAACATCAATCCTGCAATGAGTTTCTCCTCGATTAAAACGCTTTTTATTATAAGGGGGGGGAAAAGGAGCAAGTCTGTAAGTACTATTTGTTACAGCTAACTTTAAGGGCTACAACACAGGTTTGTACATCTGAGCTGGTTGTGTAGGCTTTCATCACAGTCAACAAGATTTTTGTTAGTACAGTCAGTGGAGTTTAGGGTATGATTCATATGACAAAATGTAGGTGTCTCCTTTCGGCTGAGATAAATTGTATCCTGTTGGGTGAAAATTCTGGGAAGCCTTAGAGCTCAGATGTAAACACCTGTGTTGCAAACATTCACACCCAGTCAGATGTAAGCCATCCCAGCTGGCATTGAGAGAATCTGGGAGCTTTAAAAAAAGATTACTGAGTAACTGTATAATATGTTGTCAAAACCCACTATCGGAAAAAAAA